>OY292491.1:489979-1089979 GCA_958496325.1 Nomophila noctuella | reverse complement strand
ACCTACAGGAGCGGGCGGCATGCTACCCAAATCGATTACCTGCTCACTAGGAGGCACCACATCAGCAAAGTAGCCAACTGCAAGGTCATACCCGGTGAGAGTCTCACTGCACAACACCGACTCCTTGTCATGGATCTCTGCGTAAGACCCAAGGAGAAGCCCCTTGAGCGTTGCCGCCGCCAGATCAGGTGGTGGCGGCTGAACGAATCTACGTCTCAAGAGTTTGCCTCGGCTACAAGCGTTACCTGTGCTGATGCTGATGGCAAACCGGTCCAAGACCACTGGGATGGGATTCAGGATGCAATCACCACTGCGGCAAAGGCGGTGCTCGGGATCTCAAAGGGTGGACGCAAATGTGACAAGGAGACTTGGTGGTGGAACGCAGAAGTCCAGAGGGAGATCAAGGAGAAGAAAGCCTCCTTCTTAAAGTGGCAAGCGACCAGATCTCCTGAAGACCGCGACGCATATGGGGCTGCAAAACGCGCTGCTAAACAAGCTGTAGCCAGAGCCAGACGAGAACACTTACAACCGCTCTACGATAAGCTGGACTCGTCTGAGGGGCAGAAGCTTGTGTACAGAGTAGCTCGTTCTAGGGTCAAAGCTGCACTGGATATTTCCAAGTGCCGCTGTGTAAAGGACCCTAGTGGCAACCTATTATGCGAGGACCTCGCGGTGAAGGAGAGATGGCGCTCGTATTTCCACGAGCTGCTCAACGAGCAGCATAAGGAGGTGCAGCCACCGGACCTCCCTCCGAATCAAGGACTAGTGCCACCCATAACGCCTGATGAAGTCCTCAGAGCTCTTCGCCACATGAAGAATCGGAAAGCAGTCGGTGCCGATGGAGTCCCCATTGAAGCCTGGAAGGCGATGGGTTCTCGTGGTGTGGGCATCTTAACCGACCTTTATAACCGCATACTCTACACCGGGCGGATCCCTTGCCAGTGGAGACGGAGTATCATAACTCCAGTCTTCAAAGGGAAGGGATCGGTGCAGGAGTGCGGAAGCTATCGCGGTATAAAGGTAATGTCCCACACCATGAAGCTATTTGAGCGGATAGTTGACTCTCGGCTACGACAGGAGTGTACTGTCTCGGACTGTCAGTACGGGTTTCGACCTGGTCTTGGTACCATGGACCCTGTTTTTGCCCTAAGGATGATCATGGAGAAATACAGAACGAAGAACACGCCTCTGCATTTCCTGTTCCTGGACATGCAGAAGGCCTTCGACTGTGTTCCTCGCATGATGATCTGGTGGGCACTGAGGTCCAAGAGGGTGCCTGAAACTTATATTGACGTCATCCGAGACATGTACCATGATTCCGATTCAATAGTTAGGACTGCTGTTGGTGACACCAACCCTTTCCCCGTTACCGTCGGAGTCCACCAAGGATCCGTCCTTAGTCCCTTCCTGTTTAGCGTGATATTAGACGAACTGTCAACCAGCATCATAGACGCACATGAGCAACCCCCGTGGCTGCTCATGTAAGCTGATGATATCGCGCTGACGGATTCGGACAGGGGACGACTGGTGCGACGAGCGGGTAAGTGGAAGGTGGCACTTGAGAACGGCGGTCTAAAACTAAACGTGGCGAAGACTGAATACATGGCCTGCAACACAGATCCCCCACCCGTACGCATAGACGGTGACTTGGTCGAGCGTACGGACCAGTTTAAATACCTGGGATCTGTACTTCATGCGTCCAGCGACATCGATTGCGACGTCAAAGCCCGCATTTCAGCAGCCTGGGCCAAGTGGCGTGAGGTGACTGGTGTCATTTGTGACCCCAAAATGCCGGTTAAGTTGAAGGGACAGGTCTATAAAACCATCATTAGGCCGGTCCCTTTGTACGGCAGTGAAACGTGGCCTGTACTTGAGCGACACAAGCAGATGCTGCGTGTCACGGAGATGAAGATGCTGCGCTGGATGTGTGGAGTGACGCGGAAAGACCGCATTAAGAACTCACGCATTCGGGGTAGCCTTCGTGTCCGTGATATTGCAGACAAACTGCAGGAGTGTCGCCTACGTTGGTACGGCCATGTTTTACGAAAACCGGCCAGCTACGTGGGAAACAAATGTCTCACCATGCCACCACCGCCGGGTCCCGGAAGAAGGGGCAGGCCCAAGAAGTGCTGGCTTGGCGTCGTTAAAGATGACATGCGTGCCAATGGTCTTTCCACCCTGGATGCCCAAGACCGTGCGAAGTGGAGTAGGTGCAGCAGGAAAGCGGACCCTGGACTCCGAGGCAACAGCTGAGGATGCGACCGGGACAAACGCTAGGATGATGATGATGACATAACACAATGTGTGGTATAGAGTGAATTGTATACGGCTAAATTGTAAATGCAAAAAGTTTTGAAGTAAAAAGCCAAATACGGATTAGCGATCACAAACCTGAGCCATGAAAAAACCGACAATAATCTGTCGGAAAGAAACGTCAGGAATTGTTTTTCTTACAAACTGTATTAGCTATGAGGTTGCAATTGGTTATATGACGTCCTATTATGCTTCGTATCCACTACCCTGGTTACACAACTCATCAACAACACTTTTCTATCTACCAGCAGATCAATCAGCGATGTATCGGTGGGTTTGGTCCGGGTCACGGCGCCCATTGTTCAAAATATCTTTATGGCAGCATTGTGCGAGGGAAACTTCCGATGAATTGACCGTTGTGAAAGGAATAAGCCGTATGCGGTGGATCTAACACTGCTTATTCGAGCATTATTGCCCGAGTCACTTGAACTAGCCGCTATATCAAGAACAAATAAAGTTAAATCGAAATAAACAAATATTCAAACTTGTGTTTAAACATTTTCGACACACGTGGTAAACCGATTTCCTACGTATTGAATTTATCTCTGGACCAAATTGCTTTCAAATACGGTTATGTTATCTTAGTGTGATAATGTTTCGGACTGCTATGGTGACGATATAAATTCTGTTCTTGAGTTAAGTTGGGTTAATTTAACATTTTAAATATTGATAAATATCTCATAAGCTTAAATTGGGGCGTCATTAATCATCATTATCATCATCTTAGCGCCTCTCCCGGTTTCCATGGCCACTGCTCAGGGAACTCTACTACTATGATCCTGAATTTAAAAGCCTAGCAATTAGATTGAAGCGACTGTCGTCTGACATCCGCTACACTTACAATGAAAGCCAGCCCAAAAAAATCGAGGCATCATTAATTAGCTTTATTTTATGCAGTAGAGATACACAAGATTGGTGTAGATAAATCTTTAATAGACACCGGTGACCATCAGGGCCGGTAGCCTTGTCTCTCGGGTTAACCCCGGGCCACGCGTATTGTTCCCGGTGATATCTTTATAGCGGTGTGCGGGCCGGGGCAAACTCCCCATGAATGTGTGGTACAAGAAGTGAGATGTACGTGGAGCTGGAGTATTCATTTATTAAGGTTTCAAAAGGATTAAAATTATGAAAAATACTATTGACTAGTACTTACAGCGTGATTATTAATATATAGATAATGCAGCGGTTACAACTTTTAAATTGAAATTTGTAATTTATTATGAGTAGTTGGTAGCGTCGAGGCTTACCACTTCAACTTTAACGTACACACAAATTATTTTTAAATTGCTAGACGAAACATAAATATCATCATAATCTGAAAAGTTGTTCTAACAACAAGTCAGATTCTTATTTTTATTTCCACCGAGTGCTTGGACTCTGGATTGAATTCCTGACAAAGCTGTCACAAATGTGGGATCTACTATTTAGTGCAGTCAAAGGGAATCAGTCACATTCGAATAATACTTAAAATCTCAATTTTGCCTATCTTGACATATTGTCATGCATGCAGTTTTTTGGGTATGACATGATGTCTGTGTCGGTACCTTATGAAAGTAAACAACAAACCAGTCTATGTCTTGCGCCGTAGTCACGCAACATCGCCGCAACATTATCGTTGTCCGGGACACAAAGAACCCTCCCTCTGATTTATGTTCGCTCCCGGCGATCCGTCGTATTGTTTTTGCGATATTGATGAATTAATTCCTGGAGGAATACATTGCGGTCTGCACGCGGACTGATCACATAAGCACGAGTACAATTAGATTGATGTACATTGTGAATAGATTGTTTGCCCGTATTTGCTAGACTAAGTAAGGTTTATTCTTAGCTAGACTAAGTAAGGTTTGGGACTTATCCTTACTATAATATTATAAATGCAAAATTAATCTGCGTGTCAATCTGTCTGTTTTTCTATTATGTTTTCTCGCTTAAACCTCTCAACCTTCTTTGATGAAATTTTGCACAGCCAATCTTCAGACCCTGGTAAAGAACATAGGCTACCTCTTATTGCGAAAAAAAGGAACTGAAATCCACTCGGAAGAAGTCGCAGGCGGCCGTTAGTATAAATATAGTAAGACGACAAAACGGAATAAAAATATGGGGGCGGCTAATGTTAATACGAATATTACCCAATATAGAGCCTTGTGGCAAAATGTAGATGGAGTGACGCCCACAAATAATAAGGAAATAATAAGGCAAGGCAAAAGATGATGATCCTTACTTATCTATATATCTATATAGTTTTACAACTATCATAAAAAATATAAATTTTGCTTTTCCTCTTAAGTATAAGTAACTTTGATTAGACTCAAACTTCTACATATCTGATGAACTCAGTCTTCTTCATATCTGATGGTAAAAACCAAATGAAAGAAAGTTAACAGTACTACATAAGCAAATAGATATAACAAAATAATCTCACTTGTACTGCCTGATAATTACAACAAGCCTGGAATTGAATGGCCAAAAAAAAGGCTTCTAAACGCCCCTCGTACCCTTGTAAGAGCGGAAACAAATGTTACTGGGAGTGGACCCTTCCGACCATCCGACAGGATTTACCCTACGAGAGTACTGCGCCGAATAGCATTGGGCCCTTTACGAACAAGTGCCTTTGAGTAAATGGCAAATGTGTTGTGTACGAAAAGAAATTCCAACAATTCTGATATTACTTGTCAGATTGCTGTACCAGCGAGCTGAGAAAATAAAGAGAATAGTTACGAGCAAAGAACATAATGTGTGTATGTAATGTGATGGTTTCTTCATCAATTTATGTAAAATGCATAGTAAAAACTTTGTTTACTCTGGTCTTAATGGCACCAAGAGGATATTGAACAAGCAATTTCTTACTTAAGTTTAACACTCAAAATCCAGAATCATAAAACAACACACTAGCGAACTTCATACCATATGAACTTCGTCATAACCTACGAGGTATTCGGACTATCTTCAATTACCATCATGTATCTCTGCCGTGTCTGTTGCTTCGTATACGTAAGGCAATCCAATAACTGTTCCCGTCCGGTACACACGGCCGGTACTGCATTCCTCCTCCCGCGTCCGATCTCCCCAATTTGGGGAAATTGGATTAATACCCCACAACGTTGGACCGGGGCCAGTTTGAGTTTCAAGCAAAAAATCCATTTTGGTTTCATGGAAAATAGTTTTGAGTAAAAACGGCAGGTGGAATTGAATTAATTAAGCCAGACGTGGGCGGCGTATCAGCCTATATTTTTTATTAAATAATATAGAAATACCAAGTTGATGTACCTTTGGAATCAGACTTCAAAATGCTTCAAACTTTGATATGCCTTCATGGGTCTTTTCAAATACGAGTAAGCCTTCATAAAAAACTTAGGCATCCCAACACATTACGGTTGGAGTTTTATTTGGAAACTTCTAGACACACTATAGAATAAATGTTTCAGAAACGTGAGATTTTGTAAAAAAAAAATTGGCCAAGTGCGAGTCGGACTCCCGCACTGAGGGTTCCGTACAAATTCTATTTTTGACGTATTAAAAAAACTACTGAATAGATTTCGTTCGAACCAATTTTCGTTGGTAGTTTTTATGGTAATGTACATTATATATTTATTTCAATTTTATCATCCTCTTACTTTAGAAGTTAGAGGGGGGGGGACACACTTTTTTCCACTTTGGAAGGGTCTGTCACGCAAAGTATTAACTTTAGAAAAAAGTGATATTAGAAACCTTAACATAATTTTCAAAGACCTATCAATAGATACCCCACACGTATATGTTCAATGAAAAAAAATATTTCGAGTTTCAGTTCTGACTATGGGGACCCCCCGCTTTTTAATTTTTTTTTCTATTTTCGTGCAAAAACCTTGTTGCGGTTCACAGAATACATCTACTCACCAAGTTTCAACAGTAAAGGACTAACAGTTTCGGAAAAAAGTGTCTGTGACAGACTGGCGGACAGACAGACAGACATGACGAATCTATAAGGGTTCCGTTTTTTTGCCATTTTGGCTACGGAACCCTAAAAACAACATTAGGTCTGTGGTTGCTGGTACGTTTACACCGCTTTTAGTGAAAATGAGAATATTTTAAATATTGTTTTTGCCATCACTGCCATCACCAACTAACATATTATTTTTGTTCACTGTGAATACATTATAAAATTAAATAATCCCGTTTTGCAGCGAGATATTTTCTCACTCCCTTATTTATTTTATTTCAACATTACATTGATAATGAACATATTATTTCCATTATGCTACTGAAATTATAACATTTTCCAAGAATGCAAAGCAATATATCGGTTAAATTTCACGAATATCAATAATTCAAATGAAATGAAAATATTGAATTAAGGCTGTCAAAGCAAAATTTATGCGCCACTAATAATCCCAGTGCTCAACAAAAAATCTAATATAATAGGCAAAAAGTTGAGATTCCCTCTCCTGGGCCGCAATCGTTCAACCTGTTGCCGGATTGACGACGGGATTTAGAGGCTTTGCAAACTAAAGTACAAATACATTTTCCAATAGGCATTCATTGTTATTGACAGACAATGGGGGATTTGGACCGAAGCCCGCGAGCCTTTGGCTTAGATCCAAATTAGGCCCGTGAAAGGCGTTTAAAACATTTTTGCCGAACGATTTAGCGTAAAATTTGAGAAGACGGCTGATGCAGTAACTGCTCAGAATATTGCACTACTGTTAAATAAATGTAGTTTCATGTGTGCATGAAGTAGCATGTGTGTTTCCGAATATATTTTTTGTAATGTTCTCGTTAGTCATTCCCTTGTCAGATCTACCTTTTGCCAGGTGTCATTTTGTATACTTTTATAGATTACATAGCGAATTTTGCTCGATTGTACGTAATTGAATATTGGAGTTTAGACATTATGTATTTTTAAAGTAGCTTTTAGTAATAAAGTAAAATTTTATGCTGTTTATATGTACAATCCTCTGGAATATTTACTCAATTCACTTTTACAACACCACCAATTAACTAGCAGCACTACTTTAACTGTGGCCTGAGAACGAAGTAGGTACAAATAAAGTGAGTTAAAACACGTCCGAGTGTCATTGACCCGGTGCAAGGCTCTGGAGGCGGTTTGCACAATTTATGGAACTACCGCGGGGGAATTCATGCGAGCGACCGCGGCCGCTGAATGTGGCGTATCGGTACGGGAATCAGTAAAGATAGTGTTGAATAACAGCTGCAGTAAGAATGTATAAATGAATTCTTATTTTCTAGCGGTTGTGAGTTTGTTAAGAGTGAGGGTAAGGAAAAGAAACGATAGGTGTTGTCGCAATTTTTATTTTATTTTCAAACGTCCAATGTTTCGGCATGTTTGGTTATTAAGCTACCTGATTACAATGATGAAAACGCCAGTTATATTACTGGATCTCTCTCTCTAGTCGATTCCCTCACTGCTGAGGATCGTGACTCCGTTTGATTTTTTCAACCAGCTGTCTCCATCGGGTGCGTTCCGTTGCTTGGTGAAGAGCGGCGCTGATAGGCATCTCAAGCTGTTTGGAGATTTGGTCTGACCACCGATTGGGGCTTCTTCCTCTAGGCCTTTTTCCCTCCACCTTCCCTGTGACCATCAGACGCTCTAGATTGTTACCATCCCTGCGTGCAACGTGGCCAAAGTATTGCATTATGCGTCGCAGGCAGGTCGCAGACAGACGATGTGTCTTCTCCAGCTTCAGCTGTTTCAGTATCGAGACGTTTGTACGGTGGGCTGTCCATGGTATTCTCAGCATGCGGCGCCAACACCACATTTCAAAGGCGTCGATTCTTTTTCTGTCAGCCGCCTTGATTGTCCACGTCTCGACACCGTAGAGGGCAATGGGAAAGACAAGAGTGTGAACGAGGTGTACTTTGGTTCGATTTGTGATGTTTCTGTCTCTCCAGACTTTGTTCAGTTCTGTCATTGCTGATTTGGCCATGCCAATGCGTCTTCTTATCTCCGGCTCGCTGTTTCCCTTGTTCGTTACCATGGAGCCCAGGTACTGGAATTGGTTCACGGACTCGTATTCTTGCAGGGTGTTCGTGCGCTGGATGGATGCAAAACGGTCTATCACCATGAGTTTGGTCTTGGATTTGTTTATGTCAAGACCCATTTCCAAACTGGTGGTTTCCAGGCGATTTAGTAGATCCGTCATTTCTGCTTCAGACGACGCGAACAAGGTGGTGTCGTCTGCGTACCGTAGGTTGGATATTTTAACACCGTTTATTTTAACGCCACCTTCCCAATCCTCTAAGGTTTTGCGCATTATGTATTCCCCGTAGATGTTGAAGAGGATTGGAGAGATTACGCAGCCTTGGCGAACGCCCTTGTGGAATTTGAAGCAGCTCGACGTCGTATTCCCTATCGTGACCGTGCCATAACCGGTCACATACAGGTTTCGGATCAGCGTAACGAGGTGAATGGGTACGCCGGTTTCCGCTAGCACCTTCCAAAGTTCCTCCCAGTCGACACAGTCGAATGCCTTTTTATAGTCCACAAAGCACATGAAGATCGGGATGTTGAACTCGTAGCATTTTTCTATGATGAGCCGGATGTTTAAAATTTGCTCTCGAGTTCCTCGTCCTTTAACAAAACCTGCTTGCTCTTGAGGAATTTGCCAATCGAGGAAAGATCGCAGTCTGGCATTGATGATGTGGAGGAGAATCTTGCTCGCGTGCGATATCAAAGCTATAGTCCTATAGTTGTTGCAGTCGCGCACCGAGCCTTTTTTGTGAAGAGGAAGGATTGAAGAATGGACCCAGTCCTCAGGCCACTGTCCAGTATGCCATATCTTATTACAGATTTCGTGCAAGCACGATACTCCGTTTGGCCCTAGTCCTTTCAAAGCCTCTGCCGTGATCAGGTCAGGTCCAGGTGCTTTGTTGTTTTTTAGCTTCCGAATTGCATCTTCCACTTCTGAGCGGAGTATGTCTGGTTCCTTCTCTGATACGACTTCAGCGGGCGCGGCTGTCTGAGCTGGTTGTGCCTGGTAGAGCTCTTCACAATATTCTCGCCATCTTTCGGCTACTTCTGCTACTTCATGTATGGGCTTTCCGTTCTTGTCGTCAATCACCCATGATGACGGTTTGAACTTATGCGTTATTTGTTTAACTTTTTTGAAGAGATCAGCAGTTTGGTATTTCTCTGCATGACGTTCGATTTCAATGCAGATATTCTCCAGGTGTTGGTTTTTGTCTCTTCTGCATTGTCTTTGAATTTCATCAGAGAGTCTAGAGTATTCTTCTTCAAAGTTATCCGTTCTTAAGCCGTTTTTTAGTTCTTTACGGGTTCTTATGTTTGACCAAACCTCATCCGACATCCAGTCTTTCTTTTGTACAGGTTTTTTAACCATGGAGTCGAGGGTGGAGAGGACCTCAGATTTGAGATGGCGCCATTGTTCACCTGGATCTAGATCAGTGATCTCTGCAAGTAGTTTTTGCAGTTGAGGTTCCGTCTTCTTCTGAAAGTAATCGTGCTCTTGTGGTACCAGTCGGTTTGCTACTTTCACTCTTTGGCGACACGATTTTAGGCGTACCTGGAGGTCTGCAACCAGCAGTTGGTGGTCAGAACCGCAGTCTGCTCCCGGAAACGTCCTTGCGTTCGTTATTGAGGACTTCCATCGGTTTGCGACTGTGACGTAGTCTATTTGGTTCCGGTATCGGTCGCCAGGGGATTTCCACGTGTAGAGTCTTCGTTTATGGTGCTTGAAGTAGGTGTTAGTTATTGTCAAGTTGTTATTTAGACAAAAATCTAGGAACATTTCGCCCCTTTCATTTCTGGCGCCGAGTCCATATTTCCCTACTGTCTGGCGGATGTGGTCATCAAGTTCCGTGTTGCCTACCTTCGCATTCCAGTCTCCCTGAATGATGGTGATTTCGCGTTTGGAGATTCCGTCCAGCGTAGTCTGCAGAGCGTCATAGAAAACGTCAATGTCTTCTTGTGATGACAGGGATGTCGGTGCATAGACCTGGACTATGTTTAGAGGAAGTGGAGTGCAATTTATACGGATAGTCATTATTCTGTCGCTGACGGTGTTGTAGCCAGTAACGAATTGCGATATCTTGCGTGGTATTATTAGTCCTACTCCGTTGATGCTCTTCGTGTCATGACCTGAGAAGAACATTGTATTCCCGCACTGGGTTGTGAAGTGACCTTTGCCCTGCATATGTGTTTCGCAGATACCTAGTACAGTAAGCTGGTGTTCTGTCATCTCCCTTTCTACTATTTCGAGTTTCCCCGGTTTTAGCAGTCCTCTCACATTCCAAGTCCCAATCCGATGTTTAGACCGCATCGCTGGTCTCTTGTTGTCTTCAGTAGCATTTACTGCCTCCTTAGCCTGATGACATACTATGGAGGAGTCTTCGGTGGCATATTTCTCACTCATCAACCCGGATATTGGTGAGCGCCGGGGGTCAGCCGGATCGTCCGACAAAACAGCATTTCTATCATTGACTTTTATCATAATGGAGTTCTCTTGGGAGATTAACCGTAGTGGGTTCCCATTACCTTCTACGTCGGTCTTTTTAGGGGGTATTTAGTCCCCAAGGTTTCCGTGGCCTTTGATATTGAGTAGGTTAATTAACCGCCGCCTACTATTCGGCGTTGGCGTGTTTTACGGTTGTCATTGTCCTGGGTGGTATGGACTCACGCCGTTCACAACCAACCCTCCTCCTTTCTCAACCGGGCTTGGGACCGTCTATGGCGGAGTTAAGCGATTGGTATATTACTGGATAATTATTGAAAACTTTATATACTAAAACTAATTTAATGTAATCGATGGTAGGTTAGCTTCCATTATATTCGTAAAATTCGTAAAATCACATGAAAGAGAGAGACAAGGGTCAATTTAAGTTTTTCAGTTAACAACAAAAATACTAGTAGGTACACAGAACCTTTTAAGAATTGTCTAATTATACACGTATATAAAAACTCAATTTTCAAAAGCATTCACATCACTAGCACCGAGGAATTCATATATTTCAGTTGGAGCAACGTTTGGCTCGGACGAACGACCGAATAGTGGCTTTCCGATAGAGCACCTTTGTGCTTCGGCTCCGTGTAGCGATTGCTCGAGAGCCGCGTCAGGCGCCTTTGTTGGTGATATTGGACCGATGAATGAGACTCTGTCAAAAGAATATAGAATTTCCAGTCAACTTTATTGGCCCGGTGGCCTAGTGGTCTAGGACCCTGGCTACAAAACCAAGGGTCACGGTGCAAATCCCGCTAGTGGCATATGTTTGTGTGATGAACATCGGCATTTGTACTCGATTCATGGATGTTTATAAAAAGTATTAAAGTATGTCTATCCGTTCCCTAGCTTACAATTCCGTAGTAATAGTATGTACAAGCTTCGAGCTCAGTTTGGGGCTAGGCAATTGGTGTGTTAGTCCAAGGAATTGATTATTTATTATTATTACTTTATACCCATGACTGTTAAAATGTACACACCTCGACTCCTATGTTAAAGCAGTCCTTATTTGAATATTAGTGCTTCGTGCTTATAATCTATGTGCCCTGAAAAAAGGACTTTAATTCTCGTAAGTAGCGACTAAGTGACTTGTTGGCAGCGTTCTCCTTTGTAACGACAGTTCACCATAGTCATTATTACTACGGTTCATACTGTGGACACTAACCCACCTGCCCAGCGTGGAATAATACTTTAGCATACCGTTATGCGGAACCATTATCCATTCTGACAGTCAAAACCAATCCAGGAACCTGATACTCTAGATAACAATTTAACCATTAATCTCCTTAAGATCAAAGCGATTGGTATCATAGCTAGCCCGGTTCCTCTGATTAGGAACCGCGATGCAACCCGCTTACAAATGACCCGGAACAGTCACCCTCGTCGGTAAATCCGAGTTTGGTTGTTAGGATGATACCCTAAGACGAGTGATGAAATACTTGCTTGTCAAACTAGTCTTTATTATAAAACTTTATGGTTTCTCTTCTAAGATTTTCATATAGATTTCTAATGAAATAAGAAAACGTATTGTCTTTCTGAAAGTTCAGAAAAGTGGACTAGGATGATATTATTTTAATACAATATCAAAAATGAATCAAAGTTACGAAGAATAATATATACATACTATCCATTTTCTATTTTAAAAACTACAGTATAAGCTCAGTTTATGCTATGTTATTGGTGTATTAATCCACGGAATTTATTTACGACATCTGTGTCAAAATATTCATTCAAAGTGACTTGACTTACTTACTGCTCTTCCTCTGAGCCAAAGTGACTCAGCTTAATTCAAATCAATCCTTGCTTCAAGCCTTAATCCTAGCAATCTAGCTTATCCGGGAACCTGGGATAATGTTTGCGGCTCGTGACGGCCCCGCTTACTGCTCTTTGAGTGTTAAGGGTGCACTTGCGCTGTGGTTTTCACGGCTCGGTCATTTGTATAACTAAGTTACTCATGCCTTTAAGGGTCCTGCAGTCCACACACCGGCGCCGGTAGTGCACTAAAGAATAATATTTATGATTTTTTGAAATCTATTTGAATACATTTCTAACTAACCCACATAACCATTATCTAAAATATTGCTAGAACTGGCCACTTTGAGCAATATTTTTTAGATTATGACAGCCTCATCGTAAACAAAGTAATGAATGTCACTTTAATAAAACTATAAATGACGTGCACTAAAGAGAGATATTTTATCCTAAGATGATATATTAATTACATTATGCATTATGTATGTATCTAAAGTTAAGGTAATCAGGTAAACAGCACGTTCGTACGTTTCACGTATATCATAAAAATTATATTAACTCAGATTTTCCGTCCAGTTGTTATTGTTTCAAACAAGCCTGAAACATAAATTGAAAGGCAAAAAAGATAAAGCCTCCTAAACCTTCGGGAAAACGTGCGCAGAGTTGGTTTCATAAAATATGTACGCTGTCTAAATGGCGACTATCAACCGAAATACGCCGCTCAATTATTAAAAGAAAATTTTGACCAAGACCAAAGTTAAACTTCGCTGGGAAGAATTTCTTAGGAGATTTAGCTGACTTTTAAAAAGAGTACCAAGTAAGTAAATGAATTAATAAGTGAGTCTTTAGCGCAAGAAAAACGTGCTGGTAAATTAAGAACCTCTTTAAGAAATTAGTTAGAAATAGAAGCAATTGTGGGAAGCTTCTGAAATAGTATCCAAACTGAAATAAGGGCCATCGCCCACGCATATTATTGTAATAACTTACAGTCTAGTCATTGACCTATTCGCGCTAACGTTACTCAATTTATTTATTACAGTTTCATGACTAAAGCATTCAATAGATTTTTATAAAATTTCGTTTTTTGACCTTCAGAAAGGGCAAAGGCCATCTTTTGTCAAAAGGACATCAATTTCACGCGAAAAAAGCGCGAGCAAAAGCTAGTTCTAAAGAAAAATTACAAGTGCCGACAGTTTTGTGAACATCGAACGAAATTGGAAAATTCTGTAATCGTAAAAGTGCTTCTGTTGTTATAGGTAACCCACGCAGTAATATAAAACTCAATAAACTTGATAGGGTCGGTTACTACACATAGATCCATGTATACATGTATACTTTCTTGTAAAGTCAATGTCCGTATAATGTGGTCTGAGTCCCGAAGTGGGCAAAATTTTGTGATTGGGTAGTTCGGAAATCTTAGTAACAATCTGAACAAGTATGGAAATCACGTAAAGTCGGTTCTCTGAATGTCGACTGACTTAATAGTCACGAAAAAAAATAAACTCTTACAGCTATTTACTTACTTCTATGCCAGTATTGTGCGTATTGTGGGCCTGTGTAAACATGTAAATTATTAATTTCAATTTATGTGAAGTAGTGATTGCTTCAAGTGTAATGTGATTGCACTGAATATTTTTATTTCTGTACTACCACTGTGAAATTAGAGAGTATATACCACTGTCTACTGATACGAGTTACAATACCAATACAATACAAACCAATTTTATTATATTACTTCCACAGACGCAGTAACTAAAAATGTCTTATGTACACATATATATATCACTACGAGCGGTAGCTAGGATTTTTCCCCATTTGCTCTCAGCAAAAACCAAACCGGCAGTCATATTTGGGAATAGACCTCCTTCAATTATACATAATATTTCCTGAAAAAATTCTATGCTGACCTTTGAAAAACTTTTCGGCCAAATTCAGTCCAGCTCGAATGACAAAAGTTATTAGTATGAAGTTGTGTATGCTTCAAGTATAATATGATTTTATCCATACCTACTCATTCTCTGATTGTTTTTTTTTCTGGAGTATACCACTACGTGCATATAATGAAAACAAAATTGTACTGGACATATACTCGTATTTATAATTTAAAATGTATGTAGTGTATAGATCTTCAAAATATGTTTCGGCTTTCAAAAATAAACTAACGAGCGACCAATTTCAATAGATACCGCACTGCATGTGGA
Organism: Nomophila noctuella; assembly: GCA_958496325.1. NCBI lineage: Eukaryota > Metazoa > Arthropoda > Insecta > Lepidoptera > Crambidae > Nomophila > Nomophila noctuella. The sequence goes on along the minus strand of OY292491.1, from coordinate 1,075,260 downwards.
CTCAATCTTTGGAGTCATGGCATCGTTACCATGAAGGCTTATTTACCAAGCCTGCCAAGGGTGGATTCTTGTTAGATCATTTGAACACGAAGTTTCACACGATATCACAGCCTGGTACTTAAAGCATTAGACTAACCTTTGAAAATATGTTAGCAAAACAACCTAAAAAAGCTTTGATATAAATCTAAATTTACCGATGCCTAACAGCGTGGGCTTCGCTCATGTAATATGCACGGTACAAAACGTCTACTCGCGTTCAAATGTGTTCCGCACTTCTGCAACGATTATCTTGAATGAATAAAATTATGGCACCCTGAAATTGTAAACCCGTCTTTTTGATTTATTTGATTTTTATAAAAAAGCAATGTCTGCCAAAAGCATAATGTTTAATTATAATTTTTACAAATGTGAGGTTCAAGCTGATCAGGAATCTACACTTGATTAGTAGCGCCTCTATCTGTCAATCTGACAATGCCAACCGCTTATTAAAAAGTAATAATTATACAAACTATCTCTCAAACATAATTTTACAAGACAAGACTTAACGTTCATAGTAACGCTTATAGTTAAAAGTTGTTGTGGAACGTGAAAGTTTTAAATCACGAGAAGAAAATTATAAATATATCGAACAAATTATGCATAATAAAATAAAACTACTAGGGTTTTCCTGTAAACAAGTAGTTTAAAATTATACCGCGATTATATCAGTTTAAAAGTAGTTTTATTTCATGAGAAACAATCGCGTAATCCTAAGAAAACATTAAATTATGCATCAAATCATTGTGGCCTCAACTACCGGTTTAAGGCGTCAATAGCGTCCATCTTCAAGGATAGAATATTATGTAACAATATTTACATTTGACGGTGATATATACTCTCGAACTATCTAATTATTGTTACGGTTTGATAGATCACGCGGCGACCAGGCTAGGCGCACGTGTTACTTAGGATAGTCGGTAACCTCCAGTTGGTACTAATATCTCGAGAACGGCAGGTCCGGTTTATTTCTATACTATTGGACTAACACACCAATTGTCTAGCCCACAACTAGGCTCAAGCTTGTGATGATTTATGTGTTTATATTTGTCTTTGTCCGAATGAAGACTGTATTTATAATTTTTAAAATGAAAACAAGCATAATGCTCTTGCTCATTTATTTTCTATTAAGCGGAATAAAGTTCGCCGCGACCGCTAGTACCTAATGGATAAAAGATTTAAATGTTCCAACCTCCCTCTCTTCAAACACTCATTGTTCACTGCTTTATAGCCGAAAACTCATTCAAGTCAAGTCCATTAAGTCTTCAACTACAGTACAGAGTGTTTAACAAACGAATGTCTAAATATAGATTTGAATAATTACTCTATACGCATGCCGCCAAATTCTCAGAAATCTCTTAGAGAGTAAAGACAAATATTTAAGATTAATCATGTCAAAATGAGTGCAACACAAACAGAACTAATTACACATCCCGAGGGAATCTTCGGTAAATCAACACTTCCCGTGCTTCTGTGCCTCTCTCCTGATTAATGAGCCCTCTTATTTGCTTAGGAAGACGGATATCGCAGCCGATTCCACTTTCCCTGCGGAGACGAAGAAAAATAACGTCGATTTAACCGTAACTCGATATTAAGTATATTTTTACAGTCTTAGGTAAGTCTCTTAAGTGTTTCGGTTTGTTTTTGTTTTGTTTGAAGGGGAAATAATTTGATGATTTAACTACATTAGAACGGACCAAACCCTTACAACATACGAGTTCAGGAAAAGCGATGAATAATTACGAAAAACGTGCTACTAAAAAGGCCTCTAGTCGCCGTGTATTTACTAGGGTATGAACTAAGGAGGGAAAGAGGATTTACTATATCAGGCCATAATCTCAAGGCAAACGTTGAGCGTAAAAATAAAGTCTTAATCTTCTTTTCATTGAAGTTGTAGTAGTACCTAGGTTATTTAAAAGATTTTTGCGAAATCGAGCATACAGTGTTGATTTAAAATTAAACGCAGCGAACTAGTGTTCACACGTAAATAAATGTACGAAGAATTGTACTTATATGTACGAATAACAATGTTACTTAAGAACTAATTACACACGCAGAATAGGATCTTGTTCGTGGGCGGAGGCAGTTTTTGTTCTCCGGCAGGCTAATTGCCTTCCTTACTTATTGAATTGCGGCGGAGACCGATGGGCGGACTGCTCGGTACAAATGTTTATATGTCGTGGGAAAAAATGCTCTGCTACTTATCAGGGTACCAAGTCGGCTTTAGCTCTAGTATTGGAGAGCACGATCTCACTTACGAGTATGTATAATTTATTTAGGCGTTATCAAGATTCCTGTTTAATCATTTATTATTATTAATTCCAAATTAATGATCCCATGGGGGAATTTCATCGGGATAAAAGTATCATAGTACCTAGTCAGCCCATACCCTGTCCGTATACCAAATTGAAACAAAATTTGTTCAGTACTTTCAGCGTGCTTGGCGGACAAACATCCAAACAAACGAACTTTCACAATTATAATATAAGTGTGATTACAATTTTTTAATTTAATAAATTACTGGATCACGCTTTTGCGTGACACTATTTTTATAATATCTCGTAAAAGTATCCTCTAAAGTCATTAACTAACATTAACAATGAAAGTCATCTTCACTCGTCAATCTTGAAGAATATTATAGTGAAGGTACAGGTGAATGCACAAACAGATGCACCTCCACCGGTTATATAAACCTAACTTAAATATTGCTGTCGGTAAAATATTAAATAAATTCTATCCCTGGATTTCTAGTGCAGCGTAGTGAATATACTGCGCCGTAGAGGCAGATCATAAAATTTATAATATTTTTCAAAATAAACCGTATATATGATATAAAGTTTATTTCTGATGTACTGCTTTTCCTCGTCCCTCAGCTGGAAAACTTGTAAAGAACTTCAAAGATCATTTTAACGCCTCTCTGGGCGTTTGAATATATTAAGATGAATTTTCATTAGGAAGCGGTGCGATTTTCATTAATGAATTTCTCTCAGATGGATTGTCTCTTATATTTTGGTGCTACGAGAATGTCATTTTGTCGTCAAGGTTCCATCTGTCCCACTGCATTGTCTTGTAGGACCTTGGGCTAACTCCTTTGTCAAAATAAAAAAGGCAAACGTTGCACATAATAATTTAACTTAATGGAACCATAGATCCCGGTCCAACAAGTGGGACAAATCGGTGGAACCACGGGTACAAGGTTCATGGATACCCAGGAGGGCCCTGTAGTATTCCAAACAATGCAGAGGGGCCACGGGCCTTTAACGAATTTTAAATTTGTTAAGTAATAATAAAGACTTCAGAACTTATTACAGCCAAATCATAAACACTGGCATAATGAGAAGGCACATTACTCAGCACATTAATCATGAACACAAACACAATACATATTCCTCTAACTCATAATAACTGTCGCCTTTAGTCCCACTAATACACGTTATGTTATAACATTCGTAGGCTTAGTGCGGATTATCTTAGGATCAAAAGATATTCCAACAAATCACAACTGTCGTCCAGACATTGTCCTCGGGTGACGACAGACGGCCGAACATTGGATGTGGACCCGAGCGAGTGTAGTATGTAGGTAGTTAGGAATTCGGCCGACATCTGTGCCGTCTGTCCTAGAAGATTTGCTTTTCATTTGAATATGATTTGATGGAAAAATATATGAAATTTCTACTGTGACGTTTTCACATAGTTTTATCTTATTAATATTATAAATGTGAAAGTTTGTTTGTTTGTTTGGATGTTAGTCCGTCAATCACGCTGAAACTTTAAACTCGCGGATTTTAATGAAATTTTGTATACAGGCTGGTTATGGGTTGACTTAGGTGATAGGGTACTTTTTATGCCGATTTAAGCTCCCATGGGTGGGATGAACCAAAATCCACGAGAACGAAGTCGCAGGCGGACGCTAGATAGAAATACATTACGACTACACCAAAACCCGTCGGTTTGGTGTTAATGTTATGGATGCTATTAGACTGAGCGGTCGTGTGTTTCTCGTGTAAAAAACCGTTGTAAACATAAAAATGTCTGTTTGTATCACTCTGCATGTATGTATTCTTTTGGAAAGATTACCGACCGAAGTCTTTTGTAGAGTCAGTCTTTATTTTGATCATTATTTTAAAAGTATCTTTCTATCTACATAAATGAAGAATAATAAATAATTTATTTCGTACTTTCTGTAGCTCATGAAAATAAAATGTAGCACGAAACAAACCAGAGATATCGTGTCTCCCAGGTGTAGTCTATTAACCGTACTTTACTAAGTATTGTGAGCAGTTCAAGACAGCTGCAGATGACCTGCATGTAGGTCAAGGCGGTGCAATAATTACTGCGCTCCTCGCCAGGCGAGAGGACTTCGGCGTCTAATTACTGTGTCATCGTTAATGCCAGTCAAGTGGAGATATCTACATAGATGAATGCTATAAGTAACAATAATGCGCTGTTGTTTAAATGAAAACAGAGTCTGATTCAAATTGGATGAATTAAACAATAGTAACACATTCACAAGTGGAGAGGCCTATGAGAAGGTTATGAGGGGACTGCAATACAATATGTGTATATGACTATATGTATCAAATTTTCGTGCTGATTAAAAAAAATATAGGTTTTTATATCGTCAGGGTATAATCGTAGTAGAGGCTCATTTTGTTTATTTGATACTAAGCTTACAAATAGATTTTAATTTCCATTTTGCGTACAGCTATTTAAAAAAAAAATGGTCAGAAATATGCTGAGAAATAGATTGTTTTAGTCTGTAGTATAGTACACCCGAGGATACGTATTCTATAAAAAAAAAAGATTACCAAAACGCTACAATAAAACCTGACGTTATAGGCTCCACACGGTTTTATCTCAATGACCCGTTCCGAATCCAACAAAGGTGAAAAATAAAAGTAACTGCGTTAGGAAAATGGAGCGCCATTTTCCGTGAAAATAAACAGGCTTTCGAGGAGTTGCGCGAACAGGGAAATAATAGATGCAATGCGGGATTAGTTATAGCTAAGCTTCCTCCTCCAGTTTTTGTATATACAGCTTATACATACTTTTATTAGTAGATATTTTTTACCTTCTGATTATTTTATTTTAAAGAATATTTTGCCGCTGGGTCAGGAACGGGAGCGGCAACAGAAAATAAAACGCCAGCTCGTTGATGTATAGGTCGCAACACCTTTAATATTAGAAAACAAAATCATATACAAAAGTTCATAAAAAAAAAAAAAAAAATTTAATGTAAAAAGGTTTTCATCGGCAACAAATACCATTATATTATTACTAGCGGCCGCCCGCGACTTCGTCCGCGTGGATTTGGATTTCCAATAGCCTAAAGCCTTCCTCGTCAAATGGACTATCCAACACAAAAAAAAATTCAAATCCGTCCAGTAGTTCCTGAGATTAGCGCGTTCAAACAAACAAACAAACATACAAACAAACTCTTCAGCTTTATATATTAGTATAGATAATGAATGCACAATTGCACAGACAAGTACGCAAGTATTATGCTGGATCTGGGACATAAATCTGACTTATCATAGAGATATCAGGCGTAGGATCAACGGCTTAACTTGTTTTCAATCGCATAGGGCGCTATTATTTTAAATACATTTGGAAGCAAATGCACAAGACGGCAAATGACAATCAAAAATACTTTTTTTAAAACTGCACATAATAGTATCATGTATTGAATACAAGCGGCGCCTGCGGCCATCGGACATTTTTATCTGACGTTGTTTGTATCGCAAACACGGCGACGAGTATAAAGGGCACTGCACGTCCATTTTTATTAACTAACAATAAACGCGCTCCGTTTCACGGGACATGTTTTTAATATTTATTTTTTGTTGCAACTCTATTCAATACTAAAACTAGGAGCGAAAGTTGTGTTGAATGATTTTTATCGGATATCGTAGGCAACCCATTTTTGGATTACATTTTTTTTGTACAACGTCATGTATAATTTAATCAAATAAAACGAACACATAAAAAATATTCTACATTATATTACAATACCAATAGGTTTAGGTTTTTTCTTATATTTATTTCGTAGATGGGAAAGAAATACAGTTAAAAAACAATCTACACAATGCCCCAGTGAACCGATTTAACCGATTCTTTCACAACAGGTTTTGTTAGCGACGCGAATACTACGCTTTTCCCCGTAAGAATTTACGGCTGGAAACGAAATTGAACCTGTAAACCTTGTCGATGGACGCGTCTGGTCCCGCGAAGCGTTTTTTCCGGTCCGTGTTCCGGGAAAATGAAAACATAAAAGAGGCATTTCGCCGCGATCGCATCGGTCAACTCCACAGAAAATGCCCGAACATTTTTTCGACGACATTTTTGTCCCATCTGAGTGATTTGTTGACCCAGTAAAAAATAATTAGCTGGGAAAGTGTTTGTAATGAGATCGCCTTAGCGGAAGTGGCTAAGCCACTTAATCTACAAACTCGAATACATAATAAAAATAGTAAAATGAGAAAACATTTTATATTGGAAGTCTTGATTCTAGGAAACAGTATCGTTTGATCTAGAGCTAATCTTACATTCCAATAAGTGAAATAAGGTCAGCCATTTTTAAAAGTAAGGTGCGGTATTTAACTACAATCAAAATGAGGTAAGAAAAACTCGTTTTAATAATTAAGAAATAACACGTAGCTATGAACGAAAACATGATTTCAAATGATAGAGGAATTTACCCTGCAGTGGGACATTAATAGGCTTATATCACGCTCGTATGCATATTTCAATGATCACAACATTAAAGCCTCGACCGATCTAATTTCTATGTCATGCGCTTCTAAATTTTCTATTACAATTAGTATCTCGTTTTACTGCGCAGGCTGATTGGAACGATCCAGTCTTTTACATTTCCATTTGTAGGAGCAAGCCCTGAGTGTTGGAAAGGCAAAATCGCTCGACGGAAATCGCTCTGCAGAATGACAGGCACAGAATTTATTCTGGACCAGCCAACGCTTTTTGTTCAAGCAATGCATAGCACGAACAAGAGTTATGCGCTTGCACAGATGGCACTATGGCTTAAACCTAGACTTGTAGCTAACTCTGTTAAATACTAGTTTGTAAATAGAATACAGTTACGCAGCACAAAAGGTTATGATTTATGGATCCAAAATTTCATGGAAATGTATGGGGAGGCTTATAAACTATTGACAACTAAGGAATGTTTGTCAATAAAGATAGTCTGCGTACTTACTTTTCTTATACTTTTTCATTAGTAACATACACAGCTCAGCTAGACGAAATGGATCATAACGTATATACGTTGTGATTCATTTCGCGCATGTCAATCATTATTTTATGTTGGTCAAACTTATTGGTTAATCAACTTGATTAATACTCTTACTCTTAATACGGAACGTTATAATATCATCAATCAACAACATCTAAGCGCTTCTTCCGGTTGCATCCTTGCCTTGGAGCACAGGATAATGGCCAAGGATGCTTCAACTATGCTTCAACTATGATCCTGAATTGACCAGCCTGGTTATTACAATGGAGCCACTGTTGCCTGACCTCAGCAACCCACACAAGTGAAACCAGACAATTTGTGTCATAGTCGGTAACATCGGCTTAACGTGCCTTTTGGAATCATCATTCTTATCAGACAATCAGGTAATTCAAGCCTGCAATGTGTTAAAACAGAAAACACCTACACAAAGTGGTGGTATTACCCGCGGGGTTCGAACCCTCCTCTGCGGTTTTTGAGCCCAGCGATCTTACCACTACACCACGGAGGCAGTTACGGAACGTGATAATATGTTAGCCATAATTATTTCAATGTATTGACACGACGAGCACGAGGGCAAACCCCGTGCTTGTTCACATATGTAAATTGCCCGACTATCTGTAACAAACTTCGCGACACGTGCCGACTCACATTAACTGCTGCACACTCAATATGCTGGTGAAGCGAACACGCTCTTATTCCAATCGTGACCTGCTTTGTAATATACTAACGACATTTAACATTAGTCGTTGTCATATTAGTCGAGGTTTACCAACGGTTTAAGAGAGGTAGAGCTTACTGGACCTTCCACTCGAATGAGCCGATCGTCTAAAGAAGTACATCTACCTCACAGAAGACCACAGTGAAGTAGCACTTCGTAACTATTGTGCTATATTTCTGCTGGTGAGTAAGGTCGCCAGAGCTCAATTGGGGTGGGTATTGGATCTTCAAGGCAAGCAACGCATCTGCAACCCTTGTTCGGTTGCATATGTACATTGTTCATTTGTGACCCTATGCTTCGTTTGCATCCCTATGACATGACATAAAACATGTCAAAGATTTTAAAAACGTTATTTATAAAGTTTGTGCATTGTTTTTGTCGGTAGGTAAAGAGTAATTAATATAAGGAATGTTCCATTTGAGTTGGCATGGTTTTGCAGGAGCAAAATGAATACCAACAGACGGCTTGTGCCCGAGTGTCATATATGTTAATTGGAAAAAAAAGTAGGACATTATAATGTCTGACTTGATCTGTCAGATTAAACAGGCGTAGACCGGAGTACTCCTTCTATCTCTGATATGAAAGCGAACTACCTTCGGTCTTATCGCTAACATTAATCTCTGCTTAACCTTTGTTACAAGGAAAATTAAATTCATTGAAAATGAGACGAGAATAGCTAAGTAGTTTGAACCGATGATTTATAATGTAAACACATAGTGCGAAAGTAAGTGTTGTGTTTAAAGCTCCCAGAATTAATCCCTACGGATTTTACCATTAAATTAAGGATAAACGCAAACGATTTAGATACCGTTTTGCGTCACAGATAGTACATTAATAATTAGAGAGCGTAGTGTAAATAACTGGAGTTATACACAACCATATACCGAATATAATTAAAGGCCATTTTAGCTGATGGAAGACACACGGGTCAGGTATTACATAGCTGTTCTTAATAGCTAGTCACTATTCAAATGTAGACAATATGTTTTACAATAGATTACATCTGGGCAATTACTGTAATGAAATGTAGACGAAATAATTTACTAAATTGGTTTAAAAGAATTTTAATTTTATCTTTTGACCGCGCCGCAAAATACTCGATAATATACCTTCATTTTAAACATTTTAATGTTCCAATAATGTCTCAATATACCAACACTCCTTTTTTAAACAAAAATCAATGTCATTATTATTCGAGCGTACATATTTCCTTGACGATAAACAATGAAGAAATATCATTAAAAGACAGAGAATCGCTTTGAGCTTCATTATCCAAGCGTACCAAATTGGAGCTATTAATCAAAATTGTAATTCGACTCTTTCACAAAGCAATTGGCCATCGCCTAGCAACTGCCTACACGTGTGATCCACATCTAAATATTACGCGATATGTCTCTGTTTTGTTTATGGCTTCATGGCAGCCATTTAAAAGGTACTGCTTAGTCTCGCATATTTCGTTCCAATAATTTTTTTCTACCTGAAATAAAAGAACAAATCCTTGCTCCAAATATTGACTTACGTTATTTGTTTATTGCCCAGGCATTTTTTTAGGGACAAGGGATTGGTGAATTTAAGGTCAATTTGTTTGTTAGTGAATTAGGGAAAATAACAAACGGAACTTACTGATAATCATTAGAAGACAACAGGTAAATAAAAATATGAAACTATCCATGAACAGACAAATAAAAATCTACACCAAGATAAACATACTCGTACATGAGAACATGCCAAACATGCACAAATATTTTTACTGTTAAAACCGTTGGTAAAATAACCATCTCCTCAAAGATTTCATCCAACCGTCCATCACATAACCAATATTTTATCAATAAAATAACAAAGCTACGACCCATATAAGGCATATGGTCTCACGCTCTGATTAATATTCAGTTTGCTGACCGCGTCCGCGACGGAAATTGCGGTTCGGTTCCCAGCCCGGGCAGGGTGCCTAAACAGCTTCTATTTTTGCAAGACCCGATATTGAGGGCGGTACGTCCCGAAAAGAATAAGGGAAATGAAATTGGGTTCTCCTATAAAGTTGGGACAAGACCGATATTCTAGTTATTCTATACTAGGATAAAAGTACGTGGAAATAAGTAGTTGTTGTTTGATAACTTTTTGTTTATGCGGCTATACCTCCGTAGGTGCTAAAAATAAGTACCTATGTGCTTCAAACTTCATTCGTACAATAAAACAAGGGGCTTCTCCGTGGATTTCGGTTTCCGCACACATAGTATTAAGTTTATAGGTACATAGCTTAAAGCCTTCCACCACTAATGGACTATCCAACAAAAAACTTTTTTTCAAATCCAACAAGTCTTTCCTGAGATTAGCGCGTTCAAACAAACAAATAAACTCTTCAGATTATTTTTTGTAGATGTACGTAATTAAATGAACAAAAGAAAAACGTACTTTTCTTTTTCATATAAAATACATATTAAAATATGAATCGCAAAATGTAATATTGAGTTTTTCATCAGCTCCTCTCGTAAAGTATAATAACGAAAGGATGAAAAAGAGAAACGGTTTGTATGCAAGTCTCTCATATTAAATTTACCGACTCGACACGAGTGTGAAATTTTTTGAAGGTCATAAGAATACGAATTTGTAGTTTCTTCTCCATGTTAGTTATAACAAAATTACTTCGAAATTCGGGAGGCTAAGTAGCATATTCTACGGTCTGATTTTTGTACAAAGACAGGTGATAAAAATATCAATGACAAACTCAGAGACAATAACTTACAACTCAAAACTCTATATATAAATGACTCTATCGCCGATTCGGAAGGCAAATTCTGCCGAGAAGTATCGGCAAGAAACTCGAAGTTTTCCCTTTTTAAAAGCCACATTTTTACGATAATCTATTAGTTATATCTCTCAGTCGATTGGTAAATAAATTTAACTTTTTCTTATCCACTACAATATTAGTACGTCATTTTGCAAGAAGAGATTTAGACATTATATTTTATTTATTTATTGTTTACTCATGTATTACGTAAATTATGATCATGATTCATAAGTACTTATTTTCTTTTTATTACAATCATATTTGTGATCGCGAGATATACTATGAAGAATACGAGCAAATTGCTTGCTCGGTTTATTTACGTACCACATCTCTTTCCAGCTTTTAAAAGCAACACACGCAACCTACTTTTTTCATACGCGTTGAACAATAACAAATTGGCTTTGCCATGATTATATTTGTACTGGCAATGTTGAATCATGCAATTAATCAACTAGCCACATCTGTGTTATTCAAAATTATTTGTACCGAGTCAAACACACCGTATGGATTAAAACCGGTAGAATCAATAGATGAACAAGGTTCCCGAATATTTCCCCAGGGGTGCAATTATGCTCCGCCACCGTAATCTCAATGCGATTGAAATGCAAAACCAATCGTAAAGCGATATCGCTTGAATTTCGTATTATGCTAACCCCCTAAGTTGCATTCATGTTGCATTAAGATCTAAACTGTGTCTACATTTTAGTGATACCATGCCTGAAAAATAAATTGCTCAAAAGGGCTGTTTTCGATTACAATAATAGAATTTTAAAGAAAAGTAAATCAAAGAAAGAAAAAGTTCAAACGTCACGATGACAAATAAGAAACGTAAACATTTTAAATAATTCAAAGGTTAATAAATATGTTATTATATGTTTAACCGTGTTTAGGGGCCTAAAAAGTGCTAAAAATGTGAGATGTGAAATAGTAAGTATGTACCAATCTTATTTTTTCACTAATTTTATTAAGTCAGTCAAGAACATTTTACAAATATGTGATAAGTTTCTAATCATATTAGCCACTTCAAAAAACGACCGCTAAAGCAGGATTTTGCCCGTTCTAATTACATTTATTACATCTATTTTTCTTTCGTCATGTGTACATGTAGTACCTAGTACATGATTTGAATTTAATAATAGAGGTAACCTCTCATTTCAAAAAGTAAATATTGTTTGAAGTGGTACTTTGTTATTTTGGAATTCTTAGGACAACTAGATCATTTCACCCTTTAATAAAGTAATTGTGTGTTACAAATAATACTTTTCAGAATCAAGTAAACAATAGCTGCTGGGTCACAAACTTCAGGAGTCAATGTTGTACCACATTGTATTTATTGAATTGCCATTAAGACCTTGCTCTAGAACACTGTCATTGAAAAGAAGGACAACAAAGTCTATGGGATGAGGAAACAAGCACATTGAATACCATTAGAGCTGATGCTGTTAAGGATGTAGTGGGATAGTCTAAGGTATCTAATCAACATAATGTTAGTTGTATCTCAAGTGACTTAGATGTAAATTACTGGGACTACTTTTTATTTATTAACTTATTCAGGATACAAGTATAAACATAATTGATACAAAAATGTTATTAAATTTCCATATAATATTCATAATAGAAATTAAAAAGTGAAAACATAACTTTAAAATGAAACTTATAATACTAATATCTCTGTTATTTTTTAGCTCGTCCGGGTCTTGACTCAGTACGTGAAGCAAGGGTACACCCAGAATACATTCTGCGGCTTCAATCAGCACATGTCTGTGCTGAGGCAAGTGATGCTGAACCAGAACCTGAAATAAAACTAATTCAATCAGAAGTTATTCAATTTTTTTCTTGTGCAAATCTTGACCCTTGAAAATATAGCTGTGACAGATATAATTTTTGTTCAATGTTAATGCATAACATGTATAAAAATAAAGTTATTTATTTTAAAACAGATATTTTATTTCCCTGTGTACTTAGGTACTTATCATAATCATCATCTGAGCGCTTCTCCCAGTTGCTTCCTCGGCCATTGCCTTGGAGCCCAGAGAACACTCTTTTATTTATTTATTTATCTTTTACAAAAATCTGTGTATAACAGTGCAGTGTTCCACAAAACTGCTTTGACTATGATCCGGAATGGTCAAGCCTTGTTATTAGTAAGTAAGTCTGTACTGCAAGTACTTACTAATATTGGGTAATCACATTAGATATACTATTAAGGTCTTGATGCACACTGAAAGCGCTTTAAATGTTTTGAAAATGTATGATAAAGATAGGTTTTAAAAAAATTACCTCTCATACTTTGCTGGTCCTCTCGCATGGCTTTTTAGATTTAAATCACCTTCATAAAGTGCTCAGCAAAAACCTGAAAACAAGTATGTAGATAAATTCACTATAATGAAAGATAACTAAAAAAATATTGAATTTTATTTCAGTTAGTTCTAGTTAGTTATTGGTGTGGTTTAACGAAATTAAGAACCACAACCCGTTTTTATCTTCATATTTGGTAGTTGAAATAGTAGAATTACCAAGATAAACTGGTGACTGAACTTTTATTTCCTAAAGTGGGAGTTAGTCATAGGAGTTAGTGCTTATTTTCACTAAAAATCTTAGTGTAAGAATATATTTATGCCAAACATTGCTGAGGCAAATACTTAAATAGGCAGCATTGTATAAATACCTTAGTCTGGGCATTAAATATATTTCTTCTGTGCGCCGATATCTATCCTCAAACGCCTTGACGGAAAGGTCCAATGCATCACATATTTCATCACATTCATATCAACATTTTGAGTGTTTTTGGCTGCTGACGCATGTCCAATGCATGTGCAAGCTCTATGTAGTCCATAATTAATCCAAAACAAGCCATTTAACACTTTTATGGTAAAGAAAATGCAAAAGCGATACAGCAAAATCACCTTTTTCACTTGATATGTCTGTATCGCGTTTAATGACAGATAATCAATCTTGAAGCGATCCACATCAATGTCAAAAGTTGATCATAATACGAACTTATCGAAGATGCTGAAGCAACATCGTTGCGATACGGGAGGATAATGCGAAACTGGCGTAAATGTCAAAGTGACAGCTCGACGCACGATGCTACAGCGACATCGTTGCGATTTGGTTGCGATACAGAGAGCATAATGCGAAACTGACGTAAATCTCAAAGCGACATCGCGGCGACATCGTTTTTTGTTAGCATAATTGCACCCCAGAGGTGTGTAGGCGACGCAAATAACGTCCTAGTGCATCAAAAATGCATTGCGTTCGCAACTCGACATATTGGTCATTTTTGCAATTCGCTTGAGACATAGATCAGGAATAGAATTTGCTTTTCGGTAAACTTTATTGGCACTCGTAGGATTTAGACGCTCAGCCTAGTTGATGTAAAGCGATAACTATAACTTATCTGCTGGCACTTGACAGACCGTTTTGATTTTCAATCTTTTAAGTTAAAAATAGTAGTAATGTATATTTCTGAACTTGGATGATAGATTTACAAATTGTCAGATTTTTTAATATCCGCTGGTGTCAAGCTTGTTTATTGAAGACCTCCGATACATTTTCAATTGTGGCAAGATATCAATGACCACTTCCGTAATACAAGAACATTGCTATAAATTGCTATCATAAACATATTTTTTTATTGACTCTGTGTTGGCGACAATACGTCATTAACAATCTATCGATAAAAGGTGTGGATCACACTTCGCTCAAGCAGCTGACCTTCCTTCCTCTCTGCTCGGCAAAATTCGCATTTTTAATATTCGTCTGCAGGCGATAAGGCACGCGTCGGTCCTCGAGACGCGGAAATTGCGCTTTCAAGAGAGTTATCGTGATACAGAAACACGCTTTGTTTTATGAAACAACGATATTTCGGATATTCACGGAGTGGAGAAGAATTGGTTATGGAAAAGAAACCAGAGTTGAGGAGAAAATTATCGCGATAGAAAACACGTTTTGTTTTTTAAGCAACGGTATGTTGGATAGACACATAAATAAGGTATAATGTGTGCACAGTTTTTTATTATCTTGGCAGACAAAAACAGCCCAAAACCCATCTAATGGTGAGTGTTTTTAAACCTTGAAAGTGTGAATCAAAAGTTATCTTACACCTGAGCACAAGATTTACGTTAGTATCCTGCAAAGCTTAACTTTCGAGAAAAGTTGCCAGCGAAAGGCAGCTTACACAGTATATTTAAGATATATTAGGCAATGTGATACAAGTCTTCTGCAATAGTCCGTTGATGCAGGCAGGATTTTATATTATTTCAAAACAAACAAAAGAGAACCCTGTTGTCACAAAGTCAAAGCAGTAACAAATCTC
The DNA here is from genome assembly GCA_958496325.1 of Nomophila noctuella. Taxonomy (NCBI): domain Eukaryota; kingdom Metazoa; phylum Arthropoda; class Insecta; order Lepidoptera; family Crambidae; genus Nomophila; species Nomophila noctuella. The sequence goes on along the minus strand of OY292491.1, from coordinate 1,060,151 downwards.
ATTAACACTTTCAGTTACCCCTTTCGCATCAAAATAAAACATCATCCGAAAAACATGTTGCATGTCATAATAAGGATCCCCGAGCACAATTTAATATCAAAGTGAACCTGAAATTGTTAGTGCGAATTGCCACAGGTGCGAAATGACCGGCAATAATTAACCAACTCTCAGAGCAAACTATGTACACAGTTCGACCGCCGCGCTCACAGTAATTTGTTCACAACTTTGCGCCAAATTTAGAGCTCGGATTCTGTTATTTAGGTGTTTGGACTTGCAACTATTTCCACAGTGACTAATGGCACTGACTAAGTGACGTCTAATCAGTTATCTGGTAAACCTGTCTATTGTATTGAATTAAGCTACTTAGCATGGAGCCAGATCAATGTATGTGATATACTCATTAGATAACTTATTTTATTGATTTGATTATTTATCTTCCTTTGTGGACAACCAAGAGTTAAATAAATTTTTATTGTTTTGTAACTCGTATTGGTAAGAAGAACGAGTAAAATATCTTTATGCTTAGCTAAGAAAAGCTGACGATACGACTGATAGATAATAAGCTGAAAGAACTCAGTGCTCCAATCATGGGCAATACGGAGTTTCCTTCTCAGCAAAGATTGACGGTCGTCACAACTAATTAAATTCCAGCTAACCTCGGAACTCTGAAACCATCCAACGACTCGGAAAAGACGTTTTAATTAGAAACAATTGATTAAATTTAACTTAAAACTCCTTCGGCCACAGTTCGAAGAAATATTACAATTAGCGAATAGTCGAAAGTCGTCCAAACTGAATTAATTGGTGGCGCGCGATCGAACAAACGCCATTATACGGTCATCGCCGACTATAGAGACGGAGGGGCAAATAACAAATAGCGAACGAGAACCAAACAATAGCTTTAGAACTTGTCGCTCACTGGGACACCTTTGGATGTGTGCAACTTATAAACAAAGAAGTTTTTTTTAATGTAGAGTAAAACATAATAGATTTGTTAAAAGTAAAAAAAAAATTAATGGGCAGTGATCAACTTAAGCGCCTCAATAATTTGCAGCTTTAGTCCCGCTAGAATGTTCTAATTAAGAATTAAGGCTGGAATCAATGAATGAAGGCTAGAACAGCCTGAACATTCCAGCCTTAATTAAAACTTATTTCAAATAACATCGTCTTTACTTAATTTTGTCATTCTATAATGCTATTATAATGTAGGTGAAGAATCTGTACTATAACAGTAATATATTATGCAACAAGATTTACAGAGCAATTCTTTTACAATAAATGGCAACGAATGTTCCATACAGGGCAAGGAAATTTTTATTGTAAACTACGTACCATTTTACTCATGATACGCATAGTCCTCTCGGTAACACCAGCACCCAATGAACTCAAACAAAAGAATATTCCAATCGGGCTTCTGTAATGAATGCCTCAACTTGTAACTAAATTGGCTGAAAGCAGTAAAGATCAAATACTCAACAAAACCTACCGAGCTGCTGAAACAACGACTAGGACTAATTTACTCGCTTTGATTGTGTTTGCTAATTATATTGAACAGAGCAAGTTATTTAACATTGCTATTTTCCTTTATGTAACTTTTCGTAAAATTTTCTGTTGAACTATCGCTTGACTAGTCTTTGTGATGTTTATTATGATGTTCTATGTATGCCCAACTTTTCTCAAAATCAATTATATCATAAATATCAGATACCGGGAAAAACCCCGGTTGCATCCTTTGCCATTGCATCGGAGCCCAGGGTGTGCTGCGACTATAATCCACAGTTGACCAACCTGGTTATGTCCCACTATAGGCACTATTGTAATGAACTGGTATTTCCAGCTCTTATACATATATGAAATTAGTTATACCTCTTTTTTTGTTGACAACAATATTATGGTGAACCAATAACCGCCGCATATTAGCCATACGTCGAAAACATGGCTACAGATGCTTATTCATTCATTTATTGTCTTTGGCCCATACTACAGGACAAACAATAACAAACTATTGAAGTATTTGAAATCATCAATAAGATGTATATTTCTTTTACATGTTGTTCTTCAACTTGCCCTGAGTGGACAGCCACTTCCGATTAAACTTGGCAAATCTTGTACAGATTCCATTCCTCGATTTTATTCGAAAACTTTAAGCTTTGCAATCTCACTGGGCTAATTTCTACCCTAATTCCTGACAAACTTTAATTGTAACACTTGACTGAACTCTCCGAGTTTCACAAAAGCGCTAACCTAACCTTTTATGATATGGGCCAGGATGGAATAAGATCCAATTAATCAATGTTAGCCCAAATTTTAGCGAAAGTTGAAACAAGCGTACGATGACTCAAATTGTTTTACTCAACTCTAGGAGATCCACTGAAATTTTGAAGAGAAATTTAATTAATTAACGTTAAATGATTGATTAATCTTGGTTTCATTACAAATGATCGAATGGACTGTTGCTGTGAGTCAGGAGTTGTGGTTGATGGCAAGTTATTCGAGACAGTAATACACTACTGGAACAAAATAATACAAGCAGTTTGACGGCTTCTAAGCCTTTGACAATTCGAGAATATTATTGCAAGCCGAATCTAGGTTCGTGAATACTATCGATAATATACATAATTATTATGCAGTACACAAATGCACCCTTCGTATCACCTTCTCGCGCTTGTTACCAGTTTAAGGTTTTTTTTTACTTCGTTCATTATAAATTGAACAATTCTTTAATAAAGTAACTTTAAAATGGTATGCCTAGGAGACGGCTTAAGGTGGGGTGAAATAATTTGAATTTGAAAAAGGATACGTTTTATTCCTAAGTAAACAAAATGCAAGACACAACACGCTTACATTGATAAGTAATACGTTATTTCTAAGATGGACATCTTATACAAGTAATTCGTAAGAAATAACCGCCATAAGGTCGAAAGCTGTCAGGCGTAGATCACGCGTCAACCGCGTGAAATGAAACACAACAAGTCGACGATACGGATAGAGTTATCCGATATTGCCGCTTCCATTTCACGCTTACACGCTGAGCGTCAATGGCGAATGAAAACAATTTGTACGATAGACTAATAAGGACAAGTCAATTCCACTACATTTGGCATATCGAGTTGATTCGAGAAGTGTGCTAGGCCAAAAAATAAATTAAATTAATTCTTTGGACTAGCACACATTCTCGAATACAAATGCCATTGTTAGCGGGATATGAACCCGCGATCCTTGGTTTTGTAGCCAGGGTGCCTGACCACTAAAACCAACGGGCCCGCCATGTCTAGGATATAATTAAGTGACAGTCCATTACAACTTGAAAAGATTTCGCTGAATAAAATCATCATATTTATTGAAGGGTGTATCCCAGTCCTTCCTTCTTGCCTTAACTTCTAGAATAAGTCAATATAGCAAGAAAAATATTAAAAAAAAGATTCAGTATACTTCGAATAGGTGCACTATCCGCCTAATAGCAAGCAGCTACCACTACTTCTCCAAATCAATCACTTAAGTCAGTGACAACAAGAATTCTTATTCTTAGAAACTTTCATTTCCCTTGTAGGACCATAAGAAATTCTATAAGCCTGCAACAACAAGCCGACTGTCAAGAGCTTACGGCGCGAAATGAAACAAAAGCAGTCGGCGCTAGATAAATGGAGTTATCCGATATTGCCGCTTCCATTGCAAGGAACTCTCACCGGGTCGATGGAGGGTCAATGTCAGATAAACACACTTTATCCTTTAACTAGTGCAATGCGAGTGATAAAGAATTCCTAGTAACATTAATTTAATTCGTAGCAAGCGGTTGAGTCGAAAGCCATTTAAATAAATTCATCACACCAGCCAAATTTAGGTTTTGAACGGAACTCCAGGAACTTGTATTACATTTGTAAGATAATTCCTATTTCAATCCATTAGCTTAACTTTTTTCGGGGGAGCGATTATTATTTAAAAACACCTGCGTCATAAACACTTCCTAAAACATTACCCACATCCAAGCCCGCCAAACATACTTCCTTTAAAAACATTTCCGAAGAAAAACAAAAGTGATAGACCGTCTCCGGCGTTTCAGATCCAAACTTCCGCGCATCAAAGTTTGCTCGCAAACAAAATGATCCGCGAGTAATAGTCTAAGATCCCGCTTTATAAGGACCTTCATCGAGATGCTTATTGGATGAAACATATTTTATACACAATTTGACATGTCAATTATATTGCATATACCCATATGCATCACGGATCATGGACGCAGCGGAGCGGGAGCCAGGAAGCGACGTTTTTATAGTCTAAGAAACCGCTATACAAGGACCTTCATTGAGATGCTTATTGGATGAAACATATTTTATACGCGATTAAACATGTCAATAATTCTATTGCGTTAAGGTTGCCTAGTAAATTTCAGCCCAGGTTAAAAAAATATTGAATCAAAAATAAATGAAAATAAAGATTATTTCAATATAAACACGGGGGTATAAGGTTGCCTGCGAAAAAACAGTCCTGAATTAGGGTTGTCGCATTTTGAAAAATGAAATATTTCCACGATGAAAAAGAGGTGCGTTTGCTATTTAACATTGCAAATGACAAGTATAACGATAAATTGGATTTATGTATCATTTTGTAGTAATTAATGACTTAACCGGAAGTAATTCAATTTTTAATTATTTAAGTATTTATTAATCGTATTCTGGACTGAAATTTACTAGGCAACCTTAACGCAATACAATTGACATGTTAAATCGCGTATAAAATATGTTTCATCCAATAAGCATCTCGATGAAGGTCCTTGTATAGCGGGCTCTTAGACTATAAAAACGTCGCTTCCTGGCTCCCGCTTCGCTGCGTCCGTGATCCGGGATACAATACAATCAGTTTGCCGGTGGTACGGGATGAAATGAAGTTTACTGAGACCGTCTACGGCTGTTCCTCTTCGGTGATGTTATGACTCTTTAATGTGCATTGCGAATAAAGGCATTGGAAGAGAGGCGCGTCGATAAAAGTATAACGAAAGCCATGTTTTTTCAAAAATAGTATTTTTGAAGTGGAAAATATAATGTCTCCTTATTAATGAATCCGACATCAAATAACTACAATCACCAAATTAAAAAAGGCGGTTTAATACGAATACTTGCATCATTACAAAACCAGATATTTCGATAACCTGGGTACTGTAAAACAGTCGTGGCTATGATTTTAACCTCGTAAATTTCATCTTCATTAAGTAGTTCTTAAAACGAAAGTTATGTATATATCATGATTTTAATCGTTTAGATATCCTGCTACAGGAAACAGAACCAATCAATGCACATCTAATTCTTAACTATTCATTTAGAGTTAAACAATTCCTTGAGCCGCGTGGCTCTCTAAGAACATCAAACGCACAGTATCCTTGTCTTAAGAAATCTTCCATTACCAGCAACGTGACAGTTGCGAGATTCCAACAAGATGTCACGTGACCAATCGTAATAGTCACGTGACGTGTTGTCAGAGACACTACTAACTTTTAGTCTATTTTCTCTTATTGCTTTTTGATGGTGATAAGATTGAGATTGCCTTACTGACTTCGTAACTTTATTTATTGAATATGGATTGTTCTTATATGTATGTGTGATGTAATAACCTTTATAGTACCAAAATATGATAACCATATTATTATGTAACGATTTTGAGTCAAGATTTTAGTTAGCAAACATTACAACCTATGTAAATACTTTCCGAAAGCATCATGCAATTACGTGCGTTCACACACACATAATACGAACATTCCATTAATCCTTACTTACTTGAATATTTAAAGATAGGCAAAGCCGTTGGAATTCGACTTCGGATTCAGGTCTTCAAATTCAGTGGAAGCAAATATTAAAAATTATTTTTAGTGGTTAGTATCTATAAAAAAAAAACCGGCCAAGAGCGTGTCGGACACGCCCATGAAAGGGTTCCGTAGCTAAAAGATGGCCCGACCGCTTAAGACACCATTTAGTAAGGGCAACTGCACGTCATAAGTTGGTCGAGTCGTATAAAAAGAACTATGTATGATACAGAGTTCGCTATAGTTTTCGTTGAAAGTACTTACTTTGAGGTATACAGGACATTTTTTTCAGAATTATTGTAATAGTATTTCAAAAGTTAAGGGGGGGGGGACGCTCTAATTTTAACTTTGTATTAATATATCTCGAGACTGGGGTGTTTGATCCACATGGTTTCAAGGCAAGTTTTATTGTATTTAAAAATACCTTTTTAACGATACCCAACACGATGGGGTAAGTCGATTTTATTTTTTCGAATTTACTTTTCGCTGTATGGGAGGGGGGGTAAAAATAATTATTTTTCGATTATTTTAAAAACCAATTCTTGAATCATCACTATACATCTCTCCACCAATTTTCGTGGCAATCGGTTCAGAAACGGCGGAGAACGAGCCAGGACAGACAGACAGACAGACAGACAGACAGACAGACAGACAGACATGACGAAACTATAAGGGTTCCGTTTTTTGCCATTTGGCTACGGAACCCTAAAAATGGGTATTGAATATTCCCGGTTCCTTCGATCTATATTTATAATTTATGATTTTCCTAAAAACCTGTTGATAGCACGAAAGTCAATAACCAAATCTATCAACCCATGTATGACGAAAATATGGCCCCAATCCTTTCCCCCACTCATCGCTTAAGATCTCGAAGAAAATACATCAAATACATTCTATCTATGCATGTATGTACCTATGTACTTGTCACGTGATCAATTGTACGCTCCGCGTGACGCTATTGAAGACAGTCTGCTCTAGAAGGGGGATCTCGAGTTGTCACGGAAAGGCGCCGCTTTGAATATTTCATATTTTTTATTTCGCCCGCTCGCTACAAGTTATTTAACAGCGTTGTAGCTGTAGTAGATCGCGCTTTGAGCAGACTTGCAGAGAACTATTGGTAATTGAAATTGCTTGACAACATTCCACATACTGGAAGTTGATAATTTTTGACAACATCTTTAGAAAACGCAGTGTTGTGGAAATTAATTTAATTAATTAGTTATGATGGTTTTGATATTCATTGAACGGTAAAAGTTGTAGTTTTTGTTAATGGTATTTTTGACAGTTCTTTCACTAGCCGATAAAAGATAAAGGGTAAATTTTCAAATAAAAACTCCATTTCCTGACTTGTCACCGAACTTCAATAATATCACTTGATATTAAACTACATTTATTTCTAAGACATAAGAAATCGATTTGATATTGGTTAGGGTGATAGTAAGCCTGTCTGTACAGACGATAGTAATTTCCGTTGCAAAGCCTTCTTTCCGCAAATTCTGTCCAACACATTCCCTTCGGTAAACAAGCATAATATGATATCGATGTTTAACTTGAAATCAGAACGTGAATGTTTTACCCTCTCTATTGCAAAGCTGGATTTTCTCCTTCAACATCCGTTTCCGATATTCCCGGTTTGAATGAAATATTCTTAATGCAACAGGAAATCTCAGTTTAACTGCCATCATTGCGATTGCATGGTCCTTCTCAGTAAAAAGGAATTAATATGAAATTCATCAAAAGGTACAGGAAATAAAGCCTTTGTATTGACTAGCCCGATGACCCATTTGATTTAAGAAACTCTTTATGAAATTTTGTTGTGTAGCACCATTGCATTTTATTTTGCACTCGGATTGTTTTCTGTTTGGTGGACCTGAATAGATTTCTAAGGCCAATAAAGTTCTCTGTCGGATTTTGAATATTAAGGTACTCGACTTCAAATTCAATTTCATTCAATACAATAAATTACTCCTCTAATAATCATTTCCGTATTACACAGCCAAGCAAGGCATCTAATTGAAATACAACACAATCCTAAAGGTGCTTAATGTCCGCTAGCTCGCGAGTTGTATTGCTGTCGATAATGACCGGTTCCCGCAGTCCTGTTGAGCCCAATCCTCGCCCTCGAAGATTACGAGAAGCTGCAGGAACAAATCCTTTCCACAGCGCGTAGGGGTGGACATTGATTCTAACAAATATGGAATTGTATTAGTTGCCTAGTGTAGTGGTGAGAGCGCTGGGCTCATAAACTGCGGACGTGCGTCGTTGGTTCGAATCTCGCGGGAATCACAACTTTGTATAGGTTTAGGTGAAGGACTCTGTGTTTTCTATTGAGTATAATATCACGGTCTTCAAGTCGCGAGTTAATAGGTGTCTTCTAGACAAGCATGTTACAGCTAAGGCCGCATCAACGCCCTCCATCAGGTGTGATTGTGGTCAAATGCAAGCCGTTGATCCCGACTATGATTCAAATTGTCTGGTTTCCTTTATCTGGGTTGTGGAGGTCAGACGATAATCGTTCCAATGTAATAGAAACCAGGCTTGTCAATTCAGGATCATAGTCAAATCGTACCGTGGGCTCCGAGGCAATGGCCGAGGATGCAACCGGTAGAAACGCTAAGATGGATGGTGATGAACTTGTTTTAGTTGCTTTTTTGTTTTTCCAAAATTATTGTTGTTGGCTAAAGTTATATTCAGTTACTAAGAGAAAACGGGACTAAATGAATAACACGAAAACCATGTCATTATTTCGTAACATCTCAAAAACATCGTTGTAGTCGTCCAGACATTAATAAATTACATTCAAGTTCTTACGTAATATTGCTGTAACGAGACTAAGATAAAACAAGAAAAACCGAGCTCTTTACTCAAGTGGTTTAATTACTACTCGGAAGTGGTAAAGATAAAAAGATTTTTTTTATAATTACCAACTTAAAATAAAAAAGATAATAGATTGTTTTTCAATAGAATATTCCCAGTTACGAACTTTTTACATCTTATCTGGTAAGTGGTTATAAGCCGAATTTCATAATATCAAATATGTCAAAGATAAGTAAATTTTACCTGACCTAAGATATTCAGATCATAGGCCTAGGAATCGAGCTACTTAAATGCCAACAATTTTCTATTCTAGCCAGCTGTCTTGGGCATATCTTCGTACTATAAGACACGTAGCCAATTTTCCCAAATGTCCTCTTGAGATAAAATCCGCGAACAATGGCATACGTGCCTTTCAAGGCTCATTTTTAAACATTTTGGGACTCTCTACTCTCCTCGGATCACATAGATTTATACTTTTTGCTTCAATAGAACCTTTGAGGGTGTGTCCGATCATGTTGTACGTCCGTTTTATTGCTTTCGTCCGGTTATCTTAAGCTTAGGTACTGTAATGATGTGGCGCGCGGGAGAGTAATAAAAGACTGATATGTTTGGATGTCCGGATTATAATGGATCAATATGCTTACTTACAATGACTTAAATACTAACTTATATCTAGCCATGTGTGGGTGAGGTGTACACACACTACACCTCCCCCGTTTTTTTTTTTTTTTAAATTGAATTTTATATTTTACATTTTCAAAAAATATTTCTTATTTAAAAAAAAAAATCAAAACTATATTCTATAAACTTGATTACATAGATTTATCTAAGCTAAACTAGACGAGTTATTCCACTTTTAAATTGAAACACGGGATTTGAGACAAAAAGCAATACAAAACTCTTTAAAAAAAGGTATATTGTTAAAAAAAAACGATTTGTAAAATTGCTGTTACATAAAGAAATCAAATTATATAATAATATCATACAGAATAAAACACAATATACAGTGAGAAGAACTTAAGTAGGTATGCCAATTTTAATAATAATTTAATGTTAAAAAAGTATAATTTCACTATTTAAAATAAAACATCAACATTTTAAAAATCTCTATTTTTTGTTATATATTTCTATGACAATCAAAACCCTTTTCTTTTACTTTAATTATTTAACTTTAACCCATATTATTCTGATTAAAATTTATCTGTTTCACATTAAATATCATTATAACAAAACACTTTTTCCACACATAAAATAAAAATGGTACTCACACCCCCTTTGGGTTAATACATTTTATTTATATTAGGTGGCCCGCCTTTTCATTTTTATATTATCACATTTCCTTCTTCATATCACATATTATTTATTCATTTATTTATCTTCTTTAATATTCATTTATAGGCGGCCTACCTTTTATAACATAATTATTTATTTCATTATTTAGGTACAGTTCTTATTTATATCTGAGGGCCGTGTTTCACCACGTCGGATCCGATCATTTTCACGGAGAGAAACTCGTCTACACCATGATCAAATGAGGATCTCACCCTTGACTGTACCTAGTACCATTTTTAATTATTATATAACAACAGCTATCAAACCTTTTCCAACTAATACAAACACAACTAACAAAACGAATCCTCCAGTACCAATATAATATCAATTCCTTTGTTGGGTGATCAATCCAAGTGGCTTCCAAAATATTTTTACTGAAGTATTCCCATCTAAAAATAAACAATTCAACAATACCAAACATACTTCTATTAAAAAAAACCTTTAAGGACAACGGAGTACATATCATTTAGTAAATTATTGCATCAGTTAAATTTAGAGCAAATAAATAAGTTGTTTACATTTTAATTCATGTTATTGTCATACCTTAACATTGATAGCATCAATTACAATTAATAACGAGTCGCAGCGTACTTGCTGACTTATAAGGCACAAGATAGTATTTCGATCCGTGTTACTCGTAAGCAAATTTTTGCTGATGCATGCCTCGTGTGTGGTATGATGAGGCAATGCGATCAGTTTCCTAATATGGTGCTTGGTGCTAGTGGCTAATGAAATCTAATTCTGCGCTTACAATTATTGTATGTGGAACATTAAGAATAAGTCTATGCACGGCGTAAATGAAAAAAAATTACAAGAAAAATAATAAAGATAAAATTGCATAATTTTAAGACAAATTTATTAACATTTATACCTAATCAATTAAAAAGAAAAAAAAACATCATTAGCAACATTGTAACAAAACTATTGTCATTTTATGTTATCGTATTTTACCTGTGAATACCCTATAACTCGTCTAGTTATCATAATTTGTTATAACAGGAATATTGAAGTACTTACTACATGATTATATTATATAAAAAAATACTTATATTTTAAACACTTATTGAAATACACTTCGTCAGCACCCGGCAGCATATCTCACATCGGGCACCATCATCGCCCGGCTGCCGGCACACACCTTCCTCCACCTGGCTCCATCTCTACTCCCGGCAGCCAGCATCAACGCCTTTCTCCAGATCATCAACTTTTTTTTTCCAGTTCTCATTATGTAGCTATATAAGGTTCTTGGCCACTCTTTTTTTTCCACCTTTAGTTAATTTAATTTCACTTTTGTCCGTGCATATATTTCATTTAGAATATTCACTTTTTTTTCACTGATTTACTGTTAATTTATGCGCAGCACTGCCCCGAAGGCAGCACTGTCAGGGTCGCCATGTAATGATGTGGCGCGCGGGAGAGTAATAAAAGACTGATATGTTTGGATGTCCGGATTATAATGGATCAATATGCTTACTTACAATGACTTAAATACTAACTTATATCTAGCCATGTGTAGGTGAGGTGTACACACACTACAGTACTCTCTTTTGGTTTATTCGTCCGAATGTAACTCCGAAGAGTCCATGTAATTTATTATATCAGTTTGAAAGTCCTCTACGTAAGCGAAGTAGGTATGAAAAGGCTTAGAGCATATTTCTACTCATTTTAATAGTATGATAATTTACTTTATGATACGTTTCATGACTGTACATTTTATGAGATCGGAGTTTCGAGATAAGATCATTGGCAACTTACGCCGTACTCATTCAAAGTTCAGCCAATCAAATAATATGAAGGTCAGATCAAACACACTTAATTTGATCTCCCCTTAGCGGTAAAGTAGCTAACGTTGTTAAACCTTAAGACCTACTTAAGAAGGAGAACCACTCTGTCTGTAATGTAAGAATAACAAACTTGAAGAAATACTTTATTTTTGCGTAGCTCTAAGATAAATCTAGGACGTTAATTGAGACTGATGATTATTCCATTTCCGCTCATTCGAGAACTTTCTTCTCGGTATGAGTTTGCTAATTAATACGAATACGAGTATTGGGTTGTTAGACTTCTGTCTTCCAAAATTATTTCTAATTCTTATTTCGCAGTTCCGAGAAGTGATATCTTCCCATTTCTCATTCATTCAATGAATATTTATCTCTACTAATTTATTCTTAAAATTTTATTTCTTATCTTAACCTCGGAGGCGGAATGGCCGGTAGAATATCTTAACGTTAACGGATGGGCTTTAAAATAGTGTAGGTTGTGATTTTTTCACATGACTTTTTTCGATGATAATATGAAAATAAACAATACTCCCTTCGTGGATAATGTAATCGACTACGTTGGCTACTTTTATGGCTAATCAATCAACTTTCATCGGTTGATTGATAAGCCGTAAAAATAGCTTCTTTGCGTTGAACTTCATAATAGTTCGAACTATTTACGCTCAAACTAAACCTAAAACTTCTCTTTGCCGTTCTTCTGGAAAGCTATATTCCCCATTCATGATATGGTGCGTCAGTTAAAATACCATTGATCAATATCATAGCAACGGCTAGAAATATATTTTCATTTCTTTTCCAACCGTACTCCATTGACCAAATCTTGATGTTTCCGGTCGATAACTTTCGGGAAGAAAACGAATCGCCGGGTTGCACGCAACAAACCAGTTGTTACAACAGAAGGACGTTTGAAGCTTCTTTTGCATTGTGTCCCCGGTATTGTTATCAGTGGTATAACGTTTCATCCGGAAAGATGAAAGGTTTGAGACGGGCTCGTTAAAATAATCCGTCGTTTTTTCTCTAGAGCGACCTTCGATGGTCGTATCAGATTGTTACAAGAGAACTTGTCAACGGGGTCTATATTTATTTTCTTATAAACGTAAACATTTTGAAAGTATAATTATTTCAAAATGTTTTCTTTGAGAGAAGCAGTTTTTAATTAATGTTACATTCTTTAAAACAAGACAAAAGATTTAGTTGAAAATTGCTTATTGTAGCCAAATTTATACAAAAAAACGCATTTAAATAATGCAATTGTTAATGCCTTTGCAACCCATAACTTTAAACAATTCGTGAATTAAACATAATAAAAACATATCTTCTATTGGAATCTTGATAAACAGAAATTCTGAAATGATTTCAACACAATAATGATTGCTGGTAAAGCATTCCTTAAGGGAATAAGCCACAGTAACCGCTTACCTTCACTAGGGCAGCGCACTTAGCCATCAGTGGAAACAAACTCATACATGAACATTATTGAACATGCACCAACTCTGAACTGCAGTTTTACTCCATATTTAAATGTATTCCAAACAGCTCAGCTGCTTGTTTGCATCGTGCATAAGAGTTACAAAGCACCTGCAACAAACCCGCCGTGTAAACCAACGGGAACTTTCTAAAGGAAACACGCTGTATAATGCATGTATTGGAACTAAGCTACTTATAATGCAACAGGGCACAAAGTAAGTCCATATGACAATGACTATCGTAAAGTGAAAGATAAGTATCGTCGCCTTTATTTAAATGGATTTAATGCCTTAATTAATAAAAATAACTATTATGTGATACTACAGACTAGGGACCGTTCGCAACTCAAAAAACAAAAATATATAATGTGAATACGAGTTAATATTATTATAAAAGATATAAAAATAACATGTTTTCCCCAAAATTTGGATTGGTCTAAGTTGGTAAGTACTTATTCAAAGCCAGAAGTTGTTAAGGACTTATTCAAATCAATCCATTTTGAATAATACGTGTAGGTACAACTTTCCCGACGTGTTTTAAGATGTTCATTTCATATTCTTTTCACGGATAAATTATTTGCTTTGTACGGATAAGTCGAAATTTTCGTATTGTTGAAAAGCTTTATTAAACAAAGCACTTTGAATCTTTATTTCGAACAAAGTAAGGTGATAATCCTGCGTTTTATTTTGGGCTGTTCTATACTTGTAATGTAACACAATGTTTTCTTTCTTCCACTGTCGAGTAACACAAACGAGTACGCCAGAGTTACAAAGTCACATGTCCGTACTACAATTGATAAAATAATTTAGTAGGGATGAACTATTCTAAAGCCTTTCGTTTTCCCGACCATATACAATAAAATACCGGCATAATAAACTTTGTTTGAAATAAAATATTGCATCAACCTTTAAATAGCTGAAAGATCAACCGCTATTTTATTACAACAAAAGTTAATTGATGCCGAAATTTCAAGATTTTCCAAGTGCGTTTTTTACATACCTAATTATTTATCAGGTTTTTATAATAATACACAAAACAAAGTGAGTTCCAGAGTATCTTGAAGAACGTACCACCCATTTCTTGTAATAATTTTGTATATCCAAATTAAACTTGTAAATTCACTTGAACTTTAAAAGGTCACATTTTAATCACACAGTTGTCTTAATTTCTGTGAAATCTTTTCTAAGTATAAGTTTTACATTTAACAACAAAGGTGTGTTTCGACTTTCTTCGGGATACGTGGAATTAATAAAGGTAAGTGCTCAGACGTAGATTAAAAGTCTTGCTGTAAGAGAAATAACAAAACTCTATTTACGAGAAAACTCCATTAAAGTTTAAAAATCTAACGTGCGAGTGTAAGAGGGATTTCATTGTGTACTAGCGGCCGCCCGCGACTACGTCCGCGTGGAATTTGGTTTCCGCACACTTGGTGTCATAAAGCCTTCCTCGACTAATGGATATACATGTACTATCCAATGCAAAAATATTTTTATCAATTCGAACCAATTTTTCCCGAGTGAACAAACAAGCAAACAAACAAACAATCTCCTCAGCGTCATTATATTAGTAGAGATTTTTGAAAAAGGGGTTAGTCGGCTAACTGTTCATCTGATGTTAAATCACTGCCTTAATCCGAAAACCCGCGATATTATGTTGACTGTGTAATGTTTATCCCAATAAGTAGTTTGGATGTTTAGAAGTCTCTTAATAACAAAATAGTTCTCGTTCTTTTTTGTTATCTGTGTTTCTATTAAGTTCATGATTTCAATTTTGTCTTGAGTTGAATTCTAAGTTCTAACACACGAAAAGGCACTCACGTAGTCACCAAAAGAGCTATCCAATCAAGTCAGGTTGAAAGAACTTCAGTAGATGGCGTCAAAAGTAAGTCTTTTGACGCTATCAGCAATTCCTACTTTTATGTCAGCTTTACCTTCCAGGCAGGTAGGTCAAAGTCCAAGTTTCAATCATAGTTAGAATACGAAACAGCTGCCTAAATTACAATGGTCTTCCGCCGGGTCCCAGATCGGTCCCGATTTCTCGCTTCGTAAGGATTTTATTTGAATGCGGGCTGGTGCCTGAGGGAACGCTTACATCCCACCTTGCCTGACCTTTTTTTTATCTCAGTCGAACGAAACGCACTTATAAATTCACCACTGCTCCCCGTAATAGACAAAGGACTGTTTGCCCGCAAAGAAATTGCGAGAAGTTTGTAAGTGAAATGTATCTATTATTTACAAGCGTATTTCGGCAGTAATTTAGACGTCACTGAAGTTTTTCTACGTCGTCTGTTACAATTTGAGACGATTTACATAAGGCCAGGTAAAATTGATGTGCAGTTGTTTAATGGTGAAATATCCACTTAAATTATACACATTTTACTTGCAAAATGTCCCAAACTGTTGTATACCTAATATATTTTTATTTGTATATACAAAAAATATTTTTTTTTATGATAAAGGTACTCCTCGGAACATCCCTTATTTTCAAAAGTTCTAGATGCCATATTTATTGTTCGAGGACACGGCCAACGATGTTATTTTAATGAATGTAATTACAATAAGATTCGTAAACTTCTTCCCAACTTTGTAAAATCTTAATCTTGTTTTCTAAACTTACTTACCTGTGGCAATGGGGTTACGTCAACGAATGAGTTGACAGGAGCTTTAATTAAGACAATAAATGTACCTGTAACAAAAATAATACAATTTAACAGAATATTAAAGGAGTTCACTTTATAATAAATACCGCAAAGCGAAGATAGCTTTCCTACCCTTCTGTTGATGAATGATGATTAAATAATTTAAGGGGATCTGTAGACGTTATATTTGCTGATTAGCTCCTCCTCTATATCCTCCAGCTATGACATGACACATACTTTCTACTTTTATTTTTATAGAATAAGAGTAGAAAGTATGTGTCATAGGATCCTTTTTTGCAATAAAAAACCGGCCAAGAGCGTGTCGGACACGCCCATGAAAGGGTTCCGTAGCTAAAAGATGGCCCGACCGCTTAAGACACCATTTAGTAAGGGCAACTGCACGTCATAAGTTGGTCGAGTTGTATAAAAAAAACTATGAATGATATAGAGTTCGCTATAGTTTTCGTTGAAAGTACTTACTTGGAGGTATACAGGACATTTTTTTCAGAATTATTGTAATAGTATTTCAAAAGTTAAGGGGGGGGGGACGCTCTAATTTTAACTTTGTATTAAAATATCTCGAGACTGGGGTGTTTGATCCACATGGTTTCAAGGCAAGTTTTATTGTATTTCAAAATACCTTTTTAACGATACCCAACACGAAGGGGTAAGTCGAATTTTTTTTTTCGAATTTACTTTTCGATGTATGGGAGGGGGGGTAAAAAATAATTATTTTTCGATTATTTTAAAAACCAATTCTTGAATTATCACTATGCATCTCTCCACCAATTTTCGTGGCAATCGGTTCAGAAACGGCGGAGAACGAGCCAGGACAGACAGACAGACAGACAGACAGACAGACAGACAGACAGACAGACAGACATGACGAAACTATAAGGGTTCCGTTTTTGCCATTTGGCTACGGAACCCTAAAAATACACGATGACCTTTCTCAGGTTCTAAAGTTTGTCTGTGCCAAATTACATCAAAATCTTTTGAGAAGTTTAAGCGGGAAAGCGTAACAGACAGACAGATAAAGTTACTTTCGCATTTAAAATATTAGTAGGGATTTGATCACCCTACAAACCATTTTTACTTTCTGATGGATCTCTAACATCACAGCAAGTCCACTACACCATCAACCGACGAGAATGTGAATACTATTACAACAATTCCCATTCCCATCTCACGGCACATATTGGGAATGATCAAAAACATCGATTTTCCATTAAACCGCTGCGCTCGGAACATTCCTACGGGGGAATGCGCTCGGCCCGCACCTTCAGACCGACGTGAGATCATCCCTATTATGGAAATTTGACTAGACTATTCGCATAATCGACTTTGGGATTGATTAAAATATTTCGCTTTCAAGGTTGGTATTCCGTTTTATGTGGCGACAAAATAAGTTAAGACGATTGCACATTCTTATCTAGATATACATACGCACACCTGGTGGTATTCCACAATTTCAATATTCGTGAAGTAGCTGCCAATAGCCAAATCAGAGCAAAGATCGCCATCGTTGAATGAAAACATGGTATCTGTACGAGAATGGATATGTACAGCTTAATAATGATGTACATATAAAAACAACACTAGCTACTATACTCATCCGATAATCCCAACTGAATGAATGAGTTTGTGCGTTAATTCTACTCTGCTATTTTAGTTTACGGGTATATAAATATACCTAATACCCGTAATAGATTCCCTTTGAAACATTCATGATAACAAATGATCCATCTATTTTGCTTCTGTGGACGGACTAATCTCTAGGGATTTTCTGCAAAAGGGCCATAGTGGGGACGCCCAAACGCTGCATGGTCGGATCGAAGATTCTAATCTAATTAACGTGGCAAAGTTTGTTGGGCGTAAGCCGCTTTCATCCGGCCGATATTGTGAGGACCAAACCTATGTCGTGGCTGGAACTCGGCTTAGTTGGCATGCTTAGCCTGTATGTACTACTATTTTCCTCTGGTAAAATACACATGGAAAACGTTTTTTTATTTATTTTGCAAATGAAGGCGAACTTATTTTAAACTTTATAGTTACAAAACGACGATGAATATTCAAGCTTGTTTTTAATTGAAATTTTATTGAGTTATTTGTAAATAATCGTTACATTACTTAGAGTTTTTAATTTTTGTGAAGAGGAGCTGCAATTACGGAAAATTACACTACAGAGAAGCAATGAGAAACTTGATAATAAACTTAGACTACCACTTAAAGCCGCTCTTGATATCAAGTACACATTTAAAACGAAAATAATGTAAGCATAACAAAAGGAGTTTTTCACTAACACGCAATTCCATAATACATTCTGCTTTGGGATACAAAAGTTCCTATAAAGTCAGATAAGAGATAATTGGATGGAGATACGTTTACACCTCATCGCGATAATATTTCCACACATTATTCCGTAAAGGAGTGAGGGAGGGAATCTCACCTTCCGTTTTTTTTTTCTTTTTAGACCCGTAATATTGTTACCTTTTATTCACGTAAAAACTCGGAAAACCCACGGAGTATTGTTTCAATTACGACGTCATTGTTTTACGGTACTGACGCAGTGTAGGAGACATTACAGTAGACAAAATGTAGGTGATATATTCAAAACGACAGAAACTTTTATGATGATTCAGTTTTTGTTTATTGAAAATACTAAATTTAACATTACATTATTTTGTTGTAAGAACTTGTTTTCGTTGAACTCGCGGGCGCGTTTTTACTCAAGTTCTATAGATTGTCTGTGCAAAATTTTAATAAAATCTGTTTAGATGCATAAGCGGGAAAGCGTAACAGAACCCATTTATGCGCCGTAGTGTGCAGGCTTAACTAATTCTGCGGCGGTCGTGTGGTGGTGAAGTCAGAACTAAAGGCTTTTGGCGACTACCCACCAAACTCCAACATTTTCCTTCCCAAGCAGGGAAGGATCCGCTTCTGCTCTGTTGGACGATAGACCGATCCGTCTTCGGGTAAAACCTTTCCTGGGGAATATTTTATAGTAATCTATATACTAATATAATGAAGCTGAGCTGAGTTGACCTGTTTGAGCGCATATCTCAGGAACTACTGGTTCGAATTGAAAAAATCTTTTTGCGTTTGGCTTTAAGCTATAGTACGACATTATATGTGCGTAAACCGAATCTATCGCGGATGGAGTCATAATTAAGTGGACGCGCCTCGCTGTCGTTGCGGTAACTGTGACAAAGTTTGCTAGATTAAGAGAACAGTTGCCGCCAAACACAAGGCAAATTTAATTTTCTGTAATCTCTTTTGTTCGCGCACAATTCCTTTCCAATTTGACTCTGGTGTTGTTGAATTTGTAGCGACGGCAAGTTTTCTCTAAATTATGTAGTTGCGTTGCGAACATTCTTCTTTTGAAATGACTTTAATTGTAATTTACTTTTCTATTGTTACCTTTTTCTGAGTAACCGAGGCTGAGTTTGCCAGACTTTGATTGTATTATTTGACGTTTGTTCGCGAGTTTCGCGTAATAGCAGCTGTGTTGCTAGACAAATTCCATGAAAGAGGCTGAATTTTAATATCAAGAAAGCAAGACAGTGATTTTGAAAGTCGTTGAACTTTTTGATTTAATTCACTTGAACTTTTGTTACTTGATGAATACTGCATTTAGTAAAGATAGTTATATTTTTAGTTTTCAAGCTCTTCATTTCGCTGAGCTTCAATCGCTGAGCTGTTAACCCGTTTGTGTCGTTGCAACGCACATACCGCATGTATTAATGCACCTCATGTTAACGTAATTATTTATGTTTTTGTTTAATATTTTTGTTTGTGCATTTTATTGTATGTTTTCTCTGTTATTGTAACATTACTGTGTGTTGTATGATGCAAATAAATGATTTATCTATCTATCTATCTATCATTTAAACCGATTTTACTATTGGGTTAAGGGTAACCTGTAGCAAGCTAAGATTAAACAGGAACACTTCACCATTTTTTATTCAACCCACGATTCCAAACACTAAACAACAACACACAAAAAACAACTTAATTAAATCACCAAGCTATTCAAACTCCCCGTATTTCCACCGTTCACTTATTAACCACAGCAAAGCGACCTGCAAGGAAATAAACCTCCTTTGAATCTCGCTCACTCGGGTTCATTTCGCTCGGCCAAGCCCTTCGAAATGAAATGTTCCCACACTCATAAATTTCCTTAAGACCCTATTTGCGCAAGATTAAAAACGGCGGCTGTTTTGTGCGGTGAAAAAAGCGGTCAAGTGCGATCCGGCCGGCGGTAATGAGTTCTGTAATTCATAACACGGAAACACGGAGATGTGAGGAAGTCATTTCGTTTTATTCTTGGTCGCGGTTTTATGTTTACCTCAGAATTTGCAGTGTTGAATGCTTTATAGTATAAAAATATTTTATTTTTAGCTAAATAGAGAACGATATTCTCGGGGATCAAGATTTACTAAACCTAGGTACCTTCGTATATTTTACTCTTATAAAAACCAGAATAAACATACTGCCATAACTATGTGCATTTTTCGTATGTCCTTAATGTATGTACAATTTACGTACTGGTACGTACCAGAGAAATGGTTACATAAACCAACAAAAACTTAATTGAAGACTAATGTGGTGAACTTTCGCGACGAATAAGTGCACCAAAGTTTAAACAACAGATGGCTGTTATACTAGTGCATATCCGACGCTACTCGCTGCAACATTGTCCAGTTCATTTGTTCTGGCAACAACCCAAGAGCTGTGTCAGCCTCGGAAAGCTTCGGTTTTCACAACGCGGCACTAAAATCATATTACGAGTAAATCGCAGCTGTTGTTTGTTTACGAAAAACAATAATGTAAGCATAATGTGAATGTAAAAGTGGTTTATTTATCAATTATGGACCCTGTCGGGCACGCAACATTTGGGCTAGGAGAGAGGAAGCGCATTCTAGTTCAGGTACATAAATAGTTAAATATAGGTAATTAAGTTTGCTTTTTAGTTTTGTGTAACTCAACACAACAACTATACATAATGTTTCTTACTCAATTAATGTGTAGTGAATATTGACTTAATAACATAAATGGACCAGCGGTCCTGTAGTTTTTGAGTTTTTTACATACAAAGCTACAAATCTTTCCTCTTTATAATATTAGTGTAGATGTACATAGATGTAGATGTTCTCCCCAAGTGAACTCTCAACCCCACTAACTTACAAAAACTTAGTACAACAGTTTTAGTATACTTGTACAAGACTTTAAAAACTTTGAACACTATTTTGCTTAAACATTGTATTCACATCAAATTAAAAATAGCTTGTGTTTACGAGTCGTGGTTCAAATCCACTGTAATGACGCTTAGCGGGTCCACGCCCGCTCTTGAATAACCATGAATAACTGGGACTAGGCTACGACTAACGAGTTGTTTTCTTCCAAACACTACGCCCTAAGCCTTTGTGACCTCACAAAAAACATAATGGGATCGTGACAGACGATAATGACTGAAAATCTTTAACTGCTCTGTCGATAATTGGCGATTAAAAAAAATTCAAACACGTACGTACCATATTTTTGGAACATAGCAAGATTCATAGAAATAAAAGTAACTTGACAACCACCAATCTTGAAAACATGTATAAAGAAAGATGTCCTTATTTACATGTTTAACTGTTTAGTATAGACACAGAATACGCTATTGCAAATATGGGTTTATATGGGGCCGTTAGAAAAACGTCGAATGTTTTATTTACTCTATAATTAATTGTAACTTGACCGTCTCTAACCAGCCAAATATTTTCAGCGCGCGAATCGCGTCCGGGCCTCCCATTAATCATCTTGAGTAAAGTCTTCAACGAGTTAATGTAAGGAGCAATACACACCAGTCCACTGACACAACCCATCAATGTAGCCCGGCAACATAATCCAACGGCCTATATGAAAAGAATCTTGTTGGCAACCTGCGCCCATGTATTGCTCGCCGACAAAAGGCACCAACGAGCTCGTCGGTAAAAAGTTGCCGACATGGGTCGGTATCCCGGGGTCGGTGGGTAATGCTCGTCCCATTCACATTGGCGGTACTAGAATTAACCTATTTCAGGGAATATTAGCTCGGAAATTTTAGTAATGAAAGCTGTTAATACGAGTATTTCTTTATGAGATGGCGTATTTATGAAAACATGTATTAAACTGATTATACAAGCCAGGAGACGTGTCGTTGCTTGTTAAAATGATACGTTATTTCGATTAACGAGGGTACTTTACACTTGTGCTTATGACAGTAATACATCTCTGAAACAAATTCTTGGTTGGCAATGGGTCAAGTCAACCACCATTTTTACAAACACCTGTAATAATAGGTTTAACTTGAACAAAGAATGTTTAACTTTCAACAAAAGAATTTTACATAGCTTGCACACAAACGTTAATTGTTTTCAATGTTTCTTTTAATGGCAGTGTAACAAAAAATCATAAAAGGTGCGGCTGTGTGTACATCCCTTTATACAAGCATTGAACATTATCATCGAATCGCTACGCTAATAATAAGGGTCGGCACCATTTTCAATGATAACCAACATGTACATTTCCTTCTCAACAAGGTCATGTACAGGAAAACAACCCTTCCAGTGGCTTGGCTAACGCGAGCCATTAGTTCCATCTCAGTGTAATGTGCAACGCCCGCCATTACAGAGCGGACATTTGTGTCGCGACACGGGATTCGTTTTGTGAAGACACACTTTACATAATTACAGTAAGGTGGTTTTCGCAAGAAGTTAATTTAATTGTAAATGAAACTGGTATACAAACGCAAATAATACAAAACGAATATGGATAGAAAGACTTTTAATATATATGTTTTTAAGTGTTGTAGTTGGTTTGTGTTTGTGTTTTTGTTTGATTATCTGGTTTTGTCATTTTACATGTTAAGAAGCAGCATTGGGCTCCATTGGTAGAAAATAGAAAATCTTTACTGAAAACTAGATACGAAAGTAATAATTTAAAAGAAGTCGGTAAGCAAGAGGCTTCCAATCATTATTTTGAAGCAAACTAGGAGTCATACATGCATGATGGTGGACTGATGGACTTCTTCAACATCAGACACAATAGTCCTGGGCCTTAAAATTAATTTTTTTTTTTTATTTCAGAATTCAGAAATATCAATACACTGTTATTCCTGTTTGTACACGACAACATACATATTTCTTTACTGTTAGATCTTTGTTTACTGTTTGTATCATAATGAGATTTCCCATAACATTTGTTTTGTTCGCGGAGTGATTGCGTAAAATGTGTGCGGGTGTTTCCAACCTCAGAACGGTCAAAAGAGGAACACAATATGAAATGAGAATTAAACTCGTGTTCTAGCTTTTACCTTTCATTCATAAACGTTTTAACAACGATCTATTGTTCATCCCACATTTATTTTAAGTGCCTACAAAAAGGCGTGTGAACAGACGTGCTTTTGAATTTTGTAGAGAGTTATTTTAAGGGCATACCTAGCTTATTTATGCTCATTGTTATTCGTAGGTTTATCAAAGTGTCAGGTGGAATTAAAACCTACATGTACTGATGTCCGGGCTATCATTTTTCTACTGTAATCTTAATAGATGGGACGATTTTTTTCCGATACTTAGGGTGAGACTTCACTTCACAAAGCTATGATGTGTGCTGTGTGCTGTGCCGAAGTAGATTTTTTTCCAAGCTGTGATTCATCACGTGTTAAGGCCAAAATCCTATTGGCTGCTTATGACTCATCTATGCTCTGTGGAACATGTCACATGTCTCAGCTTTGGTGGAGTCTCACCCTTAAGCTAACAATTTTTACAAATCGTGACTTCTATAGGTACTCGTTTTTAGGGTTCCGTAGCCAAAATGGCAAAAAAACGGAACCCTTATAGATTCGTCATGTCTGTCTGTCTGTCTGTCTGTCTGTCTGTCTGTCTGTCTGTCCGCCAGTCTGTCACAGCCACTTTTTTCCGAAACTATAAGTACTAAACTATTGAAACTTAGTGAGTAGATGTATTCTGTGAACCGCAACAAGGTTTGCACACGAAAATAGAAAAAAAATAAAAAAAATGGGGGGTCCCCATAGTTAGAACTGAAACTGAAAATATTTTTTTTCATTAAACATATACGTGTGGGGTATCTATGGATAGGTCTTTAAAAATTATATTGAGGTTTCTAAGCTCATTTTTTTCTTAAGTGAATACTTTGCGTGACAGACCCTTCCAAAGTGGAAAAAAGTGTGTCCCCCCCCTCTAAATTCTAAAGTAAGAGGATGATAAATCTGAAATAAATATATAATGTACATTACCATAAAAACTACCAACGAAAATTGTTTCGAACGAAATCTATTCAATAGTTTTTTTAATACGTCAAAAATAGAATTTGTACGGAACCCTCAGTGCGGGAGTCCGACTCGCACTTGGCCAATTTTTATTAATTGTGACTCGAAGTAACCAGCTTACAGCGGTTTAATTTACATCGTGTTTGTATATCTTGATCAGTTAAGCACTGAAATTACCATTTCATAATTGTAAATACGCCAACAATGTGTTTATATTGAATTAGTCACTTTAAAATATGTTAATGTATGCAAAACGCGCCGCGTTTATACTCTAAAATAATAATTACAAATTAAATGATATCATTACGCATAACTCGCAAAAAATATAGCACTAACTTGCGTAAGCCTAAAAACTTCCAGTGAAATTATAGTAATTTTTGACGTTCCTTTTATTATACAAAAGCTATGACTTTGAGTTGGTAGGTACATGTTTTCGAGCTTTGAAGTGGCTCCAAATGTTTAAAAAGTGTGGCTGATATTACTTTTTTTCAGAATGATTACTTTATTTTATTTAACTACTAGTGGCCCGCCCATGCCTCACACGGGTAATTTTTTTTCTAAATATAGCCTATGTTGCAATAAATTGATAATGTGACTTTCTAATGTATGTTTTTGGGGTTCGATACTTTTTGATTTTATTCTTTACAAAAACACAATCTTTCTTTATGAGTATAGAAGTATAGACTAAGAATATAATACCTATTGATCACACTATGAAACGGCAGTATTAACCATCCGACTACTATTATAAAGGCGAAAGTTTGTATGTATGGATGTATGGATGTTTGTTACTCTTTCACGTAAAAACTACTGAATGAATTTGAATGAAACTTTACCACAATATAGCTTATATATACATCAGAATAACACATAGGATATTGGAAATTCAAATCCACGCGGACGGAGTCGCGGGCGGCCGCTAGTTCAATATAAATTCCTGTTTTCATGTTCCCACATCACCGCAATATAATACAGGACACTTGAAAAGAGTAAGAAAAAGTAAAACTACGTTAACTTTCTACTTTCTGATAAACTTTGTTAAGAAACTACTAACGATCTGAAATTCACCATCAAAGCCAACTAGGTTTATTCTGTGTACTTTCCATGAATAAACTATTTTGGTACTACCTAAAGTGACCTTTGGTGGTTCTATTTTAATATGTTCATATTGTATTTCATTAGTTCATAGGCTTTATATAATTTAAACCTCTTTTTGTAATAATTAATATCATGTATCAAAATCTGGTTTCAAGTAAAAACTACGAACAACTAGTTTTTTTTTGCTCCTCCTTCTTGAGTCGTATTCCACATTACTGAGGGTCGTGATCATTGTATGAAATAAACACGAAACAACTCTCCTGGTAATTTTAATTGGGTGGTTTGCCATTGCCTTTTCCATTTCACACCTGTAGCGTGTAGGTTTCTTCACTATGTTTTCCATCTGGTATGAAATTACGCACAGTGATTTTTGATAATCCAGAGGTGCGTGTCTGGCCGGATATGAACCGCAGACATCACGGTGAAGAGTAGAAAGAAAAAAAATAACAGCAACAAGGTAAACCTTGCTGATATTTTTTTAATATTACAAATTAATTACTTGCCAAAAAACTCATCATTTCTCCCCAATAAGCCCCTAGTAGCTTGTATTATTTTGCTCCCATCTACTTGATATTCTAGAAAACCCCCGGTTGGCTGGTTATTTTAAAATTAAAACAAAATTAGCTCGGCACGAAAAACGCAGGGTGTTTTAAATTCCTCCGCCAACATTTGTAGGAAAATGTAATATTTTCACAGAAACGCTTACTAA
This sequence comes from Nomophila noctuella, assembly GCA_958496325.1. Lineage (NCBI taxonomy): Eukaryota > Metazoa > Arthropoda > Insecta > Lepidoptera > Crambidae > Nomophila > Nomophila noctuella. The sequence goes on along the minus strand of OY292491.1, from coordinate 1,034,201 downwards.
ACTAGGAATGCCACTGTTTTGCATGAAAGTGTTTTAATAGTTTGACGTCCGTAGGCGTTTTCTTGAGGTGGTAAATGAAACGAGCAATACGTACTGGTCGTGTATTAGATGAGTAACTGTTACAGAGGTTGAGACGAGACTGCTTAACTTATTACAAACAATTATAAAGAAAAGTATATGATGCATTGATTATGACCTGGTTTTGGAAATGGTGCCGTGTGCAAAGGTATGATGCAATTATGTGACTAATTACATGCAGGCACATAACTTCCCCTCCTTTTAAAAAAAATATTATGCAATAATTGAGTATATAAAAATATTTAAAAATTATAAAATGTATCTAAAGTTTTTTTTTTATAATTTAGTTAAACATAGTTTAAATACCTTCTTATATTATTTTAACTACACACTAGTACACTTTTTATAATCACTATCACTGCACAAGTACTGTCGTTGACGTTGTTAGGCCACGGAGTACGCTGGCGCAGCGGTCGTCGGGATGCCCGCTCTGCGGCTGGCACGGGCTCCTCGAAGCTCTCGTCTGAAGAACTCGGTGTATCTTATTTTGCAACACTTTGCCATCAGGTAGCAAATTATGATGATTATTGATCCTCCGATGATGCACATGAGCGTATCAAGCTTGCTGTGCGTTATGTCATGCAGCATAGTTGTAGAGGCTTGGTTATCGGCTCCAGTTTGGGAGATGATCACTTGCTCTTTGCTTTGACTCTTTCCCATGGCGGATGATGTGTTGTAGCGATGAGGGCTTAAAACGTATTGATAGATTATTGAGGCATAAATCGAACTGTTCGCTTGATGAGTCGTCCAGATCGTGTTCTCAATTGTTCGTTGTTTACCATACTACCATTTTTGTCACTAGCGATAGGTGCTGGGTTTGTTTTACATTCCTGAGCCTTATTTGAATGATCGACTCGTATGTCTGTGTCACTCTGGACTATGAATGCTGGCTTTAAGCGATCTATTGAAATTACTTTTATAACATTGTAAATCATTATTTTAAAATATTTGTCGCCTTGCTCTATGACCTTGAAAGGGCCTTCGTAGGGCGGCGTTAAAGGTTTGGTTACGTGGTCGCACCGAACGAATACATATTTACATGATTTTAACTCTGGGTGCACGAAGGTTTGGTTCTGATGAAATGGCTTTCTAGGAATTGCCGATAATCTTCGAATGCGCTCTCTCAATTCATGTAAAAACGCATCATTGTCAAGATTAGGCTTTGAAGGTTCGAAAAAGTCGCCAGGCAATTTTAAATTTCTTCCGTACACCAGTTCAGCCGCGGATGTTCCTGTGTCATCCCTTAAACTTGCCCTTAATCCCATGAGTACAGTCGGTAGCTCGTGTACCCATTTTTCTGTGTTTCCGCGAGACATTAGGGCTGCTTTTAGCGTTCTATGCCATCGTTCGATTTTACCATTCGCTTGAGGATGATAGGCCGTGGTGTGAATTTTCATTATTCCCAAACGTTTCGCTAAATTAGTGAATAGATGGGACTCGAACTGTCGACCTTGATCGGTAGTTATTCGTTGTGGGCAGCCGAATCTCACAATCCAAGAAGAATAAACAGCTTCTGATATGCGTTCCGCCGTGATGTCTTGTAATGGTACGGCTTCTGGCCATCCTGTAGCCCTGTCAATCATGGTAAGTATATACTTGTAACCTTGACAGTAGGTAAGAGGTCCTACTATGTCGATGTGAAGATGATGGAAACGGTCGCTATGTGGAAATGGGCTTAACGGAGAGATCGTGTGGCGTTGAATTTTAGATTTTTGACAACCCACGCATGTCTTTGTCCAATTGTTAATATCTTTGTTCATGGATTTCCAAAAGAATCGATTAGTGATCATTTTCCTTGTTGCTCGTACGCCAGGATGACTAATTCCGTGAATAGTGTTAAAGACTGTAACACGAAACTGCTCTGGCACATATGGTCGTGGTGATCGTGTCGATACTTCGCAATAAATTGGTTTCATGCAGCCTGGAGACTGGAGTTTAATGAACTTTAAATTATCTTTTTGTAGGAGTGCTGGTAGTTCAACGTCGTCTTCTTGAGCCGAAGATAATTGGTTGTAGTCTATGGGCGATGGCATGTCAATTTGTTCAATGCGGGACAGTGCATCTGCGACTGTATTTTCTGATCCATGAATGTGTTGGATCGAAGTGCAAAATTGACTTATAAAGTCCAGATGTCTTAGTCTTCGCGGTGTATCACCGCTACTCGCAGCTTTTTTGTGTAAGGCGTGCACGAGTGGCTTGTGATCTGTATATACAGTGACGTTTTGTCCTTCGATCATGTGCCGAAAATGTTTGACGGCCATGTAGATTGCTAACAGTTCTCTGTCAAAAGCGCTGTATCGTTGCTGACATTCACTTAACTTGCATGAAAAGAAACTTAGGGGATGCCATCTTCCTTCTGAGAATTGTTGTAAAACTGCCCCTGCGCAAGTGTTCGAGGCGTCGCTCATTATGGCAAGAGGTGCGTCGGCCTTGGGGTGTGATAACATAACGGCGTCGCGTAAACTTGATTTGCATTTTTCAAATGCTTGAATGGCTTCTGTAGTCCATGATATTTTGGTGTTGTCCTTGCGCTTGGTGTTATGTAGGTACGCGTTTAATATTGCTTGGTATGATGCGGCATGTGGCAAATGACTTCTATAAAAGTTGATCATACCCAAAAACCGTCGCAATTCTGATACTGTTTGTGGCTGCGGATATTCGGTTATTGTCTTGACACGTTCTTCCAGAGGTTTAATACCTTCAGGGGTAACGTGGTATCCGAGAAAATCGAGTTCTGACTTGCCAAATTCACACTTGGATAAGTTTATGGTTATGCCATACTTGTTTAGGCGTTGAAAAACAATATCCAGGTGTTTCCTGTGCATTTCCTCACACTGTGATGCTATCAGAGTATCATCAACGAAATTAAATAAAAAATCCAGCCCTTGAAATACGACGTTATTCATGAAACGCTGAAAGGTCTGTGCAGCATTTCGAAGTCCAAACATCATACGCGGGAATTCGTAGAGTCCAAACGGTGTTATAATGGCCGTTTTTTCAATATCCTCTGGGGCATTGGGAATAAAATGGTAAGCCCTTTGAAGGTCAATGCGTGAAAATACCTTTTTCCCCGCTAAGTTGTTCGTAAAGCTTTGAATGTGTGGTACTGGATATCTATCTGGCTTTGTTATTGCATTTAAACTGCGATAGTCGCCGCAGGGTCGTATTTCACCGTTTTTCTTTGGTACGACATGTAAAGGGCTTGCCCAACAGCTTTTAGATGGTCTGCAAATGCCTATTTGTTGCATATAGTCGAACTCTTTCTTCACTTTCGCGTATTTGTCTGGATGCAGGGGTCGGGCACGGGCAAAGACTGGTGGGCCTGTAGTTTCGATATGATGCATGACGTTGTGCTGTGGAATCTCCTTATAACATACAGGCTTGGTGATGTCTGGATACGCAGATAAAATGTCGTAATATGGCGTATTTACATCTATCGTTTTGATTGATGAATGATCTTGCGTAACGATAGACCCAATTACGTTTAGACTGGTCACTGAGTCAATAAGTTTTTTTTCCGTTAATGTCGACTAATAGTTTGTGATGACTTAAGAAGTCGGCACCAAGTATTGGTTGTTGCACGTCAGCCAGAATGAAGGTCCACGAATAAGGTCTGCGCATCTTTAAATTCAGTACAAGGTTTTTGGTTCCATAGGTTTTGATCACGCTGCCATTAGCTGCATATAAGTTGTAAGCGTTGTTGTTCTCTCGCGTCGAATATGGTCTTTTTGTTGCAGGTAGTACTGACACGTTGGCTCCGGTATCCACCAAAAAGCGTAGGCCACTTTGTGAGTCGGTCACGCGTAGGCGGGGTGTGGGCTTGATAGTGCAGACATCCGCCACTGGCTGCACTGCACTTAGTTTCCCGAATTCGTAGAATTAGTCGGTTGTCTATTTTTCCAATTGCACGGATCTGTACATTTCCTCGCTCTATGACGATACTTGTTGTGATAGAAACACATGCCATTTGAGGAGGTTGAATCACGGTGAGGTGTCAGGCTACGAGCACGAGATGAAGAACGCTGACGCCGATAATTATTGTAGTTGCGATAATTATTACGTGATCTTTGTAGTTCAGTGACCTGTACACTGAGTTGTGCAATCTGCGCTTGTATTTTTGCGAACTCGGAAGAAATGCGAGTTGGTTCGGATGTAACCTCGGAAATATTATGTAGCGGTCTTGTGTTTTCCAATATTTTGTCTGCGATAGTCGCTAAGTTTTCCAGGTTTGTGACATCCGTCACTGCAAGAACAGCTCGCACTGATGATGGTAAATGTTCTTGCCACATAATGCTTAAGGTGTCGTCCGGGATCTTCCCCCGGGCGAGATCTCGCATGGAGCGTAGCAGTTGGGAAGGCTTCTGATCTCCCAGTTCGACTTCGCTTAGTAATTTTTGCAGCTGGCGATTTTCGGACTCCTCGTACACCGTCAGCAGCCGGGTTTTCAAAGCGCCGAATTTGTCTGTTTCTGGTGGAGACAGTAGGATGTCGCTCACTTGTTTAATTACATCCTTGCCTAATTTTGTGACAATCAGGTTGAACTTGGCCTCGTCGCTCAATTTTTGCGGTTTCAATATTGCTTCAATTTGGACGAACCACAGACGTGGTGTATCTTGCCAGAAGTCTGGAAGCCGGGATGAAACTGTAACAGTAGCCAATTCCGATGCGTGTGCAGCTGGCGGTGGTGTTGGTGGGTGTTGTTGAGAATACATTTTACTGCTTTTCCAAAATTCACACTGTTTGGATCCCCGTGGCTATACGCCTCTTGAAATCTCAAATCGGTGAGATCCGCTTGTGGAAGGCCGATAGAGATGTGCGAACACGGAGACCACGGAGATCACGTCGGGGTCACCAATTTGACGTCCGTAGGCGTTTTCTTGAGGTGGTAAATGAAACGAGCAATACGTACTGGTCGTGTATTAGATGAGTAACTGTTACAGAGGTTGAGACGAGACTGCTTAACTTATTACAAACAATTATAAAGAAAAGTATGATGCATTGATTATGACCTGGTTTTGGAAATGGTGCCGTGTGCAAAGGTATGATGCAATTATGTGACTAATTACATGCAGGCACAACTATTATGATAAATTCCTTGGATTTGCACACTAATTGCCCAGAAGTAGGCTCGAAGCTTGTACTATGGACGGACGCTATAGAGAAAGGATAGATAAACTTAAACACTTTTAATAAACATCCATATGTATAAATGCTGATATGCATCACATGAACTTGCCCCTAGCGGGATTCGAACCCGCGACCCTCAGTTTTGTAGCCAGGGTCTCACTTGACTGGCCCCGTTAAAAAACTCGTAAAGCCGATTTCTTGCTTTCTGAATGCTTAATTATTTGTCTTGACGTTAGCACATATGCCATGAAAGGGATGTAGTCACGCACTTATAAATATCATTCGTATTTATCGATCTATACGTACTTTAAAATACCGAAACTGTTATATACCGTAGATGGAATAACACGATTAATTGCTTTATGACACAGCCTTTAGCTATTTTGAATACTCATTACTAAAACTATGTATGCGTTACAGTAACAACATCACGTAACGTGACAGCACTCGACAATTTGGTAAACACTAACTACAAGTTTGTAACTATCGTAAACTCAGCGCTCTACGGATGTTCCGAACTTTGATAATAATGTACCGACTTGTTGGTTTACGGTTGACGCGTTAATCTAGGTCAAATGGTACAGGTGTTCATTGCTTAGGCTCGATCCAGTAATCGTCTCACGTAGAGTTAAGTTGAAAGTGTAATATGACTTTCTGGTAAATTCGTGAAGTGCGCTGAGCTTATTACAATAAAAATGGCATTTACTAATTGTTATAGGCAGGCAAACGAAGGTCGCAGGTGAGTTGCCTGCCTTTGAGAAGAGGGTATGGGACCCACCCCAACTGAGTTCTGGTGACTTGACTCACTCGCAGAATCACGACAGCCAAGAAGTGCTACTTCACTGTGGTCTTCTGTAAGGTGGAGGTACATCGCAAGACGAGAGGTTCATTCGAGCGGAAGTTCCACTTAGCTCTACCTATCTTACACTCTTACTAAACAGCAAAATGAGGGCCCAGACTAAGGAAAGCTCCAATAAAACTTGTTGTTTACTTTCCCACTAATTTCTAGGTCATTTGCTTTATAAATAGAAGCTAAACCTATAGGGATTATAATAATCCAATACTCTTACAATATTTTTTACGTAACGAAGTTGGAAAATACTCTTACACATTTCCTCTGATTAAAATGAGTATTACTTTATTATTATCGACGTATGTATTATACGTTTGTAAGATTTATCAAATACATACATCATCATCATCATCATTCTTGCGCCTCTCCCGGTTGCATCCTCAGCCATTGCCTTGGAGCCCAGGGTACGCTGCCACTATGATCCTGAATTGACTTGCCTGGTTATTACAATGGAGCGACTGTCGTCTGACCTCCGTAACCACAAGAGAAACCAGACCGGTTGGATCATAGTCGGGACCAACAGCTTAAAACGTGCCTTCCGAACCACGCAATAATCATTATTATCGGACAATCAGGTGATTCAAGCCTGCAATGACCTAATCAAACTGGGAAAACCAACACAAAGTGAAATTGTTCCCCGCGGGATTCGAATCCACGACCTCCGAGTTCGTAGTTTTTCAGCACAGCGCTGTAACCACTGCACCACCGAGGCAGTTTTAGTAGATTTATCAAATACATTATACTGTCGTATTCTCAATAAAATAAGGTTGACAATCGCATCAATAACAACAGCATCTTTTCTTCATTAATGAGATTGCATCTTCCTGTCGAAAGGTTTCCATTAATGGGATATTCCGGAGCCGGCCTCCCCAGTAAGCAGCTTAAATAAATTGATACTTTGCTCTTACCACTGCCTCTTTGTTATGTTAAGAAGAAAATAGCTGTTTATGTTTCTAGATAAAAATAGGAGTATTTTCTTTGTTTATTTATCAACATAATTCTTATCAACTAGATACAAATTGTCCATGGCTCAGTACATAAATGAGACCCACCCAGAAGCCTGTAATTCTGCCATAGCTAAAACCTTCTTGCATGATCGTTTGCAAAAAGAAATTTAATCTTAAACTAAATTTCATAGATCTTTAGGACGCCTTACGTATAGCTGTATTTTTGATAATTTAATAAACTTGTAGATAATATATTATACACGATTATGATGACTCATTTAATTGTAAAGTAGTTATGAAACAAGGCTCTGCAATCGCAATGAAATTCACATAACGAACAAAGGATATTGTTATTTATTTCATGGTTTTGTTGGCGTGTGATTTATAGGTAAAATATTAATGATTCTGAGTAGACATATTGGGTTTTATGTTCGGTATTGTTAAATGTGCGAAAATGGAATAATGAATATTCCGTGAACTTTGTTTTTCATTATTAAATATTCCTACATTTAAAATAATACGTACGTGTTATTAAAATAACCTCGTGTACTTATTTACAATAAAATCTCTTATTATTATTTCCACGCTACAATTTGGCATAAATCTGTTATTATTATTTCTACGCAACTATTTGCCATCACATTTATCAAACCTGGTTTGATAGTAGCCGTTTGTTTTCCTAAAACAAATATAAATACGAAAACACAGACTACTGGGACCACTACATAACTGGGACCGAGGTCCTAGTTGCCTGATTAGTTTTTAATTATTATTTTTTTGTCATGCGAGTACCCACTCGTTTTTTCAACTGCAATACCACTGTCTTAGTTTCAGATTTAGTAACTGTAAGCAGAAATTGTCAACAATAAAACAAAGTTTCACATTTTTTTAAGATTTTGTGTACTGTTAAACTACTTAAAATAGAATTCCGAGTTATATACCTTGATTTTTCTGTAAATTGTATATTAAAGCAAATTATTTAATCGAAGTTTACCGATTCAAAAATGTTTATAGGCAACAACCGTGGTCTTAGTTCTTTATGCTCTCAGTCGCCTGAAAAAATACATATAAGATAGGAGGTAAAACTAAGACCAATTATTTAAGAAGCCATCTAATGGGGTCTTAATTGTTATGGTTGTAAAGACATGTCGTCGGACCCTCATTGTAGGAAGTAGGCAGCTGTGAGCGGCTCAAGGAAGTTGATAAGTACCGACTTACACAAGGGTTACCATATCTATACTAATATATAAAGCTGAAGAGTTCGTTTGTATGTTTGTTTGTTTGTTTGTTTGTATGTTTGTTTGTTTGAACGCGCTAATCTCAGGAACTACTGGTCTGATTTGAAAAATTGTTTTTGTGTTGGATAGTCCATTTGACGAGGAAGGCTTTAAGGCTATTGGAAATCGAAATCCACATGGACGGAGTCGCGGGCGGCCGCTAGTTATCCATATATTCCGAGAACCACTCTTAAATATAATTAACATAAAACCTACAAAATAAAGAAAGTATTTTAGACTAGCACCTTCAATATTTTGTTAGAAAAAGTTTTATTTATTTATTTATGTATTCAGAATCTTGCAACTAACATTACAGGTGTCCCCAATGCGAATATTTATATTAGTACACAGGTGGCCGCCCGCGACTTCGTACCGTGGATTTCTGTTTCTGCATACATATAATAATACCTACTGAATACTATAGCTTAAAACATTCCTCAACAAATGAAAACTCCAACACTTTTTTTAAAATTTAACCCATTTTTCGAGATTAGCGAGTTCAAACAAACGAACAAACTTCAGCTTAATTATCTTAGTATTGATGTAACATGCATATAATAAGTAGATTCGAATTATTAACGCTTTACTGATAATACTTACTTCGATGGCTCAGCGGCCCAAAATGTGATAATACGCTGAAATTAATACACATCATCCTTTGGGAAGACATGATTGACGGGGATCAACCCACCACATGTAATAATCATCAATCAAGTATTAATTTATTTACTCTCAATACTGAAAATGAATGTATTAGAATTAGTTATTTTGAACAGTTAACTCCTCTTAAGCTTAATTTCAAAAAACATTTTGATGAATGAAAGGTTTCGACGTTTAATTTTATTTTATTTGGATCAAACTCTTCAGAGTCCGTGACGTATCAGAATATTTTTCAAATATTTGTATAATTATGATCTCCAAGATATCTAGAAAGAAAACTGCCTTTTGAGTATAAATAGCTTTTGACGTTATTATCTCCATTGCGAAGTGAATAAGCACTCTGGGCTCAGAATCTTTCAGCTTTGTTACAACACCGTAGTCTTAGTACATATGTACTACATACTATTGCGTTTATTCCCAATATCAAAATCATGATTATCTTTATTCAATTAGCCCTCAGGAAAGCACTTATAAGTCAATAATAATATCCAAGTTCGGAATGCAGTCATCTACCGAGAAAAAACGGCAAGTAACTCGATAGTTGCTCTTTTCAATCGCCAATTACATTAAGTTTACATACTTGTACTCAAAGTCAAAGTCAAAGTAGTTTATTTTGCAATTTGATTTACATAGAAATTCTTTTGCACGTCATATCTTTTTTTACCTACCAGCACTTCGACGTGAATGGCCTGCTGAGAAGAAGTGCCGCAAGAAACTCAACAGTTTGCCTTTTTTTTAAATAAATACCTACAATTTGTATAAATAATTATTTACATGTCATCAAAATAATTAAATAGAAAAATCATGTCAGTTAAAAACAAAACAAAGAAAAACATATAACTACATATGTCATAAATGTAATAAATTAGACAACCACATGCGCAGAGTGGTAAGAAATTGTCAGGCCCACAAATTCTTGACGATTCATTTAAATAATCTTCAATCTTATAGTAACCTTTTCCCATTAAACAATTCTTAATTTTAATTTTAAAGGAGTCAATCGTTTTTGTATGGAGAGTTAGGCCCACATAAAACTTCAGCGTTTATTTACGAAATGGGTATCAATTTATTCCTTATAATCTCCAGATTATAGTGGTCACATTACTTTTTCATATTTTAACCGGAATCGTTAGAAATCAGATGTGAAAATATGTATTAACCTCATAAACTAATCTGTCATTTTACTTTCCTGACGTTCAACGCCTGAACCGTAATTACTTGCACATAAGGGCGATTTTCCATTATGTTTTTCCTATGTATCTGAAGTAAAAGCAATTTATTATGACTAGTGGCCGCCTGTGGCTCTGTCTGCGTGGAATAAGTTTTTCGCACAACAATCTTAAACTATAGCTTAACATTTTTTAGTTCAAGCCTGCCTCGACTAATGGATAATCCAACGCAAAAATATTTTTTCAATTCGAACCAGCTGTTCCTGATAGTAGCGTGTTCAAACAAACAAACAAACTACAGCTTTTTTATATTATATAGTAAAACCATTCATGACAGTTGACAGACGGAAGGTTTCTGACATTTGTATTCAGTTTTTAAATAAAATCAAAATCCGGCAATAGACTAGCACTTGCGTTCCGTTATACGGATTTTTTTGTTTTGTTTATTCGAATTATTTTATTTAATTATTTAAATGATTAAAAATCACTAAGAATCACCGCCTTAGATAAAAATAGGCATGAAAACCGTTCCAGGAGTAAATTGCGTCTCCTTTATGTTCGATTTCAAGTGTTTTATTTTAATTCTATTGATAAAAACCTTTTTTCCTTCAGTTATCTGTATGTCAGCCATTGTTTACTAATCTTTGGACAGATAGTTCACGGATATAATCAAAATAAGGCTTTTTATTTTGGTTTTCTGACTCCGGTTTCGTTTGAAATTCACTTCAATTGCAAAATTCATTAAAAAAATATACATTTTTAACGTAGTTCTCTTTCTCTTAAACGTTACCGATTGTTGGTGGGCCCAAAAAAAATGGTCTCCTTTATGTAAAGTTAATTCAACAAGATTTTGTGGTACTTTGTTGAACATTTTTATGCTTAATCCTACAAAAGACCTTCCCGTTTTTTGAAGTCGAAAATCCCGTTAGTCAGTATTAGTTATAATAAAACGCATAAGTCTCACATCCAATACAGCAGCTGGTTGAAAATTAACACCAAGCCCGCTACATTTCTCAACCTAATTTACCAAGTGTGCAACAACAGAGATAGAGTGCTCTCCATTTTTTATTATCACAGAGAGAAATAAAGCCACTTTGCAACGCCAGTGCTAAGCGGTAAAGCTAGCACTAAGCTCTAAGTTTAAATAAGTTAACGTCAGTGCTTACACTAAGATACGATGAAGTAGTAAATAAAAAACAATAAATAAATATTTTACAACATCACATACTAATACATATATTGATCTGACTCCGAGGTAAATAGTTAAAGCACTTTGGTATAGATATCAGAATCAACAATGGTATTATAAATAAACTTTAAAACATATAACAGCCAGACCAGGACAAACAGACACGTTTGTCCTATGCGGGTCTCGATCCCGCGGCCTCTTGGTCTAATAGTTACTTGGTTTAACTTTTTGACCGCTGATAAAACAATTATTTATAAGCTCTAAGACCTACAGTTCCCATAAATTATTATTTATTATAAAAACATTTATAATTTGTTTGTCTTCAATTATGATGAATTTAGAAATGTCCTGCAAACATCCAATCGTATGGTCAACAGTTTTTTCCATACTAAGGAACGTTTGACCGATATCCCATTGTGTTGACATCGCCAAAGCCGTTTCCGGGTATTGTCCCGGCCTTGCTTCGAAAGCTAGCTCGTTCAATGAGAAAAACCAATTAAGGATTCCCTTTAGAAATGTTTTTACAAATATAAAACCGTGTTTCTGTATATAAACATGGAATTTTTAATTTAAAATTGATGAATGGATTTTAAATCAAAAGGATTTCAACGAAACGGGGAAAGGATCTATTTCGATTTCCATTTCGCAGGAAGTGAACGGTGGTTATTACTTACAGTGAATTAATTAGTATTCATGTTTTCTTTTCCAGGTACGTAAGAACTTGAAATCGCGCTTGGCTTCGTCGTTAAGGTAAAGAGTTTATGTTTAAACGAGATTTTCCGATTACAAAATTGCTGTATTTTAATGTGTGATTTACGATACAATCAGTCCGGTGAAGGGATTTAAAGACCAGTCAGCCCATGATGGGATCAGAAACATCTCCCTTCCATTCCTCTTGTAAAGTAAATTGTTCTATTAGTCTGGTCACCGTCGTCGTAGCAAATGCTACGTGTGCCGTTACAACATTATTTGCTACGAATGTTCGTAGTCCATCTACTACGCCGTAGCAGCGTTGACGATCAAAAGATTTTAAATAAAAAAGGCTCTCCCGTTCCTAATTATGATGAACGAGTTCTACAAGTAATTAGGCATTGTAATAAATATCTTAAAAGTTTTCTTAATAATTACACCTAGTTTTAAAATTATAATGAGCTTTTAATTAAAATGAACTCTTCAAATTAGCTCTATAAAAAGATAAATACCAGACTTTGTGGACTTAATCTGAAGTAATAAAAACACCTTATTTCAATCAATTAGAATTCAAATTGCGGACTGAAATAGCATAACATTAAAATACTCTTTTTCAGGCATGTTATTATGGAACCACTTTGTCAATATCATGCTTTATTATGCTTCCATCTTTTCTTATCTTCGGATCTTTTAATTTCAAGTGAACTGACCCTTACATTATAAACATGTTGGTAATAAATTCACGACGTAGTTTTTCCTTTGTTTCTTCACCATATTCTTGTTCTATCTTAACGTTGAGTATTTTGTAATAATAATAATCTACTATATAGCTAAAACTTTTTTATACTAAATTCTACACTTCTGGCAGTGAAATATGTAGCATTCATATTATGCATAAGCATTCTTTCAAAGAGGATCTCTAAATACATTTGCATAATCCCTGTAAGTTGGCTATCGCTAGATAGTGGTATCTTACCATTTTTTTAATTTGTTGAGTGAATAAATTAAAGTATCCTTTAGATAGCATTTTTGATTTAAAGTAAAGTAAAGTATCAGCCTATTAATGTCCCACTGCAATCCATTTGATTTAAAGCAAAGGCTTAATTACTAGAATGTTTGTTTTTTCAATGTTATAAATGTTTTGATTCGAATGTTTCTATATGATTTTAATAGCGTCGTATTAATTAAGTATTACGAATTTCACTTTTGCCTTAAATACATTTTAGATGATGTTGAATAATATTATGTAAGAGACTTTTATTATTTAGCCTAGATTGAAGTCAAATTTCGTCATCATACGGCCAGAAAGCAGAATAGCGAAACATGTACCAATAAAATGACGGAATATTCGTACATTCGCTAGCGCATGAAATAACTGGTTCACGCAAGTTCCAGGATTAGGCTATAACCGGATTTATTCGGTTTTTACGAGTTCCACGAATCTCCCCTGAGCTCCTTTGTGTTTCATCCCGGATATTAGTGGTCGGGATTCCTGGAATATTTGATTGCAATATTTTATTGCAAACGGTGGCTATTCTACAACACATTTTGTTCGTTAATCTTAGGTATGGCTGAACAAAGCTAAAAAATATACATTACATTTACATTAAGAGCCAGTAGTTTTTCGAAAATTCCCAAGATTTATAAAAATATGTTATTTATTTAACTTTTTTCTTTGGTAGATTGGCCAAGTTCTGCTGAAAGAAGTTCAGTCCAATCGGCCTTATTCCCTGGCAAGAGTCTCGACGGCCCCGAAACCTAAGACCCCGCTCCCGACAGAGTAAAATCGAATACATTTCTAGGGGAGTAATTATAGTATGGGGAACACCCCATACACTGATGCTATAGCTGAATTACGTGACTTTTTTATGGCACTACAGCAATTAACCCAAATACACTTTTAAAGATCATCATCATCCTAGTGCATCTCACAGTTGCATTCTCGGCCATGCCTCAGAGCTCAGGTTACAGGGAATCCTGAATAAACCAGTATTTTTAGCCTGCAATGTCTTATCTGGGAAAACCAACACAAAGTGTAAGTGTTCCTCATGGGATTTGAACACACGACCTCCGAGGTTTTTGAGCAGAGCGCTCACTACACCACGGAGGCACGTAGGCTTAACCTAATACACTTTTAAAGACAATGTTCAAAAAGGCAAAAAATGGAATACAGGAAAATAGACTTTACCAAGCCAGCTTGAACCCTCAGGCCCACGCACCAATTACTGTTCAGCGACCTACATACCCGTATATAAAAAAATAACCTACAAAATACATATTTATTTTTTGTTACTGAAAGTTCGCCCACATCAGTTCAGACTAACTGCCATAAATATGGTTACAGACGTGTGTATTGCTTATGGTATTGGTATCCAAGAACACAATTCTTCGATGCGTCTATTTATTTGAGTACCCCCGAGGAGTACCCTAAGTGTCACTTTTTTTAACTGTACTGAACTTGGAAATATCATTCAATATCAAAAATATCTTTATTCAAATAGGCATACAAACAAGCACTTTCGAATCGTCAAAACTATGAAAAAAATATATATTCAATACATTTGAATACATATATATGGTGATATATAAAATATACTAATATAAATAAACATACTTAATGCGATTCTACCACTGGTTCGGAATGCTGATTCTGCCGAGAAGACTCCAGCAAGAAACTCGGTCAGTTGCTCTTTTCAATCGCCAATTTAGTACTACAATCATTTCAATACAATATTTTCAAAAAAAATGTTACTGGAATACGACGTCATACAGGTAACGGAAAACTCAATTATATAAAACAAAAACGTATACTCTAGTTGTTAGTGAAAGAACATGTATGACGACGTTTGCATAAAAAAAGCAAGTCAAATACTTAATACAATATTAGTAACAAAATTATCCTACGAGGTGAAGGGCTTGATTCCATGCTTCTTTATCGCCGATATATTCCTCAGTAGAGTAATAACCTTTACTTAACAGTGTAGTTTTGATTGTTTTCTTAAACTGGCGAGTTGGTAAATTTAGGATATCTGCCGGGATTTTGTTATAGTAACGTATACCTTGACCCAAAAAGGAACGAGACACTTTAGCAAGTCTATGACGAGGCATCATAATTTTATGTTTATTCCTCGTGTTTTTACTATGTACGTCACTGTTCTTTTTAAATGTATTGAAATTATTACGTACATACAAAATGCAATTATATATGTATTGGGACGCTACTGTGAGAATACCTATTTTCTTAAACAGCTCCCTTAGAGAAGTACGTGCGCTAAGTTTATATACAGATCTTATAGCCCGTTTCCGAAGTACAAAAATAGAATTAATTTCTGCTGCCTTTCCCCAAAGTAAAATCGCATAAGACATAATACTATGGAAGTAACCAAAATAAACTAGACGAGCTGTGTCAACGTCTGTAAGTTGCCTATTTTTTCTAACTGCGTATACGGCAGAACTGAGTCTTTTTGACAGAGTGACAACATGAGGATTCCATTGCAATGTTGAATCTAATGTAATGCCCAAAAAAATTGTAGAATCTACTATCACTAGTTTCTCATTATTAATGGATAAGTTAATGTCCAAAGATTTGACGTTAGGAAGAGCAAAATTTATACATTTAGTTTTTTTGGCATTGAGTTGGAGGTTATTTGTTGTGAACCAATCTAATGCCATTGCAAGAGCTTCATTAATTTTGTCAAAGTTACAATTGTTTCTCTCAAAATTAAATATCAAGGAAGTATCATCTGCGAATAATACAATATCGCAAATATCCTTAACGTAAAAAGGCAAATCGTTTATATATATTAAAAATAGAAATGGACCCAAAATGGAACCTTGAGGAACTCCCATCTTCATCGAAGAGCCCGAAGATTGAACGCCGTTGATGTCTACCTTTTGGACTCTGCAACTGAGATATGACACAATTAATTGCAAGTTAGCACCTTTAATCCCGTAATAATCAAGCTTGCTAGCAAGCGTTTCGTGATCCACGCAATCAAACGCTTTCGACAGATCACAGAACACTCCTAGAGCATTTTGCGAGTTCTCCCAGGCACTGTATATTGTCTGTAAAAGTGCTACCCCAGCATCAGAGGTTGAACGACCTCTAGTGAATCCAAATTGTTGCGAGTGGAGCAAATTATTCTGAACAAAATAAACCAAAAGCTGTTCGTTAATAATTTTTTCAAATATTTTACTAAGAGCGGGTAGGATAGATATCGGTCTAAAATTACCGGGATCTTGTTTACTTCCGGATTTATATAGAGGTAGGATCTTGCTTCGTTTCATCAAATCAGGAAACACGCCTGTGTCAACACATTCATTAAAGATATCCGCTAAGTAAGGAGCAATAATATGTATGTATTACATGACTAATGAATTTCACCGATATGTCAAACAGATCACGGGTGTTTTTTAAATTGAGTGATTTGAATACTTTGACGATATCTGAACTATTAATATAAGTTTTAAAAGTGGAATCACATTCAGTAAAGTTGTTCTTCAATAAACTGATTGCTTTCGAAGGCGAAGAATCTAATTTAGAAGTTACATTTAAGGGAATATTAGTGAAATATTCTTCGAAAGCGTCGGCAACTTGCCCATTGTTTCTTAGCACTTCGTTGTTAATATTAAGTTTATACGAAGTGTCCCTAGGTTTTACTCTTCCATTTTCCAGGCTTATGACGTCCCAAGTAGCTTTAATTTTGCTGTTAGATTTAAGAATTTTATTACGAATATAAATGGATTTAGCCTGGATGCACACTTTTTTAAATACTTTTGAATAATTACGTACATACAAGATAAATTGAGAACTTAAATCAAACCTTTTCATGTCGTACAATTCATATAGGCGTTTCCTACTTTTGAAGATGCCTGACGTAGCCCAGTCCCCAAAAGTCAGATGATCTTTATTGATGCGTTTTTTTACCGGAAAAGTTTTATCAAATTCACTACTTAGCAAGTTAAAAAAGTTTGTGTACAGCTGGTCTGGATCCTTTGGCGTATAAGAAATCCTAGGTATATTTTGAATCAAAGAACTTTTAAACTTATCCAATTGGGTACTAAAAATTGGCCTGTATTTAGTCTCACTAATTCTAACACTTTTAACATTGTCATTAAATGAAATCATTTGTCCTAGGTGGTCAGACGTTAAGTTCGATATGACTGATTTCTGCACTGGTTCACAGTTACAGAGAATATGCTACTACACTGGCACTTCAGATTTCATACATACTCGTTTCCACATTGATATCGCCATTACCCACCAAACGAGGTCCGAAATAACCGCTGCAAATGTGATTTATTTTTAATAACGCTTGTGCTCGTGTTACTGCGCTCTCACTCACCTTTTACGATCCCCGTGGAGTTTATTCAGACTCTCGTAAATCCCCAACTTAATAAGCAATTACAGTATTAGATAGCTGCCAAAATGCAAAAGGTGTTTTCGTTTAATTTGCTTATTTTATTTGGTTTATAAATCTTATTTAGTGCTCCTTTTCCTTGAGATTTCGTCGGGATCTCGCGACCCCCGGGAGCGCCATTTGTTATTTCTGCTCCGGGGAATAATGGAGGTCACGCTGAAGGTGTTTTACCGAATTATCAAATATTTCAGGCTTGATGCTCCCTTGTAAATTATTAGCCAATATTGTTCGAATGGGTACCAGTGTGATTAAATTAATGGTGGTGTTTTTGGCTTTGTTCCTACGTTGAAAAGGGACGCTTGTAATACCTAATAGTTAAGATGGTGATTGTAAATGGGCCTCTCTATATTTAAAAAGTAAAATTATTGAAACCTATTGAGTTCCCAGAGCATCAATCGATGTATCTCCTCATCATCCAGCGCCATTGTTTGTAGAAGCTTAGTTGTGAACCTTAGTGTCTATCAGTCGCAATTTTTGTTTTATTCAGCGTTATATTAAGTGATGGTAAGTGATCACCGCTGCCCATGGACATCAACAACCGCACGAGGGTCGCAGATGCATCGCCTGCCTTTCAAGACCCGATGAGCTCTGGCGACCATACTCACCAGCAGAAACACCCTTTCAGTGCTTTGCTTAAGGGATAAAATATACCAACCCTCCATTCTATTCATGTAGATTATGAAATAACCACTCAAACATAAACAACTGCATTTTCACCAGCATTTTAAAAGGCGTGCAAGCGGCGTCAAAACACACTGTCAATGTTAGCGGTACACTGCGCGCTAAGTGCAGGCCACGCGGCGGGGCGCCTTGCACACCGCGCAATGAATGCACGCAGGGGGCTGAAGAGTGTTCGCGCATTTCACACTCGCTGTTTTAGTGCAGCATTCAAATTCGAGTGGGTCGGCCGCTTTGATTTCATACTCTCGAAATAGCATTTTCATTTGATACAAATACCATTTAATCTTATGTAAAAATATCACAATATTAGATGATAAAAGTAATATTATAAGCTTCTATTACATTCCGTTATTAGCAATATATGTATATTATATGGGTATATATTATAATGTAGGTATTTGTAATTCTAACTTATTACAACATCTCTAATATTGGCGCCTCTAAGCAAACTACAATAGATACTTGAGATGGTTCCATTTTAGTAGTGAACACTACATATCTATAGTATAGTATATGAAAATAAAACTTGTAGTATAATAAAGCTAAGCAGTTTGTTTGAAAGCGCTTACCACAGGAATCACTGGTTCGAATTAAAAAAATAAATTTTGTATTGTTCATTTGTAGAGGAAGCTATATTATAAAACTATGTGTGCGGCAACCGAAATCCACGCAGACAGAGTTGCGGCCAGCCGCTAGTACTCTAATATTATATAATACTAGCGGCCCGTCACGCGGTTTCACCCGCGTCCCGGGGGAACTACTTCCCGTACCGGGATAAAATATAGCCTATGTTACTCTGGGTGAATGTAGCTTTCCAACAGTGAAAGAATTTTTCAAATCTGCCAAGTAGTTTCGGAGCCTATTCAATTCATACAAACAAACAAACAAACAAAAAATCAAACCTTTCCTCTTTATAATATTAGTATAGACAAATACAAATCATATATATTATGTATATACAATGATTTACCCAAAATTACCCATTATGACAATTGCTAGCTCGCTTATAGCCGCTCAACTCACAGTAAAGCGCCGTTTAAAATGCCAAAATGAAAATACAGTCTCAATGTTTGCGCCCTGAGTGCAGGCCATATGCAGCCGCTTTGTGCAGGCGCTTTGCATGGGAGGCGACGAAGTGTTTGTGCGATAACACTCGTCGTTTTAGCGTGCCACTCCATTTAGGGTACCTCATTCGTCTTTAATGGTTTTGACTGCGCACAGCGCAATTTATATCGATTATATCTTTTAAAAAGCGACATAATCGCGCAGCGCGATTTATAATTTAGATTTATAATTTAGTTCTCCCGACACCCAAACTGGAAATGTTTAAAAATAGTCCACAATACAGATGCACAAAAATATATAATAAGCTACCAAACGACCTGAAACGCAATGAAAACATTACTGCATTCTGAAAATATCTTAAAAAATTTCTCTTAGAAAAATCTTATTACTGTGTCGAAGAATTTTTCGATGATAAATTATAAATGTTAAGGAAAATAAGAAATAAGAAATTTCATTGTTATATGTATGTGTTAAAATAATTGTATAATTTTTATATGTATAATGTAAATAAAAGTGTTAGAGTAAAAAAGTAATAATATGTATGTAGAAATTGATTTGTTCCAATTATTTTTATCTTGCCATACCCTTACAGTATAGGTCCATGTATATTTTAAGTTAAGTTTTAGCTTAACATCATGTATGGTGCAAGAAAATAAATAAATAAATCTAGCTGTGAGTCGTAAAACACGATTGGAAAGAAACTTAAAGATGGGATAATGCGTCGGTAATATTTGTAACAAAAAAAGGATGAATTAATGAATTTATAAACTGAAATAAAATATATTTTTATAAGGGAGACAGTGGAATGAAATCCCGCCTTTTACCAGACAAGATCATTTAACCCCGTGATAAAAAAAAATAAAAAAAAAACAATTTGTTAGAGGCTGAACAAATCTTCAATTCAAGCGACTGAACAGTTTAAATTATTACATCAATCAGAGATAAAATTTAATTTAATATTTCACTAACTAGCGAACTTCTTGGAATTAATTAAGTATAAATTGGTTACATTACTGAGTTCAACATCTCGAGTAACAGATCTAATAGAGCACAAATTATA
The DNA here is from genome assembly GCA_958496325.1 of Nomophila noctuella. Taxonomy (NCBI): domain Eukaryota; kingdom Metazoa; phylum Arthropoda; class Insecta; order Lepidoptera; family Crambidae; genus Nomophila; species Nomophila noctuella. The sequence goes on along the minus strand of OY292491.1, from coordinate 1,013,985 downwards.
AAATTTTCGTAGAAATCTTCTGTTTATAATATTAACAGAAATTAATTAGTCACTAAAATTGCGTAAGAAAACACTACACATCTAATATCTACCTCACTCAATACCTCTAACAATATACCTCAATGAAATTGTTCAAAATATGTTTTGTGAAAGTTAACAACATAGCTTAATTAATATAACAAACAAAACTATCCTAATTTTTTTTTTACAAACAACACTTAGCACCGCTTGTAAATGAGAAGTAACTGTTTAATTGTGAGAGCAAGCATTTCATTATCAGCCATCTCGCCTTTCAGTAGATCTGTTATTTGATACTTATGTACATCACGCGTACCTACTTTTGTTTTCCAAACAACATCCCGTTACGAATGCTCTTGATTATTATGTAAATTGATTGCGAACATTTAGAAAGAATTAAAAGCTGCTGAAAATACTGTTAAAATTTAATAGCCACTCATTTTACGCAGGGACACAATATTGATTAGTTCAATTGTTACTTGTACACACTACAGATCTTCAACAAAATAATGTTTATTACGAGTAGAAGCGCGATTGCATACATAGGTCGGGAATATTTTTATAAAAACATCTTAAGTGCATAATTTAAATCTAATAATTTTCAACGCAAAAATTATTATATCTGGACCATGTTTAATATCAACACTTACTTACAACGTTATCGTGTTTAGTGTCATGTTCATTAAAATCGTGTCACAGCGTGATGTGTAGGCGGACAATTAACTATAAACGAAGTTTACGTGCCCGCTGTAACTACATAGCGTCGGCTTACTGCAAGAAGTCACTAACTAAAAAAAGTCAATAAGTACTGATACTGACATTGTTGGATTCACCAACGGTAGCACTACATTATGCAAAAACCAGTAAATTTCTATCTGTCATAATTTCGAAGATAAAATTTGTAAAAAATTGATAAGTACTCTTTCTTAGATTTTAGGTGTAAAAAGAAGTCATTATTTTTCTTTAATTAATTCATGTAGTAGCATAGTATTATGACACTATTGATTTCCAGCACTGGCAGAACTCAATAAATCCTTATAATGATTTTATGCGGATGACCTCAGTGAAAAATATGAACACTCAATTTAACCTAAACTCATTAAAAGAGTCTTAGTGATTTCTTCCAAAAATTGTGGTTCTGTAAATGTTTATAATGATTTTATGCGCATGATCTAAGTGAGAAATATTTACATTAAATTTTACGTATACTCATTAAAAGTGTCGTAGTGTTAGATAAGAAGTTTAAGTGTGGTTTAAAGTTAATTTACCAGATTAACAGTTTACGAATTTGGCTATTGACATATGTTAGAAGTCATTACTTTTTAATTGCTTAGAAATGGACGTATTGGCAAAAGTCATTAATTACATATTTTGATTTTTTTTAAAAGTGGTAATGTATATTTTGATATGTCGATATATAAAACAAATGAATAAATGTTAGATCTATACGTAAGAATTTTCATTTCGACTATACCTTGTATACTTTTTAAATAATACCTAATTATATTTCCAAACTTCATTAGGCCGTATCTCAAAATCACAAAACTGCTAGTTAATGAGTTCTTTAGTAACTACGCCGGGCTAAATTGATTACACTAAACGGTTCACGCTCTAACACTATTGAAGTGTATGACGCACCTCAGTACATCCAACTTAATCATGTGAAAATATTTGCATTTTACGAAAAGTAAAATTCAAAACACGATACGATATTTGACACGGGTAAATTGGAAAGTTAAGTCGATGGTTTTTGACATCACTCGAATAATCCAAATTGTAAAATGTTGTTTTGATAGTTCAAAAAGTGTCACATGTCACAAACAGGGTTACGAATTTCATGTCGCAAAATAATCACATTTATTTTGGCACAAAATCGAGTCATATTTACACGATACCTACGTTCAATTCTGTTGTAATTAAAAAACGGTTATAAAGTCATGTGTCAGATACGTAATCTGACTCATGACATTTTAACCATTTTCTGTAACACAATTTTTTTTTTAAAGGCTGCGGGGCGATTTATAAAAGCATTTTCCATAAATTAAATAACCTTCCGTCCTAAAATGTTAAAGTAAAAAATAACGAACGCACATCTCATTATACAGCACGCGTGTCTCCGCACAATATTGCAATAATCTGCCCACGAGAAAAAACCTCGCTTTTATTATTCAAATATAGGGCTTCATAAAAAAGTAGTCGGCGGAATATTTAATGAGAACTTCGCCGCTTATTCGATATCTTCTTTCGGAAGTGCTTAGTTTAAAATCGGACGTATGACGGAGAATTCATTATGGAATCTTTGAGGGAATACTTTGTCGAGTGATTTACATTTCTCTTGCCTACATTTTTTCGACTATCTGATCCGAAAAATTGATATCGAATTTTTAGGTTTGGAAAATGCCTAGTTACATTCCGCAATATCTAACTTATTATCTACACACCGATTCGGCACCTGAGCCCCCATTGCTCTTGTGTCTTTTGTTTATAATATTTAATGTTTTGGGACCGGCATCGGCAGCGTAGTTTTTAAAGATGTTTGTGGGCGACCACTTACCATAAGGTGAACCGTATGCTCGTCTTCCCCCCTATAACTTAAATAACTTAATGGATAAACTAATTAATAAAATAAGCCCAAGCTCCCGATAATTTGACTAGATAAAACCCTCACCCTACTACGGCTGTCACTTAAATAGAAAAATATAGTCGTAATTTCCGTAACAGATTGCGTTCTCCGGTACAAAAGTGTTAAGGCAAAGTTTGAAGGAATTGCCGAGGTGCGTGCCAGACGGCCATTCCGGCCGTGCCACGGCGCCCTGTCGCCGCGGGCTCCCTACTGAGTCAGTTTACCTGCTTCGAGTATTCTACGGTGCAGGTTTGAATGCATTGTTAGATAAACCAATGGTTGATGTAATTTAGAAATAAAAAAATTGGATATCGTCTTTTCCCGATCCCGTTATCACAACGAAAAAATATCTTTAAAAATGTGATTATCTTTTTTTTATCAATCACACTCACATCTAATGGCGTATGTAAAAGATATGGAGCACGCTTGCTTAGTAGATGCCTGTTATCTAAGATGGAGGTTATAACGATCCGGAAACAAAGAACTCCTCAGCAGTTCGCATTATGATGGAATAAGCAAATCGTTTCGAGCGAGTAGGAAGCATATTAACAGTGTAAAGGTGAACACTCTCATCGCTTTGTCCGAAGGCGGAAATGAGCCGAAGAGAAGGTCAAACAAATATAACTCGTAGGTTTTAACCGTTTTAAGTTAAAGTTTTATTGTTGAGCAGAATCTGCAGTGCCAGTGAGGTATTGGAACAACTTAGTCATCTCCATATTTCTTGTATGCGACCGCGACACACAGGCATATAAAGTATTTGAAAGTGTTTAGTTACTCAGTTTCCCAGCTCCTGGCACATGTGGCTTATCTCGTCAGTCGGTGAGCGACGCCTCGCCAAATGGCTGTCTTATCTGTTGGCACACGAAGCGCACAGCGTCATTTGTTACTTCCACTGGCTAAAACAACTAAGTATTCTATACGTTTAAGATTTAAAATCGAATATACATACTTTCTATATCTCACAAAATCTAAAACAACAGTTAATCGGTATCAAATGCGCCATTGATGGAGTCCAAAAAAATTGCACAGAATTAACTTTCACATATAGTTCTTTTAGTGAAGATGTGAGGAAACAATACTAAATCCTTTATCACCGGGCTTAAATTGGGTCCTCCCGATCTCCGATTAGGTTTACACATATTACATTACATTTATACTTAATTAATAATAAATAAATAAATTCCTTGGACTAACACACTAGTTGCCTAGAACCGAACTAAGCCCGAAGCTTGTGCTATGGCCTATGGCCTGTGCCAACGTTCATCACACCAACATTTGCCCCTAACCGGATTCGAACCGGCGACCCTTGGTTCTGTAGCCAGGGTCCCTGACTACTGGACTAATGGCCCGTCGAATTTCTGAGTTTATTTTTACAAGGATGCGGTTCATTATTGATCGGGAAATTTTATTAGCAGCATTGTTTGCCAACATCAAAGTGCACACGAGCACCGCTCGCGGTTTATCACGTCAGCGTGATCCGTTTTATCTTGCAATATATTTACTCTGTGGAAAAGCGCTAGAATATATCAAACACAGCTCATTTTGAAGCAGGGTATATTCGATTTTAACTTTGGTTCTGGCTGATAGTAGAATCAAGTGCGCTTGGGATAAGAGTTACGTTATAGACCAACCCAAGCCATTATTATAAAAAGCAGATATATAAGAAGGACATAGCTCCTGTTGTTAAAGCTGAGAAAAGGATTAATTTTGTCCTTGTAGTCAGACTGTAATCATTAACGTAAGTAATCAAAAAACACGGTAAAGGTGGTTAAAACCAAATTATGAAACAGCCACGCTTTACCCAGATAATTTATGTAAATATAAGTATTTACACCGAAGGGTTAAGTTAAATATTCCATTACAATTAAGTACATAACCTTGTTGCCATAACCCTTAATTTAATAGCCTGGATATATGAAGTACCTACTGAAATTTACCTCAAAGGTATAATGTCTGCTGGTCCTTGCCTTGCAAAACATTGGACGAACACACCAATTGCCTGGCCCCAATCGTAAGCTTGAAGCCTGTACTATGGATGCTAGGGAACGAATTGACATACTTAAATACTTTTATAAACATCCATGACTTGAGTACAAATGCCGATGTTTATCACGCAAACATTTGCCCCTAGCGAGAGTCGAACCCGCGACCCTTGGTTTTGTAGCCAGGGTCTCCGACCACTAGACCAACGGCGTCAGCTTTTCATTTTTTTTAATTGATTAATGACAACAACAGGGACCTCTCATAACAGGGACGTTATCTTTTTATTTTTTTAATTACTTCCAAAAACTTTTTTAACACAAAGCAGCGAAAGAGCATAAAATGGAGACACGTTTTAATATTTTGTGTTGCTACGCGTTGGCGGTGTTAATACACAGCGTGGTGGCGGTGATAAGCTGGTAATCCTGCGAGGAATCCCAGCTGGCGTCATATTAAAGTTTTTTACTAACATACAGCGTTACAAGGGGCAAAAAGTCCTGGTTAACCCACGGAAATTTCGGTAGTTTTATTTTAGGTCATGCACCTACTAGACTTTTTTAACTATACTACATAATAAGTTTATTAAACCTTAATCCACGGGGATGAAGTCGTGACCAGTGACCGTGACAGGTGACCTTTCTATAGTTCACATAATTGACTTTGACATTCATCTTTATACCTCTACTAATTGGTCGTCAGATAAAACACGAGACAGAGCATAAATTCAAGTTTATTTACCTGTATTCCGTTAAATTATCCCCGTCGTTGTCATATCGCAAAGATAAGTTATAAGAAATATTATTAGGGTGGGACGTCGCCTCTAGCTTAAATCACGAAGATTGATCACTGTGGACAAAATAAACAAAAGCGTGAGACTTTTCCCGTCGTCGTATCATTTCAAAAATTCTGTCACTTTTTTTTTCTGCAACCAAGGTTTTTATGTAACCTTCTCTTATTAAATAGCCTATTAATAGAAAAAAATATCGATTGCAAAAGTTGTATTGTTAAGTAATTCTATCACTGGCTACGAACTATATTTTTGGAACAGAAACATTAATTTGTGAAACTACATTCACAATATAAATCGGTTAGTTAAAGGTGATGTCCAAAAAATGACCCAGATTCGACAGGAATGAAACGTATACCAGTGGATTGATATTGAAATAAAATATAATAATACCAAGAGGTCAACCCTGAAATCGTTATAGGATAGGAGCTAGGAGCAAAAAAAAATAATAAAAAAAAATCTTTAAAACAGTTATAAAATAAGTTTGCGTCATGTTGTGGCTTTATATGACGTTGTTTTAATGTTGTATCACTTGTGATAATTAACATCAACACATTTCACAAGCAACAGCAGCATAATAACAACATCATATTAAATCATTAAATCATCAACATATCAAACACTCTGTTTTTGGAATATTCTTTTCTTTTATAAATAGTTCTTAATGTACTGTCACTGATTAAACAGCCCCAATCCTTATCACCAATCCTTTTATGACATTTGCGCTCAGTGAATCGCACCTCTGAACACTAATTTTGTTGTTGACTCGAAACTGTGGCGCGTTAAATACGTTGAATGTAGTATCTATGAGCAAACAAAAATAAGTATAACAGTTACAGCATTTCTTTTGCTTGTACATTCATGTGTAACACAAGTTATTGTGAATTAGAATGTCGTTGTTGTTATATTATAGGAAATATCATTAGAACTTATCACAATAAGACTTACATTATGAAAATAAATGATATACAAAGGTATTCTCACCCAGAACATAGCTTGTTATTGAGTGTTTGTTATGTTGATGATTTAATGATTTCATATGATGTTGTTATTATGTAGCTGTTGCTTGTGAAATGTGTTGATGATAATTATCACAAGTAGTACAAAATTAAAACAACGTCATATTAAGCCACAACATGACGTAAACTTATTTTATTATTGTTTTAAACGAATTTTTTACTTATTTTATTTTGCTCCTAGCTCCTATACTATAACGATTTCAAGGTGGCCCCCTTGGTAACATTATATTTTATTTCAATGTTAATCCACTGGTATACATTTCATTCCTGTCGATTCTGGGTTTTTTGTCCATACATTTTTGGACATGTCCTTTAAAACACGTGACAAATGATCATATTTCAACGGTGTACACAAGCGCAACCGAATCACACGAGTTGTGGTGATATCAATTCAGATTACTTCGGACTAATGGGTCAATACGAGCGCATAATACCGCAGAACACCGCAGAATATAATAAACTGTACAGTTCATTTACTCCAAACAAACGGCGGTAATATAAGTCGGACGAGAAAAATTACTGTCGCTTTGTTCGGTGCACGCACACATACAATCACACACTCACATACATAAACGCTGATGCTCGAATTATATACATACATGTAGTGTTTTTAATGAATCTGATTCAACTCAGTAACCTCGTAAGAAATAGTACAATCCGCTTGGTGTAATGTTCAAGAAGTTGACTATAAGACCAAGAGATCGCGGGTTCGATCCCCGTACACAGGACAAACATTTATGTGTATGAACGTCTTTGTTTGTCCCGATCTGGATGTTATGTATCTATTGAAATATATTTGTAATTCCCCTTTTGATTCTGATATCTGTATGCATGTTTCTAAGCTACTTAACACTATTTTTTACATCCAAGTGAGTAGAATGTTGGCCAATGTGTGATTGTGATGACTTTGTGTGCACACCAAAATATTACAAACTGGTTCAAATTGGGACAAATTGGGATGACGAACTTTGGTGATGAAGACTAATAAGCTGCTTTGATACTTTTGAGAAGGCATAGTGTAAACAGTTTAACAGTTAACATAAAATTGGAACGCCGACCTACCAATTGTCCGCGTAGGTTTCGGTTTCCGCACACAGTGTTACGATAGAAGCTTAAAGCCTTCCTTGACAAATGGTAAAAGGATTATTCAACACAAAAGATTTTGTCAATTCGAACCAGTAGCTCCTGAGAACAACGCGTTCAAACCAATTTGGTTCAGGTGTTACACGTGTTACTGTGGGTCAACCATAAAAGATAGACATATGCTGTTAGGGGATATTTTTTAGACAATTTTATGTAGAATATTTCCTTCATACATGATTTCTATGTGACTTTAACCATTATGGCTGTACACGCGTCAGAAGCTTAAAAAATGGAGTAATTTCTCCCGTTTTCCCAACATTTCCCTTCACTACGCTGCTCCTATTGTTTGTAGCGTGATGAAAAGTATCCTATAATATGCCCAGGAGTATGCAGAATAATTGAACCAAGTTTCGTCAAAATCCGTTCAGTAGTTTTTGTTTCTATAAGGAACATACAGAAAGACAGACAGACAGACAAAAATTTTACTGATTGCATTTTTGGCATCAGTATCGATCACTTATCTCCCCCTGATAGTTATTTTGAAAATATATTTAATGTACAGAATTGACCTCTCTACAGATTTATTATAAGTATAGAAGATATAGAAGATTATATTTTCTCGATGATAAGAAATTAATATTCATTAAAAAACTTCCTTAAAAAGCCTTTCAAATCATAATCCTCCGCTTAAGATGCCTCCTTAAAAATTTATCATCGCATCGGCAATGTTTCAAGATACCCATTAGCGTCATGCCGGAATGGATCGTTATTCGTTCGCTTTCCTAATACCGAACTTTCAGAACAATCCAGGAACCGCCAGGCATATAATAACTCTGCTCGTCTTTCGTATACTTTCCTCCTGGTAATTAATCTTTGTATTGACCTTCGGAAGTTTGTGAACCTCGCAGGATAGTTGGGAAGTTACCGCAATGTTGGTCGTCATTGACACATAATTAATTATTAATACTTTGGCAGCAATTGCTTTAGGGCTTATTTGTTTTCATGGTTTTTCTCGTGTCTTTTTAGATTCGAGTAATATTACTAAATTAGAACAAGATAGAAATTTTAAAAGCTCTTTAGTACAAAGTGTTGATACTGAATGATAAGAATGCATGTACAAATATGTTACGAAAATATTTGAACAAAATCTAAATGAACAAACTACTGAAACCAAGACGGTTAAAACTCTTGTTAAAAACAAGTAAATTTATCCTAAAGTCTTAATGTTAACAAGAGTGCTCAAATCAAGCTTTGTTAAGTTATCAAAAGCCTGGTTGTGTTCAACTCTGTTTTAATTTTCATGCAATAAACAAAACAATGAACATAACACTTAACAGTTTTGTAGCAACGACGCTAAATAACAAAGAATCAGCTTAACAAATGCAATGAACCCTTTCTCTGCCTTTTTTCTTAATAAAAATATTAATTTCACTCGCAAAAGGTCCTGGAACAAATTGAATGAAAGCCTAAATTGCCTATTTAACATTTCCATTGCCATTGACTTCGTAAAAATCGTTCTACACTCGAATTTTCAATTTGGCAGCCGTCCTGCTCAAACCAATTAAATTGTCAATGAAACCACGGTTTGTCCAAAAGGTTCCAATGATGAGATTCAATCACATAATAAAACGCCGTCAAAGACCCAACCGCAAATACATTATATGTATTTGATGCACATTTCTGCTAAACAATAAATGTATATGTCACGACTTACTGATATCACAATCAACAGTGGTATTTATACATAAAAAAATATTTAATACACCCAGGAAAAACAAACAGTTAAATGCACACAAATGTTTGTCCTATGCGGGGATCGAACTCGCTACCAACAGCCAACTTCTTGACCTAATGGTCATGGACCAAGCGACTCGTCAAATAATAGTCAAAGATTGTGTTTATTTGTCGCACTAGGATAAATATTAACGCGGTATTTGTACAATTTGCCATATATAGATATGTACCTGGTTATGTACTCTGACACAATTAATAAATCACCATAGAATGATGAATATAACTACTGCACAACGATGCAAAAAAAAAGCTTCATTATGTCTGTTCCTATAGGCTACGATCTGATCCATAAAACTACGCATCATGTTCTAAAGCGACTCTCAAGAAAATTATTTATTTAAGAAGGAGGATTTTAATTTAACACATTCAAAGACCCGTTTGAAGCTGGGGCGGCAACTTGTTACTTATACAAGAATCAACAAATAACCCATGTGTTTACTTTGAATACCTTCTACAAGATAGGTTTTTTATTTAGGTGTCGACGGCGGTTCGCGTAATGAAATCAATCCACTCACATCGATATTTCCGACCCGATTGCTCCATCACTCTTGCAGGCACGGGTATAATCTCATCGGATTCTCCCAATTTCGTCAGTCAGGCGTCGTGCGATGAGCTAATTTAACTCGTGTGAAAATTGCGTTCAATTTCAGGGCGCCTTGTTGACTTTTTTATTCGCAACAACCTCTAGGATACGAGTTAGTTTGGATTTTTTCGGCTTAACCTAAAATTGGGTTTCAGATGAATTATGACTTTAAACTTTTGCGTTGCATTATATTAAGACAACATGATAACGGGATTAAACGCGATATTATTTTTAATATAAGTACATACTAACTTTAAAACAATAAAGTTTTTTTTAGTCCCTTTATAATGTTGTCTAGTTTAGATATATTGACTTGATTTTTTTTAATGAAACTTTGTATTAAACTTTAAAAACAAGCTGTGAAAGCACTTTGTTACAAGTCTACGCGCATTTCCTTTTCCAGCGTACCGATGAATGTTTATTGTTCTACCCCGCGAATTGAAAAATCACTCATTTGGCCTATTTTCCTAGCTGGTAATTACTGGTATCTATCTGAATGATTGCGATCCACTAATGACAATAGATGGCGCTGCTCGCCCACTGTTAATTACGAACGAGTTCAGCGCATAAATTAACAATTTTTCACTGTCCTTACCAAGAACAATTTGTAAATGAATAGCCAAGCGTAATTATGTAAATTGTACTGTGTGACTTTACATTAAGCTGGAGAAGTTAACACAATTACTTTTACATGTCTTTCCCCCTTTTAATGTTTCCTGGATAATTTTGCAAAACGCCGTATTCTATTCCTAGTACAGACAAATACAAAAAAAATATATCAAAGAACGTAAATGCCCACAAACGTATTTGATACCATCATGGCAATGAAGTCTTGTCTTGATTACAGTCAGCCACTTAGAGGGCGATAAAAATATGTTTAATTTCTTATGAAGATTTCTAATAAATTGTCGAATGTAATTGTCTTTTGCGCGTAATCTATCATCAATTTCGGGTGAGATATACAGCTATCATTATCAATGAACATATCTACGAAGCAATTCAACCCGTTGGAGCCGCGGGCTTAGCCATCAGCATAACTCCCGGAGCGAATCAAAGTATTCTGATATCGCGATCTCGGAGATTGGCACGGATAATAAAATCAAATCGCGCGTTTATATTACCCTCGCACCTGGCTGAATTTACACCTCACGATATGTCTGAATACATTTTTATGACTAAACGCGATATTTAATTACGCAACTAGAACATATTTACACTGTAGTTAAATGTAACACCGCCAAAACGTCAAGCAGTCAATGGTAAAATACTTGTAAATTACATTTAAATATCGCTTTAGCAAGACTAACCTCATCAATATAAGTGTAACTTATTTAACTGCAGATGAGGAGAGAAACCAAACATTTCCTCGAGCAATATTTGCATAAAAACTGAATTTGACAACCAGATAAGGTCTACGCAGATAGTTCAATGCTATATTTCAGTACTTAAACCAAACCAACGTTGTCAATATTTAGACTATGTAGAAGTATAATAATATCTAAGTTTAATAATAAGCCATGTGGCTAATTATACACGCAAAACATTTTCATATTACAAAAAGTGATTTAATATTCAGAGTCAGGTTTGAGCCCACAAAATCCTAATTAAAACTCTCTGTAGAAAATGTCCCCGCTACTACAAAGGTTGTGGACCTTTGTCGTACCGGGCTTGGTGGAAAACTTGCCTTTGAAAACTCCCAAGCCAAGTTCAGAATCAGAAAGTCTACGCCTAGATAGATAGTGCCCGCTCAACCCATTGTCTTAGATTCAATTTTGTTCGTAAAACCGTTTGGACCCCTTGTCTTTTTGCGAGAGCCGCTACTAAGTTGAGGGTAACTTGACAGCTTTAAGAAAACTGCCGGTAAAACTCTGTTTTCATTATAAAATATCCGCTACCCGCTTTGAAGTGGTGGATAAAAGATAACACTAGCTAACTAACTTCGGTCAACGTCGCAAGGCGAGATAAAGTTGAGTGCTTTTGATAAGGTTTTTAAAGGCAACATAAAGATAGACAATTAATCCTTGTATTTTTACGACATTCAATAAAAATAGTAGTAATAAGAAATTAGCTTTATGAAAGTGAATACTGCATTTTTAAAATAGCTTGCGAGCATTGATATACAAAAACCCTGCGAGTCATGGAATTCGAAATGATTTTTCCCGTAAATCTTTATGTATAAATCCTTGATTCAAATTCATAAGATTAACGGTAACATAAAATAATATGTGATACCGGTTTTACTGCCGTATTGATCTTGCGAAGATATGACTCCAATCACCATATAACTCTTATATCGCGACAAGACGTGATTTTACTTGTATTATACTATACAAACATCGGCGCTTGTGAGTATTATTAATACTAGCAAACGCCCGCGACTTCGTCTGCGTGGATTTCAGTTTCCGCACTACGTTGTTCTACTGGTCAAAGCGTAGTGGACCAATTGATTATCCAACATAAAAATAACTTACAATTCGAATCAGTATTGCTGAGATTAACGCGCTCAAACAAACAAACAAACTCGTCAGGGTAATACAAATTATATGGGGATAGATTTATGTACGTATTAACGTTTGTATTTTATGGACCACTATTAATTTTATCGAATGGCTCCTTTACTTTCAAAAGCATATCTACACCTTGTATTCTTGTCACGTTTGTTACATAATGAAATTACTGTACTATAAAAAATGAATTTTTTTATGCACGTGTGAAAGTTTTTCATAGTAAAAAGGCAATAAAAGGAGAATATAACATTTTATTTCGTTTAGCAGCTACGTGAGGAGTAGGAAAAGCCTTTCTCACATATATGCAGTGTTATATTACTTCAAGAAATCGTCATAAGTTTTACGGAGAATGAAATATATTATATTAATTTGTTTTATCAAATGCCAATGGAAAAGATCTAACGAGAGCGCCACATTTTCAATATGAAAGTTTGTTTGTTTGGATGTTTGTCTGTCAATCACGCTCAAACTACTGAACGGATTTTTATGAAAATTATTATACTAGGCATGGTTAGGACTGACTTAGGTGATAGGTATTCCGGTTTAATGCTCCCATGGGATAAACGCTGGCAAAGCGGCTGGTAAAAAAAGTATCAAATAAAAAAATACTATCGGGAACTTACCAAGTTACCTTGGCAGTTTACTCGTATAATACATTTCGAAACTAAATATAAAATCATTTCAATCTGGAAACGCTTACGTACAACATCTCGTCAACAACAAGTCTCGGATCTGTACACAAGAGCTTATTCTTTCTTGAGCCATCGATTCTGGGAACAATTTATCGTCTCTGCAAGTTATATATTATATATAGGATACCTATTGATATCTATACTTATATAATAAATCTGAAGAGTACCTATGTAAGTTTGAACGCGCTATTCTCTAACTAAAATACTGGTTCGAATTGAAGAATTATTTTTTGTGTTGGATCGTCCATATGAGGAGGAAGGCTTTCGTCTATAGTATAACACTATGTGTGCGGAAACCCAAAATTCACGTTGGAGTCGCGGGCGGCCGCTAGTAGGCTATGTAATCCTACTACTATTATAAAGGCGAAAGTTTGTATGTGTGGATGTATGGATGTATGGATGTTTGTTACTCTTTCACGTAAAAACTACTGAATGGATTTAAATGAAACTTTACCACAATATAGCTTATACATCAGAATAACACATAGGATATTGGAAATCGAAATCCACGCGGACGGAGTCGCGGGCGGCCGCTAGTAATTGTATATTGTTGAATGTTTGTCCGTAATCGCTCGTAAATCGCCGCCTCTGCGACAATGTCCGAGCAATTTACGAGGTCATTAACTTTATGTGTCCGCGGTAATCTCTAACGAATAATAAATCCATCTGTATGATGCATTGTTTTTTATCATTCAGGTTGTATAGGACATTGCGTCAGACAGTAAGAGCTGAATTGCAGGACAAGTATTATTGTCATAAAAGGAACCGCCTAAAATTGGCGTCTTTATTTTCTCCTATCAGCCAAACATGGAAGTTCGATTCTCGAGAGCTCCAAATCATATTTGTTACGCTAATACTGAGTGAGGTGGTGCGAATTAAAAAATATATATTTTGGTTAGTTCATTTGTCGAGGATGGCTTTAAGTTATAGTTCAATAGGTGTGCAGTCGGTCATTGCAATCATACTCGTAGAAAACAAACAGAAATCAGATGGTTGCACCATTGACTATTTATCAATCATGGTACTAAATTTAAGTATTAAAACATGATTTTATGTGTTGTGTATTTATTTAAGCGCAACGTAGCACCTCTGAATCCTGGATCTCACACGCCATTTACCTCGGTTCAATTTACTCGGTTTTTGGCTCATTACCGCCGCCGCCGATCGCTCTGGTAAATATAAAACGCCAAACAGAGCGCCAGAAGCGTAATTATGATGTTGAGGCATCCAAAAATGTAGATATTTAAATGAAAATCTCTCGATGCATTCAATATTTGCATCATTAATGAACAACGCAAGCGTTTTGTAGTTTTATTCGGATCAGAATTATGATTCATTCTTCCACGTTTTCAGTACTAAATTGTTGATGCTATACATATTCTGTACTTGCCAAGTAGATACATTGTAAGTTTTGAGGGTCTCAAGCATGGGTATCATTCTTTTGTCGTAGAAGTACTTTGTACTTGCGACACATAATAAATAAGAGCGGTAGAGCTTTGTGGAAATTCCACTCGAATGAGCCGCTCGTCTGGGGAAGTACCTCCACCTTACAGAAGACCGCAGTGAAGTAGCACTTCGTTACTGTTGTGCTATGTTTCTGCTGGTGAGTAAGGTTGCCAGAGCTCAGTTGGGGAGGGTATGGGGTTAAGGCCGGCAACACATCAACAATACCTCTGGTGTCGCGGATGTCCATGGGCGTGATTGCTTACCATCAGGCGACCCGCTAGCTCGTTTGCCGCCTCTGACATAAAAAAAAAATTACATGCCGTTTCCAAATTTCATGTGACATAAATAAACAAATCCAAAATATGTTCTTTTACTAAATGTACATTCAGAACGTGATCAAACCACAGACCGATGAAGCTTGCACGCTTTGGCCTAATTAACGGCTGTATGTGGAAAAGTCGAAACCAGGCTTTGGTTAAACGTTGTAGCACATGGTTTTCAATTTAGCACTTACCGTTATGTGGAGGACTGTAAGACTGGAGCAACAAACAGACCAATAATCATCTGTTGTTCAATTGTAACGCGGATAGTACATTTGAAACTTTCCGATGACCTTACTAACTACGGATTTCTTCAGTAAACACTCTCCTACAGTTCGCCTGTTTGTTCGAAATATGATTTTGTCTTTTGCAATCAAAGGCCATAAAAGACGTTGAAACTTCTCCACAACTAAACTAAAATGATCATTTTCATAATACGAATGTCTTCACTTGCAAACAATATCACACTAGTGGATAATCCTGCGCTAAAAGTATGTAATGCTCGCGCGATTTTTATCGTCAAGTGGTTCCATAAACAACGTCGTAACTCGACGCGGGGTGAGAGCGGATTTTTCAAATGCCAGCCATCCAGCGCATTCATGTCATAAGTACTTACAGTTTGCTGTACGAGGATATAAATAGTGCACACAGGGTTCAGAATTAATGTGTTCCGCAGACGGTAAAAAAATATACTAGTCAAGAAAAAGGTCTTAATAAACACAAAACTGATAATAATCTGTGAACAATAATCGGATACTCGTAAACTCTTATTTCTTGCAAAGTCTGAAATAAACTTTTTATCATATGTACAACTGACTGCTTTTAACAGTACTTCTGTAAATGTTTATGTAAAAAAAAAATACTTTTGATTCCCGAAACATGAAATACAAATGTGTTTCATAAAGTAAATATCCTGTTTCCTCGCTATGATAAGCATCCAATCAAAAGAGCCGCTGACCCAATTTTTTTATCTATCATTCCATAAATTCAATAATGGAAGCGGACTTACATTCAGAAGTTAATAGGCTAATATTTTATCGTTTAAAAATGTTAAATACTCCTTTGTGGCTTATCAGCGCGTACCCTCGTCAATCCGCCAGTACTTTACATATCTCAACCTTGGGGAATCCAAGTGTCTCTTTGAAATAACGCCCCAAACCCTTTGGGATACGTTCGTTATCTTAATGGTAGGAAACTGATTTTAACAGGAGGTCTGGGTATTTATGACTTTGGAGATGTATCATCTGGTACAGACGGCTACTGCGTGTGACATGTTTTCCGTCTAAATTTTTGTAGTTAAATTAATCTGTACATTCTACTTTTTCCTAGAAATTCGTTCACATCAAAGTGCTACTGGGATGGGAATGGGAAAATGTGACGTCCAAAAAGGTTGAAAACGTCTGAAGAAGATCTAAAATTGATTTCGAATCACCAAAATTCGATAACAGATCATCGAGTACCCACGATTTGAATAGGCAAATGTGAATGATCGCAAACTTTGGATAAGGCGAGCCCAATTATTTACATTTGACTGCTCTCGAGTTTCAGTAAATTGAGTTAAGGGAATCGAACCAATTATCGGATCACGTTTACTTAACACAATGTGATTTACAAGTATCACAGTGTTATCGAACCATAAAATCTGTACACTGTTTACTATAAACCAGCGGCCGCGACTCCGTCCGACACACATAGTGTTATGCTATACAATAAAAATACAAAGTCTTTATTTGTAAACATACATAGGTAAGTAATTAGTAGTTTTAAGCCTTCCTCGGATAATGGACTTTATAACGCAAAAATATTTTGTAGTTCGAACCAGATTGTAGAGTAAAATCAATGCTGCCAAATCGACATCATTCAAGAAAGAGCTTTGCTATGGCAGATAGCAAAAAGAACAATATTAATCTTGTGAAAATATCCAATACTGCAAGATGCCTACATTAGACCTAATGATCTATTCAGAAACAATTCCCCGAACCATCAACTTAGCTCGGCGTGCGGATTTTTCTGTTTTATTTGTATTAGATATCTTACAGTCTATTTAGCAGTGAGCATCATTACTGAAGCGACGGCTTCACACCTTGACCGAGGACTTCGCCCCGCCGTAAGGCGTTAACAGCCAGTTACTCCTACTTTATTGCAAAACGATAAACCTACATCGGCGATTGGAAATTTAATTAAAACTCGACCGGCAGCCACGCGTCTCCCGGCAGGGTTGGCGGTATCTGACAGTTTGACAGTACAGAATGTTTATCATATTAACAAATAACTTCATAAAATTAAATAATTATCCATTGTAATGAAGCAAAAGAAATAACTTATTCAGCAATTTGATTCACTTTGTAAATTCTTCTATTTGCCAGCGACTTTATTCATTGGACTACTTAACACACCAATTGCCTTGCCCCAAACTAAGCACCTAGCTTGTACTACGGATGCTAGACAAAGCATATTCATAGTGATATAGTTTTATAAACAAACATCCATTACTCGAGTACAAATAGCGATGTTAATCACACAAATATTTGCCCCTAACGACATTCGAACCCAAAACCCTTAGGTTTGTAGCCAGGGTCTCTGACTACTATACCAAAGGGCCCATTTTTGTCCAAAACACTAAACAAGAACATACAGGCTATTATTACATTTCCTCTTTTTTTTTTATTTATTTAAAGAAGTTATTATCTGTCTGGTTGCAATAGACACGCTACCACAACGTTTTCTAATGGATCGTAGACAAAAACCACATAGGTAAGTTCCCGCTTGGATGTTGTGTGTTAAGTATTTCAGTTGGGAAAAGAATTAGTCATGTGCGGCCAGATCAATAGATGAGATGTGATAGATATACCATTTAAAGCAGGCGGATCACTTTCTTTTTCGTTTTTATCAGTGTCTTTTTGTAATATGAAACATTTATGCCTCTGCCTTATAAACATTTAATGAACTTTGTTTATTATAGTTGTGTATTAACCTTGTTGCATCCCTAATTGCTCCATTCCGAGTCTTTATTGCCAACAGCTCGTCATGACGCCATTATTGCCAAAGTTACTGCCCATCACTGCTTTCAACAACTTTTCATTAACTGTGCAACATTGACGAAACCTTAGGACCTTTGTAAATGACAAACTTGCTTCAAATTAACTGAAGTAACTTTAACTTTAGAAACTACAATAAACGCTTCGTTTAGTCACATTTGTAGAAAACGAGAGGGTAGTGGGTTCTACTCCTGCCTGATGGCGGCATCAACCAATACCTAAAATCAGCCTGTACTGTTGCTTCCTATAGCCACAAGGGGATTTATAGTCAATAATTCACTAATTTAATTATTTACAACACAAATATACGTTTAATATCAAACATTACGGTCTATTTCGAAATTCTGTTTAATCTACATCTACACTAATACATATTAAAAAGAGGAAAGATTTGTATTTTTGTACGTAACGAATAAACTCGAAAACTACTGGACCTTTTTGAATAATTATTTCACTGTTGGCTAGCTACACTATCCCCGGTACACATATGGTACTTTTGATTCCAGAAATATGGGGGGAAGGGGGGGCATATTTGAATAAAGAAATTACGCGTGGGTAAAACCGCGCCGGAAGGCTAGTATAGTATAAAAAGCGATTATAAATTCTTTAATCTGTATTTTCCAAACCGACGTAAATTGCCCATGGAAGAAACTCAAAGTGTTCGCTTAAATCCGCTGACTGGCGGTTTTCTTTCACGGCGGCAGGCAGTCTTGACTCACGACAGCCATTGTACTCCCATCAACGCGGGAAGCAAACATTATCCATTACCTGCGAACGTTAATATAAATTCAGAACACATCCTCGCTTATCTAAATATGTTTAAGGTTAAAGCATTTATCTATGCACGTCTGTAAATACATTATGGAAGTTGTATCCGCTAAATATGTTTTTTTTAATAACATAGAATTTTAAACATATAATTATAAAACAAAGCATGTAAATGCTTTATTTTTTTACATCGAAACATTATCAATATTCATAAAAAGTACACAATATGTATCTAATACCTACATCAAATAAGTTTTTTTTCATTTGATTACAGTTGTCATTGTTGTAGATAAAAACGATATTTACACTTGAATAGTCAGTCAAGTTATCAGTTCAGAACTATTTTATTTCATTAGTAACGAGTATTTAACTAGCAAAGCTAGAGAACACAGAATATACAAGCAAATGTTTATTTTGCGAATATCGAACTCGCGACCTCTAACAAAACTAAAAATAAAATTGCTAATCAAAATCCTATTTTATTTTTAATAAAAAACGAATAGTAGTCTCTTGTAGAAATTATTTTTTCTGATAAATGCTCGTAATTTCATATTCAAAACTTGACTGTTGCAGGAGCAGCAATGAAAACTCCATTTTAATTTCATAAGAGCAGTAATTGACATCCATTGTTGTGAAAATTTGTTATTGTGCTTTCCAATTGACATAAAAATTTTACTCATTAAGACTTTATTTAAATTTACAATTTAATGAGCCTTCATAATAGTATGCTGATTGCTTAAACGAGTAAAATTTTATACATAAGTAAGAATCGTAGTGATTGCATATTAATGCATGTTATTAAAATAATGTGTCACGAAAAGTCTGTTAACAACTCGAACATTCCTTAATCTACAAAAGATCAGTTAAAAGGTATTGCAAAAAATATAAGTACATATAAAATTAGTTTTAATTTTAAGTGTCAGATAAAAACTCTACGCAACAAAACTTTAAAGCAATCCAGCTGCCCTTTTTCCGTCGGAAAGCAAATTAATAACGTCGGAAAAGAACTCTTTTAATCAACCAGCGACATCAGTGGAATAATCGCGTACAAATCAAATTAAAGACCCCTTTCTAGTCAAAGCGATTCACCCACAACAGTCCCTCGTTAAGATGTTAACGAACAAAAAAGAAGTAAGTGTGAGGAGGGGCTGTCGGCAAGGTTCTGTGAAAACTGTAGAAATGCAGTTTGTACGTTGTTTTGTGTAGCTTGTATGTTTTTAAAAAATGCTGCAGTTTTCCTTGTTTGTACTTTAATTATGCTCGCTAGTTAAATTATTCTAGTATGAATTAAGCTTAAACAAAAATATGATAAAAGTTTACCAGTCGGGCTTTGAAAATGTCTACCAGTTAAAAGTTTATGTTGAACCTACTAACTCCGTGTTATTTAGCCAGAGTCATATAGCTACTGTCACAAGTACACTGCTATAAAAACAATAAAAAAAATACAAGGATTTCTTTCTACAGTTGCTCAGCGACCTAAATGAGTCTTGGCCTCCGATAATAATTTCCTCCAAAAAAACAAGGATTCATCAACATTAAAATTAACTTTGAACTAATCTGAGTAAAAAATTATGTGTGTGTGTCTGGTCGCCACGATATTGTGTGATTTTCTGTTACATTCAGGCCCCTCTTTTCCACTGGGCACAATTGGCACGTGCCCGGGCTCCGCGGTCGTTTAGGGCCCCCAGTCCAGGGTATGGCGCCCCAGGATTCTGTTGATTTACCAAACCTGAGGTTCAAAACCCCATGTGCCGAGAGCCTTTTATAGGTGAAATACGGCCCTGGTCACATTAAACAATGACTTATCTTTCTCAGCCATTAGGGGTTAGCCATTCAACGGCGCCCCAAAACGAATTCGTTAATAGAATATTCTAGGGGCCGCGAGTAATGAAGTCGCTAGCTGTAAAATTTACATCCAAAATGAGGGTAGGCAAACAAGGAGGATATTAGATTTTTCCGGGGCAAATTAATTGGTCAAACCTCGGACGGTTCCGACGCATCCAGGCTGGTCCCGGCGCGTTCCCGGAATCGCATTTCATTATGAGATATAGAGGAAATAAATGGTTTGACTTAAAATTAAATAGCGCCTCTAGTGAAATAGCAATTAACTATTCTGCTATGTTTCTCTTGAGCTGGTGAGTAAGGACACTTGTTCGTTTGTCTCTTAACTTAAAGTTAAAGTGTGATCCAAGTAACATGTACAATAAAAATAATAACATTAGAGTTATTTCTTTAGAAGTAGTACTTTCAAATCTATTATCTAATAACTAAATACGAGTAATTCAGCATAAACATTTGTGCAACAATGTAAATAAAATCCGGGTTAAGCTAAAAACCCTTTTTCACACTTCTCTAAAATCCACTGCAGTATCAATTCGTTCCCCAATCGCTCAATTTAGTCTGTATGCTCTATTCCTTTAAATGGTACTCGTATATGTGATTTCACATACCACAGGGCCCTGCTTAAAGTACTTTCCTGCAATCTCGTTTCGAGTAAATAAAGTAGGCGTGAAAATAAACATACTAGCGCTAAGCCGTCGTTTAATGCTATTACGGTGATCGGATTTATCGACACATTTCACAACTCAATTTGACGCCTGCGCCGGTCAGAAGCACATTTTTATCGAAACGTTAATTATAGACGAACCAACCCTACTTAGTTAAGCTTGTGCAAACATGAGTATGGGGAGTAAATCGTATATCCGAACTTCAAGATCGGTGGCATAATACTGACCGTTACTTAGCTTTCGGCGGTTCAAATCCGGGCTGGAAAGAATTTCTGGATTATCAAAAATATACGAGCGGATGGAATATGTCTGTTGTCATAACACATAACTATTTTGAAGGGCAGCCTAAAACAACTTGTTTCTTTTCATTATGGTGATTTCTGCTCGCCCATAAGTTTTCAATCGTTATTGATTTTTTCTTATTGACATAAATATGTGACGGTCTACCCTACTCAAACGTTAACCTCTTGATTTGATGGTTATTATGGTAACAAGAAAGTATTATTCCCTCGAAACCTTGACCTGATTGGAACGCTAGGATTATATTATAAGGCATGATTTTATAAGGACATTTATAATATGTATTTATTAAGTGGCCAACAGGTCGGACTGACCCTATTCCTGAATACGTTGAAAAGTATTAATAGCCGTAGGTATGGCGAGAAAACTTATTCGTAGACGTAGGTCTTAGTGAATATCGGAAATATGTAACCTTCACCAATGAATACATCACTAATATGTTTCGGAGATAAGTCATCCACCTTAATCTCAACTCTAGTGGACATTTTCTCGACGACAATATAACAGTTATTATCTATAACAACATAGAGAAATAACTATAGCGATCTCTTGAACGTCGTTATTTATTGAAGGACGGTCTTTCATACAATGGCAATAATTGTCCTCATTTCCCGAGTAATTTGTCCGACCAAGAACCCTAGACAGTGACCTAGACTATTTTTTTTGTTTTTTATGTCACATCCCGTATCATCAAACTAAGTACTTATCGGTACATAAAGAGCACAATCTTTTTAACACCCGGGAATTTAAACTCATCATGGATTTGGTGAATGTTCGTTACCCAGAAGAACGCTTCTGCAAAGCGCCATAAAGTGTTATTTTGTCCTCAACGACACCCATGGGAAGAAAACAGATAGGTAACTATCCTACGCCATCGCTACATGTTCACAGAATTCTGATTCTATGGTATTAAAACTAAAACCCCCAAAATCACGGCCAGATACTTCCACTGTTCCAGCGAAGCGTTTCAGTATTCACTATTAAAATAAGCGTACGCCTTCAGTTAATGCTATTAGCGCTGATCCGCTTAAGCGCCTGTACGGGAATTTTGCATATTAAATTGACGCTGACATACGCTTCTGCTGCCAAAGTAAAGCCTCATAATGAATTCATAGTCACAATTAAGAAAGATTTCCTTGATAGTTTACGTATCTACGGTTTTATAACCACATAGTATCAGACAAGTCGCTTCACGTTGTTTGTCCCTATACATGTAAGTGTAAGCATGCATTTTTGAAAAAATAAATGTATTACTTATACAAGTGTACGTATATCATTCATAGTGATATACTATTGCTTAAAGCCTTCACACACAAAAATAATTATTCTTTTCAAACCAGTTGTTCGTGAGATAAGCGCGTTCAAACAAACAGATAAACAAACTCTTGTGCTTTATCATAGTCCTTGATATGCACTTAGGCCATATTTAAATGTGTAACATACTTCCTACGTTCGATACAGGCCACTTAAATTCAAACTGATTACACGTACAACTGAGCGTAAAAATAATGAAAAGAAACGTTAAAGAAATTGTCACGTAGGCTTTATACTTTGAAAGCGTCTGCCTTCACTTATTTCAAGCGCACTTACAATGAAACAATTGTTTTTTTACATCAAAGAAAAGCTTTCCCTGAGTTAAATCTCAATTTTCTTTTCCAGGTAAGATGCTGAAGAGACGTGGGCATCGTGAGAAAACTAAGTCATGTCAAGGTAAAATAATTAAGAAGCCAAAAATCGCTTCAAAGTTATTATGAAATACTAGCACATTTTATGTTAATACGACGCCTGAAAATGATAATAATTTGTTCTCTTAAAATAGGGTTACAAAGGATGGTACAAAATATTAATTATCTAACCTACTTAGCCTTAGCCTTAAAATTATAGCATGTGAATATTGCATATGCATTGTATAAAATTGTAAGTTTCATTGAATAAAATTAAATCAAAGTAGGCGCACATAACTATATTACATGTAGGTACTCTTTCGAGATCACGGGTCCACAGGGACCCGGTCCTTTGAAGCATGCGTGGGGCTTAGGCCAACAGCGCATATTACATTATTATAATACTTTACATACACTTCAATTAATCAACCTATCAATATAATTTGAATATTGGCATATACTTTGAATATACTCCTAGTTAAGCAAGTGGGTGTTCAAACACTCTTAGGTACCTGCATTCTCATTTCTCTAACATATCTATCACGTTCATTCAACAACAAACTGGTATGACTATACAATATTGAACTCTCACAACTTTGCATGCTGATGCACTAAAAACAAAGCAAACAACTTGATCCCACTGAAAATCTAATCAAATTTTCTGTACAACCCGGGATTTAAACTCAAAGCCTCTGGTGCAGCCGTCGCTTTAGAGAGTCTCCATATCTCCGAGCCACGAATGCTAACATAAACACTATTACAATCTGTCGTTTGGAACTGATCGATACTGTCCGATATGATTGCGTTTGATAACCCCTGCCTTTGAGCGATGAGGCCCGTCAGACGGCCGACATGCGTCGCTGATTTTGCGAGCTCCGTTTATGTATAATTGTACAGTCAACGTCTGATAGATACTGAAACTCCGGCTTCTCAAACAAATAGACGCAACCAAATATTCAATAATATCGGTACAAACATGACATAGGGCCCTTCTAACAAGGCGTGAAGATGCACTTTGTGGGCTGGCAGAGTGGAGGTAACTGATGCTGCGTCCCTTACGTTACATTGCACCAGTTGCCTTCTTCGCATCTGGTCATTTGCCGGGCTTAATGTTTAAAAAATGTTTCAATATTGTTCAAAAATATGATAGGTGTATATTTACCATATTCATGGTGTTTTGACTGACCTATCTTTATGACAGTTTGATTGTGTTGGCTTTTTGAACGAACATAATGTTGTCAATGATATGGAAACTTTGTTTGTACCGATATTATTCTCTATTTGGTTGCGTCTATTTATTACCCTGACTGTCACTCTCTATCTGACGCTGACTGTACATAATGTACGTACATATGTCTGCAGATGGCAATTGAGTTGGTAACCCTTCTTCAAAACGTCGATCTCAAATGAGTTTATGGTTCGAATATCGGGAAATACGTATTCATTTAGGTTTGGTGGGGAAAAGTCTTACCTCCATTATATTTAAAACTGGTTGAAAAAGTAGCTGAATAACTACAGTAAAAAATTGAATTTATAATGACCTAATTGATACCTAATTATTACTTTTCTTTATCAGTCATCCTGGACAGAAATCTTCAGACAGAAAAATAGCGAAATATGCCTAAAAGTGAGTAGAATCTTGAAAGTAAAGACTTTCTGCAACCAGCATTCTTTGACCGATAATATAGGAACGCTCTTTTCATTTGGAAACGTATTTGTAAGCAACCCTAAAATTATACACGGGAATGTTTGAAGAGATAAATGAGTGTTGAAACTATTTGCGCTAAAACTACTAAACTCATGAGTAGAACAGACGAATATTGAACACCCAAAACTCATAAATGGGTTAGTAATAAATCAACTTAATACTCAAACAAAATTGCGCATTTGTTTTGTGTTTGTAAAATATAACTTTTAAACATACTTAAGTTTAAATTATTCCCAGCACGATCATTCACCACAATTCAGTCAAATTGTAACAAAATCACAAACGCAATAAAATAAACGGCTAAAAGTAAACTGGGTTGGTGAAAAAATATCGGAAATCCATAAGAATGTGTGAATTTGAGGAGGAGAATGCGATTCGCGCCATTAAATCTTCCGGGAAAGTCGTAACTATGTGTATCACGTGCAGACTTGAGGAATTGTTTTTTTGCAAAAGAAATAATGACACGCTTCGCTAATATTGAGTGTGCCACAAAGTAGTAACAAGACAAGACGCGTTTTGAATAGCTCCCAAGTTTTTATTCAAAAAGTCGGGCAAATTCGTTTGATTATCCTGTATTTGTGTGTCTAAGCAAGCGTTACGATGCCAGTAATCTAATTGTGACTTTGAAAAATAGTTTTGTGAACGATTTTAGTGCTTATTTGACCAAAACTGTGATATTTAGTGCAACAAAATATCGGAGTACCTACATCTCTTTTTGAGTGTCTTTGAGCGAACAATAGCAATTTTGAACTTTGGACCGACCAGTTCGATGTATACAACAGCAGTGCGGAATACGACTAATAATTTACGCGCTTTCACGTGAAGTACCGGTGGCCGAAGACACTATGAGTTGTACATGAAATAAAACAAGTCAATAGGAACCCGGTTCAAATCCCAGATTACTTGAACTTTTTTTTTGCCCTTTTTTTTTTTTTTTTTTTGCCTTTTTGTTTATATTTTTCAATTTTTTTTTATTTTATAAGCAATGGCTAATTCGGTGCTTATTTGGGGGTGTTGTAAATCCGATAATAACAATGAAGAGTTTAAGGAGTGCACCACTTGTGAAAAAGCGTACCATATGGAGTGCTTGGGTCCCACCCATAAACCAGCTCATGGTGATAGCGACCCATGGACTTGCCCAACATGTTTGCCCAAATCAAAGAACAGGAATAATGACAACACGCCCGTCCGGTTCAATCCTAACGTTACAACACGGCCAACGAAGAGACTGGCTCCTAATTCCCCACCTGAAGCCGCCGATCCTGAATCGCCAATAACGAGATTAGACCTAAAAACCATTGTCGAGGATATCACGGACAAAAAATCGGAATCTCTGATTGCAAAACTTACTAGCTCATTTCAATCGATCATGAGTGCAGAATTGTGTAATATGAGGAGTGAGATCAGGGAACTGAAAGAGTCTATCTCGTTCATTTGCGATCAATACGAAGAAGTAATTAGGGAGAGCAAGGAAACTAAGGAATTGGTTGGTGAACTGCGTGCCGAGAACCTATCGATGAAATCTACAATCAAGGATCTGTCGACGAGACTTAATAATTTTGAACAAAGCGCACGGTCAAATAATCTTGAGATACAGTGTGTCCCTGAAGCCAAAAATGAGAACTTGACAACTATCATCTCCAAGTTGAGTACTACCATAGGCTGTCCCATCCCTGCTGAGAAGGTATTGCACTGTACCAGAGTTGCAAAAATCAACCGTGAGAATAACGACCGCCCTCGTTCTATCATCGTTCAGCTTGCAACATCGATGGATCGTGACAATGTTTTGGCTGCAGCAATCAAATTCAACAAGAACAAACCACCGTCAGAGAAATTGAACTCAACCCATCTGGGATGCGGTGGAGAGAAAAGACCAGTGTTTTTGGCAGAACATCTGTCACAGAGCAACAGGTCATTGCATGCGGCAGCAAGATTAGCTGCGAAGAAAAGTGGCTACACGTACGTTTGGGTTCGTAATGGGCGTATTTTCGTAAGGAAAAATGATCACTCAGACTTTATCTTGATAAGAGACATGGACTCTATTAGCAAAATAAAATAGTGTATTCTCAATACTTCAAATCTCCTTTTTTTTAAATTGTAACTTGTTTGTTTTTTTTTACTTTTCTGAAATAAAATACGCTAAGCTTTCTGTATATTATCAAAATGTAAGGGGTCTTCGGACCAAAACACAATCGTTCTTTAAAAATTTATCAATATCTAACTATAGCATTATAATACTTTGTGAGACATGGTTGAATAGCAATGTACTGAGTACTGAATTGTTTGATAACCGCTATAAAGTTTACAGACGGGATCGAGAGTCTTCAAAGTTTCATTGTGGTAAGGACGGAGGTGGGGTTCTGATAGCAGTTGCTGGGGAGCTGAGCTCTCGGAGAGTGACTGCGTTTGAAAGTGGCTGTGAAGATCTATGGGTATCTGTAGATATTAAAGCCTCGAGCTCATTTCGGAGTCTGCTATTTTGTGCTGTGTACCTGCCCCCGCCGGTATCCCTTACCATGCTCAGCCATTTCATAGACAACAGTAATTTTGTCATAGAACAACAACACCATTCACACGTATGTATTGTAGGCGACTTTAATCTCGGTAGTATGGACTGGAATGACCAGAGCAACTCCAGTTGTTGTATATCTTCAACGTCGCAGCTCTTAGTTGACTTTTGTAATATTAATAATCTTAGCCAGGCTAATAATGTCACAAATCGCATGGGTAGAGTTCTAGATTTGGTGCTCGTAGACATTCCAGTGGAACAACTGGGGGAATCATTGGACGCTTTAAGTATAGTTGATGCTTATCATCCCCCTCTGGAATTTCAGTTGGACATCGAAATTGAAACATTGAAAGAAAATCCGAATAGTACAAAACTAAACTTTCGTAAGGTGGACTATAAAGCCGTTAATGTAGATCTTATGAATATAAAGTGGTCTGACGCCTTTTCAAGTGCTTGTGATGTTGATGGAATGGTGGATATTTTTTACGATAAACTCAAGGACATTTTTGTTAAACATGTCCCAAAGTGTAGTAAAAAGAAACAAAAGTATCCGCAATGGTACAGTAAGGAGCTTATTAGTAGACTACGGGAAAAGAATAAATACAGAACAAAATACAAAAAACATCAAAACCCTCTAGATGAAATATCTTTCCGTATGCTCTCTAAGCGGTGTAAAAAGCTTACATCAGAATGTTATAGTAATTACCTTAAAGCCACTGAGGAAAGCATAGCAGAGAATCCGAAAATCTTCTGGTCATACGTTAAATCAAAAAGAGGCGGCCGTAGTGCATTCCCTACAAGTATGTTCTATGGCTCTGAGACAAGTACAGACGGCACAGAAATCTGCAACATGTTCGCAAGATACTTCTCGAGCAATTATACCAATTGTGACCACCCGGCGCACTTAGGTTATAGCTTGGAAAACAAAATATGTGGCTCGGATTCAATGTCTTTTCTCTCGATAAGTAAAGATGAATTATCAAAAAAACTTAAGGCATTGGATATCACGAAGGGACCAGGCGCAGATGGCATACCTCCCTGTTTTGTAGTCAGCTGTTCTGATGGTTTACAGACTCCACTATGGATGATTTTCAACCACTCACTCAAACAGGGAATATTCCCTAAGCTATGGAAACTAGCTAAAGTTGTGCCGATCTACAAGTCTGAAAATGACCAAGATATTGGTAATTATAGGCCTATTTCTATTCTTCCCGTTTTTGCTAAGGTATTTGAAGCCATAATATGTCCATTGATTCAGGTTTACTTCAAGAAGTATATCACTGACAAACAACATGGATTTGTTGTGGGCAGATCAACTTCTACGAATCTCATCTGCTTCGCAGAAGGTCTAATGAAGGCTGTTGATAACTCAAAGCAAGTGGATGTTGTCTACACGGACTTTAGCAAGGCATTTGACAGTGTTAGCCATACCATGCTTATTGATAAACTAGGTGCCTATGGTTTTGCGGGATCCTGTTTAGCCTGGCTTTGGTCGTATCTGAGCAACAGATCGTTTTACGTGGTTGTCAATGGGTACCAATCCAATGTATGCTTAATTTCCTCAGGCGTACCGCAGGGCTCACATTTAGGACCCATTTTATTCAACATTTTCATAAATGACCTGCCGGATTGCTTCCTGCATTCTTCTCCGTTTATGTTCGCCGATGACCTCAAATTAGCCAAGGTGATAGAGAAAGACAGTGACTCACATCTGTTGCAAAGGGATTTAGATAATCTCAGGCACTGGTGCGCTCAGAATGGACTACTTCTCAACTCCAATAAATGTTCCCATATAAAATTCACCAGAAAACAGAATGTAGTGCAGACTTTTTACTCCATAGGAGGCGGTAAGTTGAAAGAGGTAGATGTAGTACGCGACCTGGGCATATTGTTCGACAGTAAGCTCACATTCCTACCTCATATGGAACAAATGATTGCAAAGGCATCTAGGATGGCTGGCTTTGTAATGAGAAACGGAAAGGAGTTTCGGAATCTCAAAACAAAGAAACTTTTATACTGCAGCTTGGTGAGGAGTATCATGGAATATGGTAGTATCATTTGGCGGCCTCATTATTCTAGTCACTCTTTGAGAATTGAGAGGATACAGAAACGCTTTCTTCGACACTTGGGGTATTCTGTGGGCTTGCAGAGTAGATTTGTCAGCTATGAGACTCGTCTTGAGCGATGCAATATGACAAAATTATCCAAGCGACGAGACATTCTCGACCTGACATTCCTATTCAAATTACTTAGGAATAATATAGACTGCTCCGAGTTGTTGAGCATGTTTAACTTTAGGGTTCCTGTAAGGCCTCCACGGAGGCCAATCACGCCACTCTACCTCCCACTTCGTCGCACTGTCTTGGGATCACACTCGCCGATTTGTCGTCTGTCTAAACTTTATAACGAAATAAGTGATAAGGTCGATATCAGTCATGTCTCATTGCAAATGTTCAAAAAGATAATTTTTGAAATATTAAATTAAATATTATACATTTAAGTCTTAATTTGTAATTCCTGTTGTCTTTGTCTTGTGTTTAGTAAAGCATGCTGTGTTTACCTGTAATTGGCAGTGTACTTATGTATGTATATATATTAATGTTCCTTGCTGTAATGTCCTAGTACATATGTTGTTGGTGAACCAATAAAATAAAATAAAAAATAAAATATTTTATTTCTTTCTACCGCGATGAGAATGAATGGGAGGAAGGATAGTTTGACAGTTTCTTGTGAAGTACGGAAAAGACGAGTAATGCATTCTTTATTGTTACGTTTAGGCATGCATCTTATATTCAAAATATGGAAGCAAACCGTCACTGTACATATTCTCTATTACATACCACACATTGTATAATGCTGATCTTCGCAAAGTTTACATTTTACTTATTCCTTCCCACATCATAAATTATCAAATGGGATGACTATTATTGATTCTATAATATTTACTGCACAAGTGTAAAATACATTATTAAATTCTAACTATTTTCGTTTTTAATCTACTCTGGTTGTGGACCTCTTAATACTGTTAATGGTGATGTACTAAATTATTTTATCAACCTGTTTGTCTGTTGATTGAATTGAAATAAAAAACACATACACTTTGGGCAGGAAATAACGAAACTGGAATAAAGCGCAATGAGAATTGACTGGGTCAATCGCAACTTTTCCATGTAATATTCAGGCGTTGATTGAGTTGTTTTGAAATATACAAACAGCTAAATATGCTCCGTCCTAAATGGATTTTAAAAGTAACATAAAAATTCTTCTTTAAAAATGCATTTCTTGAGTGCTCTTTTAAAGTCTGCCCTAGTTCCGTGAGGGCTCCCAGCACGCGATATCATTTGCAGTAAATCGAGAACAAGATACTGCCGACATCTAGTTAGGCTTGCTTCCTAGGCAATGTTCGTTGGATTTATTATTAGCAAGCATGTTGGGTTTTGAGGTATTCTGCCTCTATTTCAGATGACAGAATAAAGTTGGAATAAAGTATTTTAGTGAACTAACATTCATATTTATGGGACATAGGAAGGTTATCATGATAGCGAATATAAATTATATTGTGGTGGGGAGCAGTTTGGACTTAACCAATATTAAAGTAATGAAAGATTAAAGGCAGAGACCGACCTCACAATTTACTGATTTCAAGAGCAATGTCTGCACATTTTAGTGACGCTCTGCGCAAGATGGCTGGCAGTATTTGGTTGCTAGTCGCCGAGAAATGGGCTGAGTAAAGAGCCCTTGAAGTGGCCTATGTCCAGTTGTGGACTGCGATAATAATTAATAAATAATTAATAATAAAAACTGCGTGTAAGGAAAAGAGGATAGGTAGATCTGTTTTTTTCTTACATTTAAATACATATTTCCGTGTTTTATAACAAAACTAGGTGTTTCGTATTATCAATCAATCAATCAATCAATCAATCATTTATTGCTCCATAATGTACATTACAGGTGTAATAATATAGTGTTAACACTAACAAGGATCATTATGGGCCCTGTAGGGCACAGCAACTAGAAGAGGGGATATTATGCCGGTAAATGCTCGAAAATTCAGTAAAACCTATAAATATAAACCACAAATATATCTGAAAGCAATAACAGTACAAACACAATTCCGCGTTTCGATCCATCTGCAGTTGAATTGAATGTTTCAATCCCCGGAGATCTCTAGACGCTGAGGCCAACTCAGATGGATTCTGGAAACTTCCGTGTCGAAGGAGGGGGCTCCGGAGTGCCCTGCGAACTCACGATACTGAAACTTGAATAGTTGCAGCTGAATGTACATTGTGTACATAGTTAGGTGCGCTACTAATTGTTCTTACTCATTTTCGATGGCAAAATAGTCATATAAAGTATCAGCCGATTAATGTCCCACTGCAGAGCAAAGGCCTCCATCATTTGAAATCATATTTTCGTTACAAAGATGGGTTTCGGCTTAATCACCACGCTTGCCAAATGCGGGTTGGTGATCACAAACCCGGGCTGTGTTCTTCAGAAAAATCAACACAAATTTTGCCCGACCCGGGAATCGAACCCAGGACCTCGAGATCACGGCCCGGTACATAAAGTTGGTCTGCACACATAGTGTAATAGTACACAAAACACTATATCTGCAGACAATCAACCATGAAGTCCATTTAAGCTTTATAGCTTAAAGCAACACAACAACACGTTTTCAATACGAAGCAGTAGTGTTGAGATTAGCTGTTCAAACAAACAAACTCTTTAGCTTTATTAAACTATGGTAATATTAATTTTCCTTTGCCATTTCTCGGGCACCTACATATACGAGTATAATCACTATCATCAAACTTATATTGCACTCTACTAAGTAAATACTCGTACGTGAAGGCAGGTTGCGAGCTCCGTACTTTGTAATTAGCGACTTGTTCCAGTGCTTGGTCAAGCAGAGTCAAGTTCCACACAAGTTAGCACTTAGTTTCTTGTCTACGTGTCTTAGCAGAGTTTACATTTTGACCGATTCAATTACTTCTCTAAGCTAACTCTAGTAAATTATAACACATTCGCTTCTACTCTGAAAGTTATCTTCGAAGTTTAAGTTGACAGTTTGCATAATAGGTAGTGCAATCGCCCAAATAGTGAGGTCTTTAACTTTAAGCACTTGTGGAGAAACGGTTACTGTATAGGCGTAACAATTAACAAAGATATTAAGTACCTGTATTCTATGTACAGGATCGTTGACTTCTCCTATGTGCTTTATCTAATACATCTATAATTAATTCCAATTCATCGGAAATCAATCTACCGTAAGTTGTTAAAATTTATTTCGATATTTGTTCAACTAGCTTAATGATGTTAACTTCCGTACATAATAATAAAAGCGCTTTTAGTCATAAATCCATCTCAGGAATGAATTAATGGAATTTGAACTTAAAATGTCAATTATCTCAGTTCTATGTCATCGGCATTAATGTTGTTTTACCAGTAAGCAGGCTTAATCACAGATAATGAAGCCTACTTACTGGGAAAACAACGCAGCTGAGAAGCTGAAACATGTTTTCTGATATTTATTCGAAAAGAAAAATATCACGTAATATTATTTCGTAAGGTTTTCGTAGCACACAACATGTCGTAGCAAGTACTCACGTAGTCTGATACTACAAGTCCGGGCTACGCCGTAGCCGTAGGCGGTTGGTTGATCACAGGGCGGATTATTCTCTTTGTGTACTAATTATCTCAGATAATAATTATTATAATCAGCCTGCGTCCGTGACATGCTTGTTCTAATGCCAACATGTCAGCTTAGGTCGGACGACGTAAATGTGAAGGTTTCTCAGATACAACATAATATCTAATAATTTGCTGACAAGGAAATATTTGTAATTCGTTATTTCTTGTTATAATTATAAAGGATTGGTTTTTTTATATATGTTATTGGAAAGAGTCATCACGTGTAAAAAATAGCCTTTAGGTAGAATTATATTTCTTTAATTCCTTTTTTGAGATGATTTACAATTGTCCATGTAAATTTTACTTTATTACTAATCCACATAAAAAGAAAACCAATTTCGTCATTGAAGAACGTATATTTACGATCATATTATACGACTATTTCTATTTCGTAAATTGGCATACTAACCGTAATATGTGACCGTGGCCGGCGGTGAAGGTCAATGGCGTGGGAAAGCCCTAATTTTATGTGATCGTAAAATATATTTTAGGTCCGAGACGAGACAGACATTCGTATCACATTTTTTACTTATTTAGTTGATAGAAGTAAGGGTTGCAGTACAGATTATGAAAAGATGATAAATAATAGTAAATGGGAATGTGTTTTGTGAAGAATTAGCAGCGCGGTAATAATAAAAGAACCAAAATGATCCATCATTTATTGAATTCACTAGTGATATAAAAAACTACAAATAAAGAACCACTCCACTGATATTGTGCAAACAAATAATGCCTATAGATTTGGTTTGATCAGGCAGTAGAAGGCTTGTTCATGAATTATAAAATTACCAAGAAATGTGAAAACGAAATTTATAAAAATATTGGTGCAAAAATGCACATTGTTAAAAAATACTAAGAAACTCAGTTTTGTACTGACTTCTTAGTCTTACACACATGTGTACCGTAGGTGTATCAGATTTGTTACCAATTAACGGAAGACAGAGCTAAATTATCGAGCAAGAGGCAGTGAAGTGTGTCTGTCGGAGAACGCTGTTCTAATTAATACGAGAATATCGGCGGAAATCATTAACGGCCCGATGAAACACCTTGATTATATTTTAACTTATTAAAATATTATGTAGTAATGATCTTACGGAGCATTCTTTTCACATTACATTTTTAAGGAACAAGTGTGTGGAATAGAATTGTAAGGTACTCTATTTAATATGGGTAATGGAGTATAACTGTGTCATCCTGACAAAGCAATTACAAAAAATTGGCCAAGTGCGAGTCGGACTCCCGCACTGAGGGTTCCGTACAAATTCTATTTTTGACGTATTAAAAAAACTACTGAATAGATTTTGTTCGAACTAATTTTCGTTGGTAGTTTTTGTGGTAATGTACATTATATAATCATTTCAGTTTTATCATCCCCTTATTTGAGAAGTTAGAGGGGGGGGACACACTTTTTTCCACTTTGGAAGGGTCTGTCCCGCAAAGTATTCACTTTAGAAAAAAGTGATATTAGAAACCTTAATATAATTTTTAAAGACCTATCCATTGATACCCCACACGTATATGTTCAATGAAAAAAAATATTTCGAGTTTCAGTTCTGACTATGGGGACCCCCCACTTTTTTTATTTTTTTCCTATTTTCGTGTAAAAACCTTGTTGCGGTTCACAGAATACATCTACTCACCAAGTTTCAACAGTACAGTTCTTATAGTTTCGGAAAAAAGTGGCTGTGACAGACTGGCGGACAGACAGACAGACAGACAGACAGACATGACGAATCTATAAGGGTTCCGTTTTTTTGCCATTTTGGCTACGGAACCCTAAAAAGAAAGCTGTTTGGTCTAGTGGTCACAGACCCTGACCACAAATGGGCTAGTGGCAAATGTTTCTGTGATGTAATCGAAATTTTTACTCGAGTCATAGATTTAACAAATATATAAATTACTTATGTTAGTTTTATAAATTACTTATATAGTTACATTAAATAACTATGTAAGAGCATATATTAAAATCTTTATACATAAATGCCCTCGCCATACTTCGAGCCGCTCTGACACATGTAATATGGAGCAAAGGTCAATTCACATCGCCTAATAAATGACCTATATATCCAACCTACGACACGTCAATCAAAATAATGCCACAGGTGTCTGATGTGGGCATATATCTATCGTTTTAAATCAACGTGTACACGAGTGTAAAAACAACATAGATACATGCATCATACGTTCTGTTCTCGTGCCTACACTGTGTTAGATTTGTTCGCAATTAGGGAAGACAGGGTAAATTATCGGGGAACGCTGTACCGCGCATGAACCGACCGATATGTTACTAATTGGTGATCATTACTGACTCACTAGATAACGCAGGATTATTTTAACTGATCAGAACACTCTACTAATGATGTTAATGACTTGCATTCACATTAGTATAGTAATAATAGTAGTAGTATTTGTATCAGCCTGTTAATTTCCCACGGCAAAGGCCCTGATGAGATCTTTGGAATTGGGAATCATGTTCTCGTTACAAAGATGGGTTTTGGCTTTATCCTCATTTAGCCAAGACCGGGCCGGGCTATGTTCGGAAAAACCGACACAAATATTGCCCGACCTGGGAATCGAAACCAGGACCTCGAGACCAAGGCCCGATACTTAAACCACTAGACCATCGAGACGTTAATTAATATTACTGGACATAATATAGTTATCAAATTAAAGTATGTTACTGTCATAATGATGGGTATTCCGTTTATCACTTTACAATTGCTCATTACAGGTTTACCATCAAAGTTGTCATAAAAATCAGTCATATAACTTGTCCGCACCGGGAATTGAACACACGAACATGAGATCACAGCCTGAAACTAAACTACAATATCGAGGAATAAAAATAATATAATTTTGTTAAAATCATTTATTTATTTATTTATTTAAACTTTATTGCACAAAGTAAAATTGGTACAAAAGGCGGACTTAATGCCTCATGGCATTCTCTACCAGTCAACCTTAGGGCAAAACAGAGAGTGAGTAGGTAGGTAGTGCTCTTAAAAAATAATGAAAAAATAAAAATATCATTTATTAACTAGTTAAAATACAACATGTCATACAAATCATGCTTATACCGAGGTTTAAAATAATTTAAATCATCTCTTGCTTTAATCGCGTCCGCATAAAATAACGCTTTGACATCCAATCTTCGTGCGCAAATGTCGAGGATTCCTCAAGGCGGGCGGAGGAGCACTCGAGGTGGAGTGCGGTTCAGATAATCCCGCGCGGTGGTTCAGCGGGGAGAGGCGGGTAGAGACGGGTACTGGCGGGTAGAGGCATTACCATCCGTCAGCTTATGCGACAACCCAGGGAGAGTTCGATTGGTTATGCCTTTTTGAACATATGAGAGCTGGGTTAAGTGCATTTGCGGAAAATAATTCGTTTTTATGGAACAGTTTTTTTTTAGTCGTATCTTATTATTGTAGCTAGATTGCTCACACTGCATATACGACTATTAATAATTAACAAATACATTTTTTAATAGCGTCCACTCAAGGTTCGAGTATTAAAAGCTTTGACATCCAAACTTACTACTAACTTTAACAGCGTAGAGCTATGCGCATTGTCGATTGCCAAGATATTTCAAAACGGCTTGATCCTCTGGCGCTGCGTAGGGATGTAGCCTCGCTCTGCATCCTATATCGTCTATACTATGGGGAGTGCTCTGAGGAATTGTTCGGACTTATACCTCCCACATTCTTTCGTCATCGTTCAACGCGACAACAGTTCCATCGACATCGTTTAGATGAATAGCAATCCACCACTGTGCGTTTCTCCAGAAACTTCTTGCCACGCACAACCAAACTGTGGAATCAACTGTCGCCTGAGGTATTTCCGGACCGATACGACCTCTTCACCTTCAAGAAAAGAGCGTACTCCCTTCTAAAAGGCCAGCAACGCATTTGTGACTACTCTGGTGTTGCGAGTGTCCATGGGCGGCGTTGATTGCTTACCATCAGGCAATACGTCTGCTCGTTTGCTGCCCTAAGACATAAAAAAAAAAAACTTAAGGCCCAAATGTCGAGGATTCCTTAACTTCTAAGGATTCCTTAACCACCCCACTCATTTTTAATCAAACAGTCAAGAAGTTGAAACATGCTTGGAGTTAAAGAAATACAGTATTTTCATATTTTTTTTAATATTACTCCTTTTTAGTTACTACCAGATGACCGAGTACACACAATTACCACTAATTTATTTCTAAATTATACTCGTATTTTATCCCCAAGCAATTTTCGGTTTTCTTTCTTCAATTATCGATTAAAACCGCTTGTTCGCCACTACGTGTGTGCTGAAGCGCTTCTAACAAGAGGCGACGTGAGGAGGAAATATAATTACGTTTTCAATCGTCGAAATGTCAAAAAGGATTCCCGAAGGTAACTTAGATTTAGGAAATCTCAAATTGTGATATCACGAAGAAAAATGAATTTGTTTTGAAATGGATTCTGTTATATAGGATAGGGCGATAGAACGAGGATACTACAAAATTTTATATTTCTGTTTGACTGCACCGAAAAATGTATCGTAAAATCTGGGTAGGATGGAATAAGTGCAGGTATTATTTTTATTTTTTAAGTACTTTGTTTTTTAAGTACAATGTTGTTTTTAAAGTAAACAGTCTGCCATGAATATTTCACTTGAACGACAAGGCTATGCTGTAGTTACAAGAAAAAATACAGCCTAAAACACCTGCCAGGGTGCTTCGGTAAACAAATCAGACGTGTTTGAAAATGGAACATAAATTTTGCGTTGCCCATTAATTAAGACTAGGACCATGAGGTGCCACGTTTATTTATCTATACCCATCGGACATAACCTACATATATTATGACACAGACTATTTCAACACTCCACGCGCTGACCATCATAAATTCCCTTTTCAAATAACCGTCACACACGTCTGGAAAAGTGTAGTACAAAAATAAACAAACAATCTGAAAAACATTGTCAATTTACCAAATGAATTGGGCAATATTTCCCTTGTTTCGTTTCCCGGCGCAGATGAAAAATAAAAGTAAAACGGCGTGTTGTCGCAGAGCTAATATTTGTTTTGGAGAACATCCAGAGATGAAGCCAGGCTTGGTGCTTTGTTATAACCTCTAGAGCCTATGTATAAGGCAAAGCAGGGTTTTATTCCAAAAGGATAACCTGATGGTTGCTCATATCTTAAGTTTTGGCCGATTGATTAATTAGTTAAAGAGTAGATAAATAGCTCACTAGCGAGCGAAATAGATTTTTTTAACAAATCCTAAAAATTTTAAGGAAAAAAGTTGCATCATATTGTTTCTTTGAAATATTTGAAATTACAGGTTGGTCTGTTTTTTTTTCTTATCCAGTGTATAATCAAAGCGTGTTGAATCTGAGTAGTTAAAAAAATCATTTCCCTTTTTCAACCAAGAATTTTGTTATTAAAACAAAAATAATTACCAAGGCCCAAGCAACACCAACTTGCCAAATGCCAAATTATATTTTTTTTACATTATAGTACCCTTTTTATTCCCTTTTTACGTGTTAAGCAAGTTGTATGTCTACACCGAGATCGCACACGCTGCAAAGAACTAATTAGCTCCCGCCTCAAAAGAATGATCTACACTAAGCCTCCTTATCAACCACGCGCTGAACCGAGAGAATCCAACAGCCTCTTTAATTACGGAGTCTAAAGCCAGCTTCATCTCTATTTATATACAAATTGGATATTATATAATATACATCGTCTTTAGAAATGAATAATTGAGATGTTAGCTTGTTAAAAAATCGTCCCATAAAGTAAAAGTAACAATATTAGCCTATTAATATTCCACTGCAGGGTAAAGGCCTCTATCATTTGAAATAATGTTTTCGTTACAAAGGGTATTGGCTGAATCACCACGCGTTTTAAATGCGGGCTGGCGATCACAAACCCATAATATGCACATAAACATGTATGTTTATACTTCCCCTGGGAAAGCCTAATTTCATCATTATACGACATCTTCCTCAACAACATTTAGAATCCAGCTCAAGATGCAATATAAATCCATTAATTTTTTTTCACAAATAAACTGTAACTGCTTTTCCATTAGAGTTAACTTTAATTTAAAATATTCATAGAAATTGTTCAAAGTGTTTTTACATAATTGCACTTGAGTGTTTTCTTAACACTAGCAGTTTATACTTGTTCGGGATGAACATAAATTAAAGATGACTTGCTTAAAATGAATATACTTGAAATAAGTAGAATTTACAATGACAGATTTGGGTAATGCACTACGCGTGTGTCCGCGGCTGCGTCTGTCGGCAAGTGAGGTGGCGGCGCGGGCGACGGCCCGGCCAGCTGATGCACCTCCCTTCACCTCTCCTCTCCTCCGTCCCGCGATCATAGTGTGAATGCGTGAACATCCTCCGGGGCGTTGAAAGCCATAGCTTTCAAGAATGGATCTTGTGAGGCGCCTCCTGGTCATCTGCTTCAAGTCCATCAGTTGGTAAAAGGCACATCCTATTGACGGCTCTTCGAATAGTGCCTTTGGTAGTGGCTACTTCAGCAACCCTGTTGACACCGTCTGTGCCAGGAAATAAGCGGCTAACTCTGCCCATCCGCCATTGGAGGGGCGGCAAGTTGTCTTCCTTCAGCAAAACCACGTCACCAAGCGCGAGTTCGTGGTGCGGGGTACGCCACTTCGTGCGCTGCTGCAGCTCACTGATGTACTCCCGGCTCCACCGGTCCCAGAAGTGCTGGCGAATCTTCTCGATCAGCTCGTATCTATTGGGTCTGCTTACATTAATAGGAGCCGTGGGAATAGATGTCAGCGGTCTCCCGATCAGAAAGTGGCCTGGGGTCAGAGGAGAAGGATCAGTACAGTTGGACGAAAGAGGAGACAGCGGGCGTGAATTTAGGATAGCCTCAATTTGTGTAAACAACGTCGCTAACTCCTCAAACGTTAAAGCAGCATTACCAGCTACGCGTTTTAAATGAAACTTAGCTGAACGTATTCCAGCTTCGAAAATTCCCCCAAAATGTGGAGAATACGCCGGTGAAAACATAAATTTGATTCCTTCATGACTAGCATACTCATAGACAGACCGACGACTGGATCTGAGTAATCTACCCAATTCATTGCAAGTACCAACAAAGTTTCTGCCGTTGTCGCAATATATTTCATAAGGTTTGCCCCTTCGCGATATAAACCTGCGTAGGCATAAAATAAAAGCTTGGGTACTTAAATCGCTAACCAATTCTAAATGAATTGCCTTAGTTGTTAGGCATACAAATAAGCATAAATAACATTTACTGATTCTGTTACCTCGGCCTTTTCGGCTGCATATCATAAATGGGCCGGCAAAATCACACCCACTGGAATAGAATGGGAAGGTAGCATTAGTACGCGCTTCTGGTACGTGCCCCATTATGGGTTGCATAGTTACAGCGCGTAACCTCGTACAAATGACACATCGACGCGCTACTTGCCGCGATAAACACCTACCCTGAATTGGCCAGTATCGGTCGCGAACAGATGCTAGCAATAATTGTTGACCTGCGTGAAATAGCCTAATGTGTTCATTTATCATGATGAGTTTCATCAACTGATGTTTTGAGTCTAACAGAATGGGGTGCTTTTTGTCAAAATGAAATTTCGAATTATTTAATCTTCCACCCACTCGGATAATTTTATCGGAATCAATAAATGGAGTCAATTGTAACAATTTATTCCTTTTTGGTAAAGGTTTTCCTTGCTCGAGTAATATAATTTCATTTGGGAACGATTGAGTTTGACTTAATCTCACTAAAAATTTCAATGAATTGTTCAACTCGGTTACACTTAGTGGACCTGATAACTTTTGTTTCTTATTTTGAATATTATTCGCGAAACGCAATACAAACGCAAAACTTCTAATTAGTCTCGTATATGTGGAAAACTTATTGAAATCAATCAGTGAATCACTGGTATGCGTTCGCTCGGATGACAATAATAATGAGTTAACTTTAATATCTGGCAAATTTATGGTTGAGTATGAATGCTGTGGCCATTTAGATTGTTCCAATTTAAGGAAAGAAGGGCCCTCCCACCACAAAGTGGAGGTCTCGAGAGCCTGAGGACAGACCCCTCGCGAAGCAAGGTCAGCTGGGTTCATACTAGTAGGTACATGTCTAAATTGAAAATCTTGCGTTAACTCATTAATACTGTTAACCCTATTGCAAACAAACATTTTTAAATTTCTTACATCAGTCTTTAACCAACCCAGCACTACTGTTGAATCAGTCCAAATAAACTTGTGTTGAACGTTCAAACGTAAAGATTTTAGTACCTTGTGACATAAATTAGCCCCTAGCAGATTGCCTAACAATTCCAATCG
The DNA here is from genome assembly GCA_958496325.1 of Nomophila noctuella. Classification (NCBI taxonomy): domain Eukaryota; kingdom Metazoa; phylum Arthropoda; class Insecta; order Lepidoptera; family Crambidae; genus Nomophila; species Nomophila noctuella. The sequence continues at coordinate 972,614 of OY292491.1, read as the reverse complement.
TGGGATCGTTGTCGGCTTCAAGGGAGCAACCCTGGCCTTCGCACATAAGAGGTTAATTGTGACTTCATTATTTTTATTGACAGAGCGTAAATAACAACACGCAGCATACGCATCACTCGAAGCATCAACAAAACAGTGCAAATCTATCAGGACGGGACTATCACACAGTACATTTCTTTTTATTTTAATGTTTGTAAGTAAATGTAAATTATTTATAAAATTGTACCATGTACCTATAAGATTTGGTGGTATGGGATCCTCCCAACTCAACTTTGCAATCCATAATTTTTGGAGAAATATTTTGGCTTTAATTATACATGCACAAATTAACCCGAGAGGGTCAAATATTTTACAAGTCGTCGATATGACTGATCGCTTTGTATGCACAGGGGGTGATATAATATTAGATGAAAATTGAATTTTGTCGAGTTTAGGACAATAGCTTAAACCCAAAACGCTCGATTCCTTAGTTAAATGAAAAGAGAAAAGTTAATAAGCAAGTCAGTTGTAAAGGAATTCTTTTACTGTTGAGTAAAAATAATTTGTTACTAGAAATCTTCCGTCAAAAGAAAGGTTTAGCGTCATTGTATAAAGTTGTGTAAATCGGATTGTTTTAGCACCGGAATTAAACTGTACTCTTAAGTCTATAAATACCTTCTTCTCAAGTTAAAGTTTGATAAAAAGGAAAAACCGTTACAGCAACAAAAATAGCAAAACGCTTCTTTAATATCCAACACATGACTTGTTTGACGATATTTATCAATCGAACCCCGTCACCGATTCAATTTTATTGCTATATCGAGCAACATCAGAAAATCTTCCGTACTTTCATACGTTTCCTGGAATATTGTGGGTGCACAAACATCAACTTTTACAATTTCGTAGAAGGAATCCTTCGCAATTCTATATGAAATGCAGGGAGGGTTGCACGTCCCTCACACGTCGATATCCCGACGTACGCTCCAATTCCTGACATGGGAAATACGTTAAATATTGAAACATATCCGGGAACGAAAGTAGAACGCAGTGACGTTGGCAACTTGACATGATCCGATGTAAGAAGTTACAAAGTTTAGTGTTACTATTTTAAAGATTGGCTATGTTTGAACTCTTGGATGGCTTAATAGTTTAAATAGCAGGCCGATGTCTCGATGTCCTTTGTGCGATTCCCGGGTTGGGCAAAGTATGAGTCGGTTTTTCCAAACACTACCCAGGTAATTTTAATTCTTTTTGTTTAAAGTATCAATTGAGGTCAAGTCTTCATTTTAGGAAGCGGCGCCGTAATAAATATTTATAACTTAACGGCACAATACATTACGTACATCAGGTTAAGTGAAAATCGTAATTCTTGTTAGGTAATTTCACTGGCCTACTCCGATTCACGTATAACACAAGTAGGTCAAAGTTCAAAAAACCACAACATATTCATTCATGCTAAGTACTTTCTTCAAGTAGCCTAAATTCACTTCAAATTATGCTCGTATGAGCCGAATACTTCTTGTGAAAGCAACTTTTTGCCTCTCGGGATTTATTTTTCCACATTATTTTTAAAGAGAGAAGATTGTTTTTGTTCGTTTATTGGAATTGATTAGGTAGCGAAATTAATGAACCGATTTAAATTAGTAGAAGGCTATTAGCTACTTTTTGTGTCCAAAAAAACTTTTCTTGTCCTTAATAAAAAAAATATATACATATTTATGTTTATTTCTGCCAAAGTTCGTGGCGTACCTTGTGACAAAACTTTACAAAATACCCTAAATACAGATTTTATTATGAAGGAAACTCGCACAAGCCATATTATAAAATATAACCATTTGTCATTATGACAGTGTTTATAAAAGCAGCACTATGCTAATCATGAGCTAAATCAGCAAAGAACGTCGTGGGGCGTATTAACCGCACAAAAGGTGCAAGAGCCCCACGGGGACATGAATTAGCTGAAACATTGCAGGTATTAATAAATTAGTCGCGAGCGCTGTCGCCTATCAAATATATTACTTGTTTTATTTTCCATTCTCTCTCACTGGCACCTGGGCTTTCGTGCTATGAACATTGTTCTGAAAACACTGCTCATTTATAGGGAAAACATTATTAACATAATTAGAATAACTTACATACCTTGTGTTGCATATTATGAATAAATAATGACCTGCTAGTTTGTAGCGACTGCAGTTCAGCTGAAATTTTGTGACTGCGGTTTCACATTGTGATTTACTAAAACGCAGGATGTAAGTACATTATTATAAAAGTGATGAAGTGCCCATGATGATTACATAGCTGATATGCCCAAAAATGTTATAAGTAGGTAAGTACCTAATTGAAAGCTGAGAATAGAAAGTTGTTATTACACATCAAACTTATATCGAAGTTTTTACCAGCGGCTTTGCCCTCGTTATCAAGATTCCTGATTTATCACATACATTAAGTCGGGATAAAAATCCTATCAGCTAAGTCAGCCCGTACCCTGCCAGTAAACCAAATTTCATCAAAATCCGTTCAGTTGTTTCAGCGTTTTTGACTTACAAACATCCAAACAAACAAACTTTTACATCATCTATGACCAATCTATTCGTAGGTACGTATTTGTTTTTTTGATATTATTTCGATTTAATAGAAACGTAACGTGCACGACATAAAATGTTGTTTTTGAAATGTTCTTCTATTTTTAAGCACATCTAATCGTCTTACTGCACAGCAGAAAGACATCTACAATACCTCCCCACAATAATATCATAAAACAGGCTATCACCATCGAGTGTAATACCTCCACTGATTACCTCACCTCATCCAATTTAAACAGACACCTCTAATTTAACAAAATGGACTTTAACACTATTTCATTTGGAGTCATTTTGCGTAACGAGTCGGTCCTCCTTCTAATGGTTCTTAGCCAGGAGCGGTAATGAAGTCCCCGTCTATTAGTACCCGGGGATAAAATAACTTATACCTTTTGTAGTGAAGCATAAGATTGACTTCGGCTTGTGGTTGTGTTCAAATAAGGATTAATTAAGAATAAAAGATATCCTGCAGTGGCTAGCACGCTTAGTGATTCCACTGTTTTATTAGTAATTGAAAAAAGCCTTTTATGACAGATGAGTGATGTAGATAAATAATTGAAATCTTTCAGGATAGCGTTGGAGATAAGAAACAAGATATCACGTATACTGCAAAATTACTCAGAAAACCTCATTTATCTTACTATGGATTATATAAATGATATAATAATAAATGAGTTATGACTTCAAGGGCTGTAACTTTCAAATACTTTATCGTAAAGGTCGTTATCGCATACCCGTCGCCTAATTTTTGTTCATGTATTAATTATAATATCAAAGAAAAAGCACACGATGATAAGAATTTACTTAGACACAAAACGTGGGCGGAAAGCTTAATTGTTTCTCAAATTTCTTTTATCACTCGCTTATTTAAAACGTAATTAAAAAGCTTTGTTGTTGGCATAGAACAAGTGAGGAATTTAATAATGAATGGCCACCTTTGATGCTGCGGAGAGAAAATTAATAAACCTCGTATTAAGTTTTCATACAAGCTACATTTTGCGTTGGAGGCTGGGAAATTTTGTGATATTGCCTAGTACGAGTATGATATTTTTGGTCCTCATTAAAATATCGTTTAATTAAGACTTGTCACGGATTAGTAGATGAAAAGCGTCTTTTTTATCTAATTAGAGATTTTTTAATTTATAGGACGTACTTAAAATGAAACTGAACGAAGATGATCCACCCTGCTAGTGCAGTTGTAATATTAAGAGATCGAATATAGAGAAACCGCAAAATCATAAGCAATTGACAATTAGATCCTTCATGAGCTACGAGGGATTGATGTCAACTGGTCAATGAATAGTTTTAAAGAATGATCTTAAAAAGTAACAAAATTATTTTAATAAACAAGAGAAAAAATATTAATTTAATAGATAATATTTTTCGAAAATGAAGTGCAAAGTACCTACATTTTTACGTAACATCAAATGTCGCCAGTGTAATACAATTATGTTGACTTTTGAATTCTCATAAAATGTTACTGTTATGAATGAAACAAAGGTTATTTGCCAAGAATGGAGGAAAAACAGGGACAATAATGATGTATTTGGTCGTTGGAGCGGCTATTCCCTGCTAACGGGAGTAATTATTCAGGGGCGGGAAAGGGCGCGATACATGAGGCCAACGCCACAATGTACTTTGAAAAAACCAGCAACATAGTCTGTGGAAATCCTGAAATTCTATAACCGAATGACAGAGAATATTTCTTACTAATGGTGCCTAAGTCCGTTATTGTCGCTTCAATTAATACCACAAAATGTCTTTCGGCAATCTTCCGGGAACTAGCCGGAAGATTAGAGCCCAAAAATACCATTTTAAAGCAGGGGTGAGATTCAATCCCAAGACCACTGGACTGGAAGATATGGACAAAGCTTCAAAAAAAAACATCAGCAACAACTTTTTCGTAAGTAGTAAAATATACCTTAGTGTAGTTAAAATACATTGCAGGCGAAGTTCAGCCGAATTTCGGTCGTGTAAATTCGGTCTGGTGTGTTTCTACTCTTAAAATTGTTCTTCGCTGCGTTAATAAAGCTTACTGTGGCCAAAGCGCCGTGCCCTGATGATAGCTCATAAAGCGAAATGTTAACGAGCTCACATTCGAGGCAGGGCCGCCACCGCCTCCGACGGACACAGGCCTTTACCCCGCTAAATGACAACGTGATTGTGAAAAGGGCCAGCGTATTATACCCTATATTATATACATCTACTGATATTAACTTTTTGTTTGATTCACTGGAAGGCATTTGCGAGGGTTTGAGGGGCTCTATTATGGTTAAATGATATGGCATGTTATTAATTTTGGTGTAAGTGATTAAATGGAAGGTTTTTAAACGGTAGTTAACATTATTGAATCATGCATGCTACTATTTGTAGGTTGTGGATAGTTTGGTATTTTTTTGCACAGTTAGTAATTGAATGACTATTAGGCCAAAGTTAATTAGTATTCGTGCTCGTTAGCGATGATTAGGAAATCATAGGATATTGATAAACATAGGAATGTTTATCAATTTCTTTTGTGTCAATCTATTACTATAAATATAGCTTAAGAGTTTGTTTGTCACCCGCTATTCTCCGGAACTACTGGTTTGAATCGAAAAAATATTTTTGTGTTAGATAGATCATTACACAGTAAGTGTGTGGAATCCGAAAACCACGGGGATGAACTTGTTGACGGCCGCTTAAGTAGAAATATTCAATTAACTATTTAGAAGAAGTCAAATTCAACAGAGTGAACAGAAAATAAATGAGTAAGGTAGTGAATAATGACAAAGAAATGTACGTCTGTAAAATTAAATTTGAAACATCGAAACCTGCCTCCCATAATGAGAATAGATATATAAAATTATTCGGGGACGAGATGTATAACCGCTGTCACCTGTGTTCGCGAAAATTCAACTCAGCCAGGTAATTTAGGATACCTAATTATGACCTATCAGTCGTGTAACGTTTGTGCTCGATACTACACCTGGAAAAGGTCGAATTTCAACAAACTCTGAATCGTTCATTAAAATTAATGAGTTTAATATCAAACTTTTACCAGCAGAAAATGTGTTTTATGTGGTGTTTCAGCCATTAATGTTAAAGTTGCCCCATGTTGGGCGCCATTTTTGCATCAGTTAAGGTTTCAATACACTGATACATTATTGTATAATCAGGCTTTGATATCAATTGTCTTAAATACTAGTTATTACCCGCGGCTTTACTCGTATTATCAAAATTCCTGATTTATCCCATTTAAGCATTCAATCGGGATAAAAATTACCAAAGGCAGCCCATAGCCTGACTGCCTGTAAAACAAATTTCATCAAAATCCGTTCAGTAGTTTCAACGTGACTGACGGACAAACATCCAAGCTAACAAACTTTGTCATTTATAATATTAGTATTATTCTATTTGGTATCAAAATAATGAATTAGTTATTGCTTGCCACATGTTTTTTTTTTACCTTTAACTAGTATAATTCCTATAAAATTATCAAATTTAAATTATTCAAGAAAAATATTCAGTCTACGCAACCCTAAACCAGTTTACACATGCCTCTAAGAGTGTACCCGAGCAATAAACATGTGGTTTATCGCGCCCCACCAAATGAGATAATAAGCATTATGATTGTCTTATGTGCGAAAACAATCTAATTCGAAAAAAATAAGTAAACATTTCCTTCAACGTTTATCTTATCGAATTGTTGTGTCAAATTACTATCTTTCGGAGTAATAAAAATAAGGAAATAGGGAGTGCACTTACGTATATGTACATACATACCTACACCGTCGCAAAAAAATAATATTTTTACTTTTTGTTATCTTCACCATTCGGGCATCGATATGGAAATTGAGAGTTCTCATGCTTTAGTAGTTTTTATTTTTTTGACGAACCACTTGGTGTAATTGTCAAGAATGTGCTTATTAGACCACCAGGTCGCGGATTCGATCCCGTACAGGACAAACATTTGCGTGCATTGGCATGTCTGTTTGTCCTGGTCTGGATATTATTTGTATCTATTTAAGTGTATTTGCAAATTTTAATAGCTCTGTTGATTCTGAAGCCTGAAACATAAGTGCTTAAGCTACTTAACACGGAGTCGGATCAATGTATGTGATGTTCTGAAATTTTAATGTATTCAATTTATTATCAGTTCAAGCTTGCAGTACGTAGGTATATCACAGTCCAAGCGTATTAATTGGCGCGTACAACGTTATAACAGACCCAACTTCCAATTTACTACAATACAACATTCCACTAAATCAATTACCGAGCTTATATTGAATGAGACGAATAGGCTGGGCATCCGTGCGAGCCGCACATGCCTCCATACTACGCAATCATTTGAAAGCGAATTAAATCTATCGCTGAGTCTAATCCAGATGCGTCCCACAGGGATGGACCCAGGGTAGCGGTAATAAGAGCACGAGCACGAGTAAAGAATAGGGTAACTTTTGTTGACATAACATGTATTGTGTAATGGAGGAACTGAAATGAGGTCGATGGCGCAGTGGTTAGCGCGCTCGGCCTACGATTTCTAATTTAATCGCTTCATCGCACAAGTTAATTCGCGCATTTGTATATTGTTGCCTATATACTAAACCAATTCGTATAATAAACTACAAAGTGAATCAAATGAAATAAAGCATTGCGTGATAAGTGTATATTTAGGTCTATGTAATATCCATTAAAATCTCTTAGTACAGCCCTGGTGTTCGTTACACAGATAACACATTTGGGACAAGTTTATTGGCTTGTCTCTGAATAAATGGCAGTTTCTTTCAAACTCAACTAACAAGTTTGATAACTACCTTCCCTTCCAAGTTACTGCGAGAATTATTTTAGTCTCACTTCATACGTCTGGCTTCGACACGCGTATTAAACGGTGTCTTCGAGTTTCGTAACTTCGACATAGTACGATTATGTCGGTACCTCACTCACTGTCTTTATTTATTACTTTTGGGGAATTAGAGAGTTGGAGAAATGAGGCCAAGGTCCTTATAAGTAATGGTGATAGGATAAAGGCTCAATGAGGTGACCGGTGACTACCGCTCCTTATCATTCCTCGTGCAGAAGGTTGGCAAATGAGGAAGTGGGTTAGGTTTCTGTAAAATTGAATTGCAAATTTTGTGTTATATCCTGATAAAAGTGTTTATAGTGATTAGTAGTAGTGTTAAGTATTGTTAGCGCATACCGTACCTAATATGTGAGCGGACCGCAAACAAATCGTTCTGAAAACATTTTTTAAGCGAGTCTTCTTATGTAATTTATAGTCTTGTAAATATTTAGTGTTGTAGTGATCTCGCTAGTCCGTATATGACCTTCTTGCTATAATTTATTGCACACGCACACACACATACACACACATCCACACACACACACACACACACACACACACACACACACACACACACACACACACACATCCACTCCAACGTAAATGTAATTTATTTAGTTAAGATTTATCTAAACAAACTTGTTTAAATCTGAAACGTCTGTCTTTGAGGCGGGCGTTAATGTCTGCGACACTGTCTTAAGACTAATGCGGACATTATCGCTAAATTGTTTGTATTATGATTGTTACTTGGTTTCAATAAAGATTATTTATTATTATTATTATTAATTATGTATTCAACAGAACAAAGTGCTCTTTATAATTTGCTGCAACTTGAACAATGGAATAAGAGTTCTATAGTTTTAAATTGCCACTTACTTTCGAATATACCCCAGAGGTAATCAAGTATCAAAGTTATTAATCCCCCCCACTATGAAAGTTCAAGCACTAGCTAATCTTCCGTATCTGAGGAGCTGCATAATGCATGTTGATGTTGAACACGGATGACGCCGCGGTTACGCGCAAACTTGAATAAATTAAGCCTTCCTTCGCCAGGGAGTACTCCAGCTCAGTCTCGATCATGTTAATGCGTTGAAGATACACCACCTCGCCGGAATTTCAAATATCTGGAGACAGATTAACACGGCAGTGCCATTACTACATAGTACAATACAAAGTCGCTACCCGTTGTCTGCCCTTTAAAAACTATGCGAATGATTTTGTCACGGTATTATTTTATTCAAGAAAATTATTAGTTTTTTTATCCCACTGGAACATTTAATCGGGTTAAAAAGTAACCTTTCACCTTAGTAAGCCCATACCCTGCCTGTATACAAAACTTCATCAAAATACGTTCAGTAGTTTCAGCGTGATTGACAGACTAACATCCAAACAAACGAACTGCCACATTTACAATATTAGTATGATTCAAGAGGAAAGTTATATAAAATATAGTAGAAGAACAATGATCGCTACCGCACTAACCCGGGGTAGGTCGCTTGTTTGTATAAAGTGACACAGAACAAACAGAAACGTTTATCACACGGTTGAGCAGCTTCACCGTACTTTATATACAATACGCTGAAGACAAAAACAACGGCTTGTTCACAGAAATACGAGTACAATTAGCATTTTACGGAACAGGCAACAACCGAAACGTCGTAAAACGTAGTAAAATGAAAACAAAATGCCTTCGCTCTTTCCACTTAAGGAAATTAGGTAAGGTAAATTTATAACCTCACAGAAAATCCTTAATTAAACAGCTTCAGTTCCTTCACCCTTGTTAATATAAGAAGCAAACAGAACCATGATCAGTAAACCTATAAATTATCAATTGCTCAAATCATACCTACGATACAGACAGAAGTTGTTATACTTTACTTACATATTCCTGCACTTAAAATACTGATTTATCTCTTCTCATTATTAAAATCAAGCCACGAAGCTTTTATTTATGAATCAATAAAAACAATGATGGCTGTATTTAAAACGGAGTAAGTTGCCACAAAGAGCTTTTATGTTTCAGTAACAATTAGAAAATAGAACAAATTGATATCTTGAATCTACATTAGTACATCCCCCTTTATTGTTTATTTTTATCTTATAACGTGGTGTTCTTTGACGTTACTTATTTCAAACATTTTGAAAGGCGGGATATACACTATACAGCTTTAATTTTTTTGGTATCGTATATAAAGACGATTAAAATTCAACAAGCCACATTGTCACACATGAAACCGAAGTATAATGTCTAGAATACATTACTCTTTGTTGTAGCAGAACATCGTGCCATTACTGCCGAGTGGCTTTTTCATGGCCCACATAAAGCTCATGCTAAAAATTCAAGGTTTGGTGTAGGTGCTTTACGACGGAAGTGAGTGCATTCTGGGAATGTGGAAAGCTAGCACTTAGATTGAAAACTATAACATTGCTAGTAGGACACTGCCCAAGTAAGTAATCGTTTAGAAGATTTTAGTTGAATTGTTGGCTTAGAAAAAAATATGTATGTTTCTGTTGGGCGTTTTGCGGCGGATGAGGTCGACCCGATTTTAAATGACTATGGATGTTACAGATTTTTGAAACGCTAGGGTACAATTTCATTCCGCACTAGTGACCGCTCGCCCGCGACTTTGTCCGCGGTGGATTTCGGTTCCTCGTCACATGAACTATCCAACACAACAAGATTTTTTCAATTCGAAACAGTTGTTCCTAAAATTAGTGCAATGCATTTATCAAACACGTTAAGACAATAATAGATATGTTTCTAAATACGCCCCTGCCATTCCGTAATGTACTTCACTGTGTTTAACCGCGAAATGTATTAGTTATGTATCCGGCGTCAACAGTGACAACCAGGCTAGTAAATATTGACGTTCTCCCAATTAAAACTGATTCCGCTACCGAAATTGCCTCGTATTTGTATAATGATATTGGGCTCGAGTAAGAGGCTTTGCTTAGTGGACCATGAAACCATGTATCGGATAGGGTATTACGACACGTGTAAGCAAGCATGTGCTAGCGGGACAATACATATAACTTTGCTTGCGCGATGCAGGAACCATGCTAGTCATGTTATTTTCGCTTAGCGCCATCTATTGTCAGTTTGTAGAAATTTTCTTCATATTTCGCCACAGACATTGAATTTTCTTTAGATAATAAAATTATAACCCTCGTATATGTAACTGTATTTCGTTGTACTTATGTAAGCGCGTAATACTCGTACAGTAGTGATTAATATGGTTTGTATAATTTGGTTGGACTTTGGGCTGATAAAACAAGCAACACATTGACGTGTTAATGTCCACGTCACATAATGTAAGAGTTAAGTAATCCTGATGTTCGTTTGCATATATTTTAAGGTATTTGATTTCCATGGGTGTCGATGACTACTAAGCGGGAGGTAACCCTAATGCTCCTAAGCATATTTAAGACAAAAAGCGAATTTTGAAAGCAATTCCAAACGATCTCCTGAATTTCTCCGACGCGCGACCCTCGGTTTTAAACCCGGGCGATATATCAGGCTATATGACCGGGGCAAGGTTGAAATACCAATACAATGGCCTCCAGCCGGCAATCACGTGGCCGTCGTAAATCTGAGAGGGATGGATCCCGGTATATTGATGCTCATGCCGATCTCTTTCGGAAGATATCCATCAATCCTTTTGTGAATTCGCATACACAATACGAATAGCAATAATATGAGAGAACAAGAAGACATTTAAAACTCGGACAAAACCTTATAGAAGACCACAGTGAAGTAGCACTCCTTATCAGTTTTGCTATGTTTCTGTAGGGTATAAGGTCTTAAAGGCAGGCATCGCATCTGCGACTCTTGTGCGGTTGTTGATTTTTTTTAATCTGGCAGGGCTGTTTTACGGGTTTTCCCGGCAATTATTCGATTTTTTCTCGCCGTAAGAACCATCCTTGGACTTCAACGAACATTTAGGTAAAAAAAAAGAATAGGCCAAATCGGTCCAGGCGTTGTTGAGTTATGCGCTTACCAACACATTTTGAGATTCATTTTTATAAAACAGATTATTGCCTACGTTTTAACAGCACAGAACCGTGCTGATAAACGTTACTTACCATCGAACCTTTGACCACAGCTTTGTAGAAATCAAAGGGAAGAACTTTAAATCGAACCGTGCTTTTGTTTAAAATTTCAGCAAATTGAAATAATTCAAGTTGTGAAGGGACGGGACTCAACGTGGTAGATTATTTCCCACCTCTACAGGGCTGTCAATATTGAATCTGGAAATTTTAACTTTTTTTATAAACCGCCTATTAGAGCTGATTAACCAACTGCTCTAAATATGCTTGAAAAATAATAATATGAACAATATTGGTGAGGTATTCATAAAATAATGGCAATGCTGACAAAACAATTTAACACCCCAACTAGCTCTTACAAGTATTTTTTGTTAAATCATGCTCATTGTAAAGTCACAAGTCCTGCACCCGCCCTTAAGAAGCTCTCAATCTCACGTAATACACCTCGAAACGTCCTTCCCCTTCGTTCCCAGTAACCTCGGTCCTCGGCCATCCCTTCATCGGTATAAGAGTAAACTTATCTCGGGAACAAGCTCGTCGGAATTGGCAAAGTTGTGAGATTCCGGAGATAGCCGGTGCCGCTGCGTAAACAAGACCGATGCGACGCGGACTAACGGAGATATATAGCTCTTTCACACTTCACGTTTGCACGAAACAACGGGCGAATTATGACGGACTTTTAACGAGTTGTTCGTTTGCAATTCTATCTACATCTATACTTATATTATAAATAGGCAAGATTTGTCAATTTGTATTTTTATAAGTAACGAATAAACTCAAAAACTACTGGACCGATTTGAATAAATCTTCACTGTTGTCTAGCTACACTATCCCCGGTGAACATAGGGTACTTTTGATCCCGGAAATGTGAGGGGAAGGGGGTGATATTTGTAAAAAGAAATTGGAGAGCTAGTATATTATACAGTCGAATTCACATTTCATAAAGAAATAAACTTCGTAACTCGAGCTTTGGGCATAGTTATCTCCTGACAGACAGCCTATTCGTGCACCAAACTTTGTCGCTTAAAGATTTATCATCAAGAATTTCACATTTCAGTTGTAACTTCTAGAATTCATAGTTAACATTCTCTTAGATAGAAGATAACCTGAATGCCTAATTTTAATGAGTCTGATAACTTTTTGCCCTTTTATCCCGTACGAGTAGACGTAGAAAGGGCAAGATTGATTTGTTACCTATTTGATTTGTTAATAAAACAAAAAAAACACATTTGAATACACACACAATATCATATCAATCTACATATTATCGATTTACCTATAATGTTTTTAAAAGAAGCATCATGTAAAAACTAAGTACGGCAAAGTATGTATGAGAAAAATCAATCTATGAATAAAAAAACCGCTTAAATTGATAAGGACCTGTGAAAAGACTCCGAGCGCACTTTGGGTTTGAAACAATAAATGAAACAAACAAATCAGGTGGACCAAGCATGTCTTATGAAATCATTCGGAAACCCTTATACATATGAGAAAAAATCTCGTCACCGCGTTGCACACGGTTTTCAGTACCGCTACGTCTTAGCGCCCTCTCTTACGCCAATTACTTACTAAACTAAACTTACATATTTGACGTTAACATCATCGCCCACCAAGGACAAAATGCATTTTGTCCTTAGAGAACTTGATAAAAAGAAATAACCAATTATAGCAATTCATATTCCATCCAACAATTTACGATCCTGATGATCCTTAAAAATATTACCAATGACCACCGATCGCCCACCGTAACGAAAATTAACAACGAAATAATAAACAACAAAAATTACCTTATTATAAAAATTGAAAACCCAAACTCACATCTATATTACACTCAATTCTTAACTAACAACAAACTCAACTTAAATTACTTATGAAAAGACTCAGTGGACTTATTAATAACCCCCGAAAGTATCCACCCCAATGACGTGGATTGTGCCAGTAATGGACCGGTTGGACATTTCATTACTCCATTCTGTATTACTAGGCAATACACTTCTGAACCCAGTAACAAGTCAATCTTGTCAGATGTGTAGTAACTTGGATCAGCCAGAAGTACGTGATCCAGAGCCTTCCACTTATCCACTGTTAGTTTATGAATTGACAACCAATCAGATGATATCGACTCCAATACATGTGCATTCACATGACTAGTCGAATTTGGGTCAATGCGTGAAACGACTTTTAATTTCACCATAGCCTTTGATATAAACCTATGCTGACCTACACCCATTACTTGACTCCTTATTGGAATCTTTTTCAATCCTAACTTATGCACCATCGCCTCAGTCACGAATGAAGACTGGGAACCCTGATCTAATAATGAGCGAACTGTATATGTTCGACCAGCTTCGGATTCGACATTCACAAGTGCTGTCGGTAGCAAAACATTATTGCACCTACTATCCCTTTTTGTAGACGCACAGGAAACTACATTAACCTCCCCAGATTGGGGTTCCTGAGCGTCGGGGTGCAATAGGACGTGGTGTCTTCTCCGACACACACGACACTTATAGTCACTACGGCAGTATTTAGCACAGTGATTGCTCCCCAGGCAACAATAACAAATTTTATTAGTTCCCACAAACTCACGCCGCAAATCCCCAGGTTTACCAATAAATTCTTTACACTTACTTAATCTATGCTCTTCTTTACAAAATGGACACTTATTAATTACAACATGCATACAATTTATTTTATTTACATTATAATTAAAAGCCGTAGGCTTTTCCGATGAGTTGGATCCGAACTCCAAAAACTCCAAAGCGCGATATCGGTTTGTTAAAAAATATTTAAATGTTTCATATGATGGTAAATCATCTACCGAGTTATCCTCATTTATCCGAAACTCCCATTGGCGCTTGGTTTCCGGATCCAACTTCAAACTTAAAAGGTGTATAATAATTACGTCCCAACTGCTAACATCTACTCCTATATTAACAAGAGCAGCCAGACAATCGTCAGTGGTATCTATAAGGTCTTTCAGAGCCACTGCTGACTCTTGTACCATGTTCCTCTGACTGAACAATCTCTTAAGAGTTAACTGGCAAATAAACCTATTATTGTTAAATCTCTCCTCCAGTAACCTCCAAGACCTGTCATAGTTTTCGTTTGTAATGGGTATGTGTCTAAGAAACTGTTCTGCTTCCCCTTCCAAATAGCTTTTTAGATAATGCAGCTTTTGAACGTTAGATAAATCCTGGTTGGTGTGAATCAGAGCAGTATATAAATCCCTAAATGTAGACCATTCCGAGTACTTGCCAGAAAAAGTGGGTATATTAATCCTAGGTAACTTTACATGGGATGATGGTTTTACATTAAAAGAATTAGCTTCAGATGGGCTTACGGTACAAGGTATATTTACAAATTGTTCTAAGCATTTCTTTAAGTCGGCTTTGTACTCCATATAGCACTCTTCGGTCTGGTCATAAATTTCGTCCTTGACGTATTCAGTACCAGAGAGAGCTTTCCTGTCTACCGTACGTTTCAAATCTTTGTGCCCTGATAGGAATTCCTGCCACATCTGGTCTAATATCTCTAATCGCCCTTCTACAAATTGTTTGGTTATCCTCTCTTTAGGGCTCTTTCTATAGTTCGATCGAGCTTTGGTCATACGCTCAAATAACTCAATCTGGAAATCGATAAGGCCCTCCATTTTTTAAACTAAATTTACAAATTATATACTTTACAAAATTTTCTAAGTCTTTATTATTAACCAAATTTCAAAAATCGGGCATAGATCCCACGTTCCAACCGTTTTTTGGAAATTATTCTAAGTCCCTAAAATCTAAACTAAATTATTCTAAGTCCAACTATTTACAAACACTATTCTAAGATAAATTTCCCATACAAATAAAGTTCAATTTTGCTCCAACCAATTTCCACAATAAACACATATAGTACTCACAGTTTTTCCGTCTCACTCACACTGTACACTTAGTTCCTTGGCGAACTCTTCATCGGCTGCTGGTCGCCACCACCAGTCAGCTCCTCTGCTCCCGTCTCCTCAACCGATGCTCGGTCTGACAGCTGCTCCCTTCCGCTCCGCTGTCCAACTGGTCACCACCGAACCAGCTGCTCCTACGTCCTGGTTGCGACAGCGAACCACTGTCCAGGACGTCACCTCCTCCAAAAAGTGCACTCAGCCTGCACTTTGACTAGTGCCCAAAGGAATTGCACTCCACAGATCCGGCTCGAAGGACCATGAAAAGACTCCGAGCGCACTTTGGGTTTAAAACAATAAATGAAACAAACAAATCAGGTGGACCAAGCATGTATTATGAAATCATTCGGAAACCCTTATACATATGAGAAAAAATCTCGTCACCGCGTTGCACACGGTTTTCAGTACCGCTACGTCTTAGCGCCCTCTCTTACGCCAATTACTTACTAAACTAAACTTACATATTTGACGTTAACACCTGTAAAATATAATTTAACGAAGACCGTTCTCATAATTTTCTCCGTCAGTTCTTAAACGAAATCAAACTGAAAGCCCAAAGAAAATTGAAACCTTTTGATGAACAAGCGCGAGCATCGGCCCAAGCTTGATAATTGCCCGGCGACTTTTGATGTCTGCGTGCGTATTTTCAATTATTCCGCTTCACTCGTAAATCGGAATGGAGCGGTGCGCGCCATTTTTGTATTCAAACTTTGACGAATCTATTACACCGGCCCTTTTTTCTTTCGCGAGTTTTATGAGGAAAAGTGACGGATGGACAAAGAAATCAAAAAGTTTTAGCCTAATACTCCCGGTAAAGTTTTCGTTGTCTGTTACAATTTCGTAATAAGCTGTCGAAATTCACAATTATATAATATATATATATAATAAAATATATATATAATATATATATATATATATATATATATATATATATATATTTGTCCTCTTAGTTATTTTTTTTATAAAACGAGATGTTACAATGAATTTATAAGTAGGTATGGATAGAGAGCTTCAAAGACTGCTCTGGAGGCTTCTAATCAGATTGTCATGGGACTTTATGAGGAAAAGTGACGGATGGACAAAGAAATCAAAAAGTTTTAGCCTAATACTCCCGGTAAAGTTTTCGTTGTCTGTTACAATTTCGTAATAAGCTGTCGAAATTCACAATTATACAATATATATATATTATAAACAATTATATAATAATATATACATATATATATGTATTATATAATATATATATATATTATAAACAATTATATAATAATAATATATATTTATATATTTGTCCTCTTAGTTATTTTTTTTATAAAACGAATTGTTACAATGAATATATAGGTTGGTATGGATAGAGAGCTTCAAAGACTGCTCTGGAGGCTTCTAATCAGATTGTCACGGGACTGGAATTGCTCCACGTCCTAATCATTTGCAGGTTAGCTGACGAGGCTTGACGCGAGCTGAAACGTCTGGCGCTTAAGTGAGCAACGGTGGCCACCGTCAGTCTTGTTCTCAATAATCCCTCTACCGTTTTTGTAATGAGCCCGCATTTGATAGGTGAAGCCATTGACTGCTGAGTTCTACATCTACTCAATTACGGTTTTATCACTGAGATTAATGTTAACGTGATGGTGTATGAATACGTTTATTTTACGAGGCCGTGAGCCTTCCGCGTGCACCAGTGCATCATATATGAGCAATCCACTCTGCGCCGGCCGCCATCAAACATGCAAAGCTATTCATATGAGTCACAACGCCTACGGTGATATTTCCGAGCCATACACGCGTTTAATATACGCTGTCAGCCTGCATACGTATCTGTAGAGCGAGAGGTATTTTTGGGATATATTAGGTGTAACAAAATGTACTGCAAATACTTAAAGGGCGAATTATTCAGTGGATATGTTATAATGAATGAATGAATTTATGAATGAATTTATTTATTTTTCAAGTAACAATGACTCATTTTGTTAGTAATTCTTATAAATTATGTTAGTACATGGCATAATAATTATAATCGCTATTAATATTAAAGGGGCCACTCCTGCACTACTCCCCCCGAAATAGCACAAGAATGGTTAACATAAATGCAGTCCAGTCTGCTGGCGATCATGTTCAGAATGCTGCTCCCGCTCGCCCGCACCCTGCGCACCAGGGACGCGCACCGTTTCCGCATTATTGCATAGAAGCAGTCCACACCAGCTGCGGCGAACATCCCTGATGCACTACAGAAACGAGGAAGCCGCAGCAGCATCCTGAATGCGTTATTATACTGAACGCGGAGAGCGCTGTATGATTTTTGAGTATACCGAGCCCACATGCTACACGTGTAGAGAGATGTGCAGAAGGCTCTAAAGAGGGTGATCTTCACCTCCCGCGAACAACGAGCAAACCTCCGGGCAAGCATGTTTGCTCTCACAGACAGCGCTCTCCGCTCCCTCTCGATGTCCTCATCGTCTTTAAGGTCGGGAGTGAGTACATGACCTAGATATTTAAATTTATATACTCGTAGTAAATCCATCTTGTTTATTTTGACAGGTGGTATGTTGTCATACATTTTACTCCCGGCCCCAAATACCATAACTTGACTTTTCTTTACATTGTATACCAAACCATGAGATTTGGCATAGTCTTCACATATTGCCACAAGTCTACGTAGGCCGCAGATGGATGCACTCAGCAGCACCATATCGTCCGCGTAACTTATATTGTTGACGCAGACTCCGTCTACGTGACAGCCTGTATTGGTGCTGCTCAGCTCAACAATCAGATCGTTTACGTACAGGTTAAAGAGCGTAGGCGAAGTCAACCCCCCCTGCCTCACACCGCACTCCAACCGGTACGGTTCAGACATAGCCCCCTCCCATCTCACGCTATTGACCTGGCTTCCATACCAATACTTTAATATTTTTATAAGTTCTATTGGTAATTTAAGTTTTTCTAATTTATTCCAAAGGATGTCATAGGAAACCAGATCGAAAGCCCGTGACAGGTCTAGAAAGCAGGCGAAAACTGGTGTTTTTCGTGCCACGTAGTAGGCGATAGTGTGCTTAACACATAGTACAGCACTTTCAGTTGACAATTTAGGCCTAAAACCGAACTGATTGTCATGAAGCTTTAGGTGGTTGTTTAAATGTGTGTTAAGCACACTATCAAACACCTTAGATATTACAGTCGCTAATGATATTGGCCTATAATTGTTTTTATCAGCAAGGTCACCAGTTTTGTTTTTAACTATAGGCACTACAACAGTGCGTATCATATCGTGAGGCATGTAACTATGCGCCAAACTGTAATTAAATAGCAAAAACAGTGTTCGAGGAAGGTGCGGGCCGGCAAACCTGAGATGCTCAATACTGAGCCCATCGTGGCCAGGTGATTTACCCTTGGTCATAGATTTTATGGCACCAGCAATACTTTTAACAGAGAAATATAGTTTTTTCTCCACGCTGGGCTCAGCACTAAGCGTTGTTTTTGTAAGCCCGAGGGGAGAATTTGCTGTAAAGTGATCTACAAACATATTTGCAATATCTACGGGCTCACTCACACCACCTACGCTCACTGGTTTGCCTGCCCTACACTGTAAACGTTTGGTATGTTTCCAAAATGAGCTGAAGTCTTTTTTAGCGTGGTGAGAGGCCAGAACATCCATCTTAATTTGGGTTTCATGATTTTGACACCATTTTAAACGGGATTTAAAGATTTTTCGTGCTACACACATCTCATCATACGATCTACCGATTGCTGGCTTGCCCTGCAAATCCCAAGATTGAAATTTAAGCCTAGCCTCAGCGTGAGCTTCAGCCACATGCTTATTCCAGCCCGCGACCACTTTTCTTTTAGGTTTTTTCCTCTCACTGCTGTTTTTTGCCGAATCCATAATGGCCTTTACTATATCCCGATATAAATTATCAATTATAATTCTGTGACTATTCTCACTACATATTTTATCACAACAAATATTTAATACAGGAGAACAGTCAATAAGTCTTAGCCTACGATTGCATTCTTGTCTAAACAAATCTATCTGCTCAGGTGTTCTTTCCCCCCACACAACCTTATTATGGCACGTTAGGTTATTAATTTTTGTAGGCAGAACACCACCTAGATTACATTCCATTGCCAATGGGTAGTGGTCGGACCACAAAACATCATAACAAACTTTCACACTTTGAAAGGTGTTGACTGCTGCTTTGCTTGATATAATGTGATCCAACCACCTCCTTGATCCATTTATCTCACTAACATAAGTGTGAGTTCCACTGTCAGTCCCTAAAATATCAAAGTCCATTATTGACCACTCTTGCTCCGAACAAAAATTGGTCAGCTCATAGCAGAACTGTTCTTGGGGATGGGCATTAAAGTCTCCCATTATGAACACACAGTCCATACTACAGCTGTCTATAATTGCGCTTACCGCACCGAGGATATCCGTGAACTCGACCAGGTTCATTGTATTGTCTGTAGGCATATACACGCACATCACTAGAAATGCCCTTTCACTAGTAACTACCTTGATCGCACAAATACGCGGATTAGCACTCAATCACGGTCACATTCGTAAAAACAGCGCGCCGCCACAGCAGAGCTACTCCTCCGTAGGGCCGCCCTCTTAGCAGGCCAGCAGATGTGTCCATGGCCGACACTCCTGAGCTGCTGAAGTCGTCACTGATCGTGTTCAGAAACGGGATCTCATAGTCATGCAACCATGTTTCTTGTAATGCTATAATGTCATATTTTTTGCACAGATCTCGAATATTATCAATGGATCGTTTCACGTTTTTACAATTAAATGTCACGAAGTTGTATGTACCCATTATTTATTGTCTATATTCTGGTCGACTCCTTTATGTAAAGGCTCCATTCTACGACTTACTTTAAAGTTAATAAATCGACGAAAAATTATTCCTTGTGGCCACAGCTTCTCATCTAGAAACAAAGCCAGTTTATTCTGCGGTACATAGAACTTATATGCGTTATAGTTACAGCGACGTTGAATCGATATTTTTTCCAATTCGACAGTTTCCTTCGTCATTTTGTAGATATAATGTACAATGTCCGATTCACTGGTATTTTGGTGAATATTCGTTATAAAAACAGGCGTCTTTCGTTCCGCAGCTCTAAATGTTTCATCTTCTCCTACTGCCGCAACCCCCGACCTTCCTTCTATTCGATTCTTCGATTTGTTTACTTTCTTTCTAACAACCGTCCATTCATTGTTTCTTTGTTCGGCCACTCGCGCATACGACATTTTACTTATTAAATCACCGCGCAGCTGATCGTCGGACGGCTGCATAGAAGTAGGTACATCGCTCTGTGTAAGCCGGTTTGGTGAATCATCGCTCGGGCATAGTGCTACCCCGCTCGCCGTTGCTTGCGGCGGCGCATCACTCTTACCCTCATTATCCGTACATTTTAAGCCACTATTGTATCTACTAAACTCGTTCGATGATAACGGTTCATCATTATTAATATGTGACTCGTCAAAAAGTGGCAAACCTATAGGTCCACTGTCACGATAGGCACCTCTCCTCATATTTATTTTTACTGCCGAGAAAGGTGGCGAAACATTTTTACTATAAATGGTCCTTTTGACCGATTCTAACTGCTCGACAGTAACATATGATGACTTTATTTGCGTTATCTCAGCTTGAAAACGCGCCATATCTATCAAAAGTTTGGATACATCCAAGTGGTCCATTGTAAGATTTGGCAATTTATCCAGGTCTCTTGCGACAAACACAGGCAGTTTATCAGGCTCCGTAACTTTTAAAAAGTGGAGTATATCGATAAAAGTGGAGTATATAAATTCAGAAAGTAAAAAGTCCTTTATATTTTAACGCAGTGTGAGAGTAGGAGCTAATGGTTACACTCCTAACGTGGACAAACCAAAATAACTAACACATTGCCGCCTCTAGCATAATAAAGTAACGCGTGTATTCATAAAACCGTTTATATGTGGCACCTACCTAAATAAACATTATCCTTTCTTTCTTTTGGACGCCATCAAAATAAATACGTAGATACGTTAATCTTACTCCGTGTTAAGTAGCTTAAACACTTGTGTTACAGATATCAGAATCAACAGTGGTATTACAAATCCTTATACTTAAATAGATACAATAAACACCCAGACCAGGACAAACAGACATGTTCATGCACACGAATGTTTTTCCTGTACGGGGATCGAACTCGCGACCTTGAAACGAAGCGGGTCGTCAAATCTCTTATCTATTTCGGGTATAATCCAAAACATATACGTGCGTTGAGTTAACTTTAATTGATCAATCCAATGGTTTGCCTAAATATTACCACATAGCAATGATTCATATCAGTTAGCAACATATTTAGATATTTAATTGGTTATTTGAATAGTTACCCAGTTGCGGATTAATCTGACTGTTTGAACATTATTTGGTCCCTTCTGGAAACTCGCTTATATCAACTTTATAATAGACTAATTTTGTATGTGGATGTTATTTGCATGATTTATTGAATCAGCTAATTCCGTCATTAACCCAATCTGTTATAATATCTTGTATCGTTTTATGAACGTCACATCATCATCATCATCCTAGCGCCTCTCCCGGTTGCATCCTCGGCTATTGCCTTGGAGCCCAGGGTACGCTGCGACTATGATCCTGAATTGACATGCCTGGTTATTACAATGGAGCGACTGTCGTCTGACCTCCGTAACCACAAGGGAAACCAGACCAGTTGGATCATAGTCGGGACCAACGGCTTAACGTGCCTTCCGAAGCACGGAATCATCATTCTTATCGGACAATCAGGTGATTCAAGCCTGCAATGTCCTAACCAAACTGGGAAAACCAACACAAAGTGAAAGTGTTCCCCGCGGGATTCGAACCCACGACCTCCGAGTTCGTAGTTTTTGAGCGCAGCGCTCTAACCACTACACCACGGAGGCAGTTTAAACGTATGAACGTCACATAGACAAACTAAAAATTAGTATTCACAATAGTAATTTAAGAAAACAAAGGTAGTCATGATCTCGGGAACATAGGGTCGATTACCCTTAAAAAATTCCCAATACAGCTTGATTTTTTGACCATGTGTATTCGATAAGCAATCCAGCCACGATATTGTATTGCCGTGTCTCTTAACATAATCGGTATAACAGTTGGAGGAAACAGTAAATGAGTTCCGCCCATTTAGCGCCGTCGTTTGCGGGTTTGTTCCCGACACTGATGTATTCGAGGTCTGTGCTTCTTGCATGTTCCTTCTGACTAGGAACTTTTTACTGCTTGTGATGTATAAGAAAAAAAAGCTAAATGTATCGTAGTGTCCTAGACGTTTTGTGTGGAACATGCACTTAAAAGAGATGCTGGCGCTTCTTGTACTATTTTTCCATCTCACTGTGATGAAATCCCAATCGTTGCTATACAATCTTATAAAATATGTTTGGTATAATCAGATATTCTAAATGAACTTAATAACATAATCTCTGTCTTGCCCAAACCATTTTTGATTCTTGGTGATTTTAATAGTCATCACACAGTATGGGGAAGTACTCTCTGTAATTCTTATGGCAATCAGTTACTGGATTTTATTGAATCATATACAAAATTTATAAAACTAAAACTATGTTTTGTTATCTAATTTGATAAACCTATGCAGTCCCCAGTGATTGTCCTTTTAAAAGAAAATTAAACAGTCGCACATTATTTCAACCTTGTGTAACCTTCGCATTATTTGTAACTAGCGGCCGCCCGCGACTTCGTCCGCGTGGATGTCGGTTTTCATTATACGAATGTTTTTTCCCGCTAACTCCCGGTTCCCGTGGGAATTTTGCAATATCCTTTTGCAACTAAGCATCAAGTTTACTAAGGGACCTGCATGCCAAATTTCAAGCGTCTAACTCAAGTAGTTTAGATTTTCCATACAAACTTCCACCCCCTCATTTCGGGGAAGTGGGGGGTTGGAATGGGTCAAAAAGTAGCCTATGTTCTGCCTCAGGGTCTAAAGATTGTCTGTACCAAATTTCATCAAAATTGGTTGCGAGGTTTAAGCGGGAAAGCGTAACAGACAGACAGACAGACAGACAGACAGACAGACAGACAGACAGACAGACAGACAGACAGACAGACAGACAGACAGACAGACAGACAGACAGAGTTACTTTCGCATTTATAATATTAGTTGGGATTTACACTTATCGTAACATACGGAGCCTTTATTTTAAAAAGCGGCAATACTTTGTACGGGGTGTTCTATGTTAAAATTTTGATCGATTATTTATACATATATTGTGAAAGAAAAAAGAGATAATCAATTCTTAGTCATATAGTATATTGTGAAAGATAATCAATTCTTAGTCATATAATATATTGTGAGAGATAATCAATTCTTAGTCATATAACATCAAAAGCAACCACGCCTTTATTTCCAAACAAAGAACAAGGGAGTGGCCGTTATCGGCGAATACTTACCGATAGTTCCCGCACCGATAGATCAATCATGTTGACTTCCGATCAACCGCAGCGATTGATGTTTAGCCTCAAGATATTCATGCAAAATGCAAAATAATAAGGTACAATTTTAAACTTGGAAAACTGATTTAATATTATTATTTACACAAGGTTGACAAGCCCGTTTGTCTAGTGGTCAGAGACCCTGGCTACAAAACCAAGGGTTGAGGGTTTTATCCACGCTAGGGGCAAATGTTTGTGCGATGAACATCGACGTTTGTACTCGAGTCATGGATTTTTATATAAAAGTATATCCTTTCTCTAGCAGACAAGCTTCGAGTTTAGTTTGGGGCTAGGCAATTAGTGTGTGTAAACATCATAAAAGTAGGGATTACTCGGGCCTGTCGATGCACGGTTACGGTAATCGCATTCCTGAAGCGTGATGGCCCACGTTACTGGGTCATCACGCTTCACTTGTGCGTTAATCAGTTTAATATTTCACAACATCACATACATTGACCTGACTCCGTGTTAAGTAGCTTAAGCACTTGTGGTACAGACATCAGAATCAACAGTGGTATTACAAAAATATTCATAAATAGATAAATTAAACACCCAGTCCAGGATAAACAGACATGTTCATGCACACAAATGTTTGTTCTGTACGGGCATCAATCCCGCGATCTCTTGGTCTATTAGGCATCTTCCTGACCACTACACCAAGCGGGTCAACAAATACAAGAGAGATGGTAAATTAAAACTCTTATCTTATGTGAGGTATTAGCCGCCTTACACAAAACTCTATATGGAAGACTTATCAGACAGAATTTTACTGTACCTACATATTATTAAACTTACTAGGTTGTTTCTCAGTAAATAATTTGATGATTAGACACATACGGTTAACATTAGTCAGTGAGCGGTCATAGAAGCGAGTTAATTCGTGTTTAATTGACAGTGAAACACAATATACGGCCTCAATTTGCGGCCAACATTCCTTCCGCAAAAGGTCTTTGATAATTCTGTTGATAATCAGTGATCTAAGTTATCATTTGGACGCATATCAGACACAACATTGTCAAACAATTACCTCCAGTTAGTGGTTAATTACATTCGCATGTTAATTGTTTCGTGTTTACATGTGCCAAAACTAACAATAGGTATCAGTTGGCTTCCCTAATTAGTGATGCATAAATCATTCGCCATTTAGAGTAGACTAGGTAATAATTAAGGTACTTGTAGTGATTCTACTTGTTATAAATTCTCTATTATCTGATTACTGCTTTATACTAAGTGTTATGTGTTAATGTAATTGTTACGTATACCTAATGATAGGGTTTTTGTATATCAATGCGTCCACCACAACTTTCATAAAACGTCATGTATTTATATAATATATTATACCATAAATCCCATAGCTGATTCAGATTAGAAGTTGGTCTTTGTCATGGCACGCAACATCTTTAGGGTACGGCAGCGGATGGTGATGGGGCAATTTGTGAACAATGCATTAGTAGCTTCGCACGGGGTAGTAAGGATAATGTAAAATATTCAATTAAAATATGTATGTATACGTACCTACAAAGTGTATTTATATAAAGTTTTTTTAGGTTTTGGAATATCGTGCCCGTGACAATCTGTTAAATAAACAGCTTTAATATCGGTTTCGTACTTACCAAGATTTAAGCATAGGTACAGAAGATAGCTACTTTGATTAATACTATATGTAGTGATAGGTACAGTAAAACACCATCATTGATTAAATTGATATAATATTTTATTATTAAAATATAACATGTTTTACGTTACCTTACTTATTACAAACAAAGTAAAATAATTTTAATAAAAGCCTTATATTTCACGCAATTGACGCGCGGCTTACTTTGTCGTGCCAGAGGTCGTGGTTTTAATAATGGCCTGAACAATTAATTTATCCTGTGAAAAACAAACTGGTGCAATCTCATTTACGTACATGTCCTTTAAAACATATTACACTCCTATTTTATATATGGCAGTATACTTAATGACTATATCAAGCTCCAATGGCAACATACTTAATTCGTGAGGTGTTCGTGAAATATGTATTTGTAGTTACTGAGTGGGTATTCTCACAACTTGCTGCCAGTTTTTCCCCTCAGCAAATCAAGTCCTATATCAACAGCATACATCGCTGTGCCGGGCGCACACATCACCCCGTACCCCCCGTGACCGTAGCAGTGCACCACCCTGGTCCCACCCACTAGCTCCGGCTCCACGCGAACAGGAACCCTGTGAGGTCTCAACCCAACTCTCTGCGTCACCACCTCAGCCTTCTTCAACGCCGGCAGCATCGCTGAACATCTTTCCATGATTGCAGCACTGTCGTGTCTACACACCTCCAAATTGTAACTGTCGTACTGCCTCACCCCTCCCATGGTAGCTACCCCGTCCAGACCGGGAATGACATATGTGTCATAGTCCCCATAAAACGCAGTCTTCAACCAGGGAGTTCGCACTTTAAGCACTTGCCCACGCAGCGGCACCAAGTCATGGTCGTTGCAAAGGAACTTCGCGCCCATTCCTGTGCAGTTGAACACCAAATCGTAATCTGAAAGCGACCCAAAACTTTCGACTCTACCCGTTACGATTTTTCCGCCATTCGTAGTAAACTTCCGCTCGATCCACGGCAGATATTTCTCGCAACCAGTCTTAATAGATGAAAAGTAAGATCCGTACTTCCAATCGCCGGATACAAGCTTCAACTCGTCTTGGTCGACCGCTCTGTATATTGGAACCAAATCCTCAATCAGATGATTTCTCGTAACATGATAGTTTTGTGTGGAGAAAATGTAGCAGCCTAAAGTCATAACGCCAGCCTCGGGAGCTTCGGCAGTCTTTAATATATCCTGCCAATAGTACCAGGAGTCGTCGATCCACTTCTTAGTAATTTCCTTCGAGGGACCCCTGAAGCTTGTCCCTGGACGAAATATTCCCGCCGCTACGGTACTAACCGTTTCCTGGTGGAATTTATCTGCAATAACTGTTATTTGGGCTTTCGAAAGAGTCTCTTGCACAATTTTCGCGACAGTCATTCCTATCACACCAGCTCCTACGACTGCCACCTTTGGCGCTGTTGTATCCATTTTTATCTGGAAAATGAAATCATTTGGTATAAATAATTGCTGAAATAATTTAAATAGCCTAGGTAATTAATAACACATAATCTCACTCAACCATTTCAGAGGGAATGATATGAGTATGACCCCCATTGAATGACTGAACCGGGACCATGGTATCGAGATACTGTGGGTATCTACCTACTGTATTGTGAAAGTTTAAGAGCCCCCGCAAACTACAAACTTTCTATCTTTTAATCAGTATGAATCAAACTTTTTTATCGGCCGATACTGTGTGCGCATCTGCATACATCTTCATACTGATTAAGAAGCCGACCAAACTATCGGCCGATAGAAAGTTTGTAGTTTGCGAGGGCTCTAAAAAGATATATCACTACAACATGGATTGTATTTTGTCGTTCTAAAAATAAATTATCAGCAACAGTAAACTTACTGCCAATCTTGTTTACAAAAATATTTGATATGGCTAACTCGATCGAAACATATTTTGTTTAAATTATCCATTAATGTAGATGACCTTGATAAACACATCAATTTAGACGAATATAAATAACAAAATTTGTCTTGTCAATATCTTGTTATTAACTCACATGATAAACGCTCTATTGAAGAGTATTGTACCTAATAATTGACGTCCACTCTGGTTTATTATCACAAGTTCACTGTTGTTCTCTGACATTTACAGACGCTTGCCAGCGATAGCGTCATCATAATAGCCCATTAGATAAACATCCAGGGTACCATTCAGTCGAGATTAAACATATTGTAGTCTATCCTATCAAAAATATTTCCTAAAGGTCACACAAATATCAATATTTTTTTACACTTTTTAAACTTTAACTTAATTATTTTCAGAATCGCGGCCACCACGCAAAAACTACAACCAGCTATCTTCAAACGAAAAATTAGACAACAGACAGGCTGAAGACATTCACATTGAAGAAGCAGAAGTGGAATCTGATGCCAGCAGCACAGACTTAGATGAGCGAGACACTCGCGGAGTGTGCCCGCCGTGCGCGCACGACCGGTACAACAACAACATACGTCGCCATGCACACGACGACTTCAGTGATGACACGGATTATGGTAAGAAAGATCTTTTAACTACCTAATTACTTACTGTTTATTTTGTTGTCAACTTGAAGCAACACGGAAAACGTTCCTCAAATTCGCAACTCGGAATATCGATTGAATACATTTGGTCATGCGCAAAAGAGTTGGTGCCAAGATTAACTTCGGCGTAGTCGAAAAAAGTAAAAAATATTTATTATCTGTGTCACGTCGTGACAGGTGTCAAAACAAATGTCAGTGTCATCGTTGTCAGCTGCAAGGAATCCGTGACGAACTGTTGTTTTTTTCTACTTTTAT
This sequence comes from Nomophila noctuella, assembly GCA_958496325.1. Taxonomy (NCBI): domain Eukaryota; kingdom Metazoa; phylum Arthropoda; class Insecta; order Lepidoptera; family Crambidae; genus Nomophila; species Nomophila noctuella. The sequence continues at coordinate 944,340 of OY292491.1, read as the reverse complement.
AATAAAGTGAATCATAAAACATATTCAACATCGAGTGTTGTGAGAAATATAGCCTATTTACGTAAAAATGGCAAACCTTAAAACGGAATTGGATGAATACATGCAGCAGAAAGAAAGCCGCCGTAATTACAAATACTTTACCCTGCCCACTAGCTTCTCTATTCCTTTAATAAACTCCTCACAAAACTCTGAAGAAAGCCCAACAGAAAGTGTAAGCTGGGTTCAACAAGTGCAAAAGGATTACTTTACCCTGGTAAGTAAAATATTTTTGGAACGTCCTTTATAATGAATCTTTTTTTTCATTCTATTTTTCAATAACATTGTACTTTTGACCCACTTTTTGTAAATGATGTGTAATGGAATATTGCATGTTGTTGGTTACTGTTAATTCATATTTGTATGTTTTATTAGTTCATTAGTTTTTACTGTGTAGATGGATTGTCATACCTATTTGCTTTTATTTGGCTAGAGCAGATAAGCTTATCTTTCATATTAACCTTTCTTTAGTGATGATTATGATAGTATAAGTCTAGTGCATAATTGTCCAACTATTTTGATGTCATTAATTATAGATTTCATTTTCGTTTCACACCTGATGTGTATTGTCATTTATTCCAGAGCCGAACACAGCGCTTCATAGGATTCGGAGTATGCCTTGGTCTCGGGGTGCTCTGTGTGATACTCTCCTTTTTATACATTCCTGTGATTATAATTAAGTCTAGAAAATTTGTACTCCTCTTCACATTGGGAAGCTTATTCTTTATTCTGAGGTGAGTTAACAGCATTCTTTATACACATGCTTGACTGATAAATGGAACACTTACTGGGTCGATATTCATTTAATTGTTCAATTGATTAATTATAATTATCTGTCCAACTGTTGTACTCACAAACAATGTAGATAATAAATCTTTATGAGTCAGTCTAAATAAATAATTGATTAATACAGTACATAATTGCCTGTTTTTCAATAAATAATATAGGTCTGGCTATGCGGTCTGGTCATTTTCATAAGATTTATTAAACATTTCAAGCAGTAATATAAAAATAAGTTTTTAATAATATATTTATTTTTACAGCTTCAGTTTCCTGTACGGACCGTGGGCACATTTGAAAACACTGTTTTCAAGGGAACGTGCATTAACAACAACACTTTACCTCATCACGCTCACTGCAACTCTCTACTGTGCAATGCACCTAATGAGCACTCCGCTAACTGTGATATGCGCCGTCGCACAAATCATCGTCCTATTCTGGATGATGACAGCATCCATCCCTGGAGGATCAACGGGAATGAGATTTTTCGGGAACATGTTCAAGTCCTCAGTGTCAAACACTCTGCCTATTTAACACATGACTGGGACTGTTTTGTGCATTTATTTGGACTGTATGCTATAACATTATTACACTTGATTGGATGATACTTGTTAGTTTAATTTCCAGAAGCAGCTATGGAAAGTGAACATGGACTTTAAAGTGGTGGATGCTAACAACAAAATATCAAATACATATCAATTTATAATTAATTATTTTGCAGTGTCACCAGATTAATTATGTGTATAATTTTAGTTAATTAACTTCTAGAGTTTCCATAAGATTATTTCATGGTCTAGCAAACAAACATCCAATTTTGTTGTAATAATATATTTAAGAATAGTAAATTGTAAATAATATGCTAACTTTCTTACACAGCATGTGACTGCCAAAAAATATATAATATTATAATTATAATGTGTTTACAAGACTATATACAATCCTAAACCTATGTACGTATTATTCCTTGTTTTATGGGTTTTTATTTGGACTTTTTGTAAAGGCATCTATTCTCCAGTAGGTAAACAACTGCATTTAGGTACTTATGTACAAAATGTAATATGTGTATTTTATACAAAAAAAAAGCATAAAAGTTATAAATTGTTATGTATTTGGTATCCAATCTTTTAGATACGGAGATTTAATCTATTTAAATACGAGTAAGAATTTTGTTCATTTATAAATGGTCTTAATGGGAGCACAACTTGAATTAAGTTTGTAAACAGGTTTAATAAAATATTTTTGATTACATGAATATTTTAATTACTATCTAATACGCTTATTACAATAACATAAAATTAAATTAAAATATGGCTCATGAATTTAATGAAAAATTCAAGAAAAACAAGTCACACTTTGACATGTAAAAGGGAGTAACAACAGGCTTACGAGTCATGGAATCTATGCTTACTTCAAGTGTTGTATGTGCTGTGCTAATCTTTCTCCATGAGTTACATTAGTATAGATTAATTGCAAAATTACAATTTCAAACCTTATCACGGCCTTGCGGCACAGATGACCGTCTATCCCCATTTTCCCCCGAATAATTCCTTTCGGTAAGCCCTTCATGCTTGTATGCCCAGCAAATAGCTCTAAATAAATATTATGTAAATGGTAACATTTTTACAACTGGTTCCAGACGAGGCGCTGACCTGCAACGTGTGTGACCGGTCGTTCCCCACGCGCCGCCAGCTCGCAGACCACCAGCAGAAGAAGCGACATTTCGGGTATGAATAGTATAGTCTTACACACTATACTCTAACAAGCAGAACCTTGATTTTTTGTTTATCTTTATTAATTAAGTAACTAGTTTTTACTCCTGCTCTATCATGGTTCCTGTATAATCTCATTTAATCGGGACAACAGGTATTGAATCACTTAAGTCAGCCTATACCCTGCCTGTATACCAAATTATAAGCAAATCCGTTCAGTAGTTTCAACGCGATTGACGGACAAACATCCAAACAAATACTTTCGCATTTATTATATTAGTATCGAGTATGAAGTATGATTAACCAGGAGTCGTGAACCCTGGCCTTCCTAGTAGGAATTTAATCTAACCGTCTCATATCTCGTTGGTGCAGTTGCAGCGCGTGCGACAGCCTGTTCCCGTCGCTGATGGCGCTGGAGCACCACAAGGAGGAGTTCCAGCACTGGAGCGACTCGTCGTGCTGCTCGCACGACAGCGACAGCGACAGCGACGGGCCCTGCCACGACCGCCACCGGCTGCTCTAATGCCACCACCTCATTATTGCCGGGGACCGGCCCGCCAAGCTGGGCACATTCGTTTAAACTAAACTGATGCGATGTGATCGCGCTTTCATTGAGACAACACGGTGTAATTAGTCGCTAATTTTAGAGGTCAACCAGAAATGAATGCAAGGTTTGCCTTGGTTGCTACAGAGCTAGTGAACCATGCATGCGATCGATCTTCCTGTTAAGATACACTCGCAATTTATAACATGCTAAAAGCATTAACCATGACCTGCCAGGCAGGCGTCAGTTGTAAAATAAATAAAAAAAATACTTTTTTCTGTAGACTTACAAAAAATATACGATGTTATACAGTATATATACTAGTAGAAAACCTTGATTATAGAAAGGCGGTTTCAACGAGCACAAGCATTCAGATTGATTAGGCGTTATTGTGACGCCTGCGAAAAAGTCACCAGCAATTATTCTGTGCCGCGTATATGCCGCTGTTTTGTGTATAGTATTGTCATAATAATAAGAATATTCCAATTAATTTTTAAGACTACAGACATGTCAGTTTTTTATAGTTTGACAATTTATGGGATTGAGACGTGCAGGCTTGGCGCCTGCCAGGTTATGGCTAATGCCCATAGCATTCTATAAATCATGATAGTAGATTTTACTAGCCTTCAGGGAGACCGTTACTCATTGAAATTATTTGTCATAGGACTGGTAACCTAATACATAAATACATTTTATGACCAGATTAGAAGAACAGCATCTCTCTTACATTTGCTTTAATTTGGAGGAACAAATATTGTAAATATTTAGAGTGTTCTAGCCAATTTAATAATTACACTGTGCATGAAATAGATTGTCTCAATGAAAGTTTTGATAACGATTCCAGTCAACCTGTCAATAAGATTTAATTGACCAATTCACTTTTATACTTTTACCATCAGAATTGTTACATATCAGCAGAAAATAAATATTAAGAAAGGCCTTAAAATGTTTTCTTAGTAAATTGAGTTCATTTTTGGCCAATTTAAATACAAATATTTTCTTTATGACTATAAAATTGTGAATACCTATTACATAGATATATATTCTGACAGTAATAAAAACAAAAGTGATTTGGCCCATTGACTTAAGACGGTCGACATAATCGAGCACAGAACGCTACTTGTATTATTTCCTTTCTTAGAGCTCAAAGGTCCCAATGTTTCAGTGCGTTATTTATGGCATTAGCCTTAACCAAACCCAGATTGTTCTCCGACAATAAAAAAGATAATTGATATGTGGCGGACACGCATAACAACATATAATTTTTCAACATATGCATATAGCTGCATAACTTTTATTTTGCGATTCAGTCCAAAAATAAAATTTGACTTTCCGACCACTTGTCATTTTGGAATTATTATGACTCTCCGGGAACTTGACATTCTGGGATTATGACTATCCGGGGACTTGACAGTCTGGGATTATGACTATCCGGGAACTTGACATTCTGGGAATATGGCTCTCTGGGAACTTGACATTTTGGGAATATGACTTTCCAGGAACTTGACACTTTAAGACTGTTTGTCATTTTGGGAATTAGACATTCTGGACTGACTCGAGGATAAAATGGAATGTAGTAATCAATACAAAAGTAAAAACTCAAGTCCAGTACTATTGCCATAAATAACGTAAAATAGAGGAAGAAAGCAGGGAAAACAGTCTGTGTTATATGTTTTGAAGTGATGAATGGATCCAAAATTTAGAACAAATGTTAAACCGCAAAACTGTTTATTCGAAAATCGCCGCATTCAGTCACATTTATAAATCTTATGCTAATAACAACCTCGCATTTACGAAGATCATAATTGTAACGCGACTTCAGAATCACGAGCTCTCTACCGATTTGCCCAACAAATATTCCATGAACAAGAAGTGAAACTATGGAAGACCTGAATTGAGTTCCTTTATTCATTTTACTCTTGCATTTCTAGTGAATGTACGGAGAAAGCCCGTGATTCTTGTTGTTAACCTCAAGGCCTATTTCGAATTTACTATAACACTTTATAATCGGGTTTGGACTGTTTTGGAACTTTTTCTCCACCGACCAACTAGACTAGTCTGATTAAATAAATATAAGAAAAATTATTACTTGGAAAACAAATGACTATTCAAAATAATGACCTAAAATCGTGCTACTGTCCATCTTGTAGAATTTTTAACCTTCACTTATTTTCATCTCTTCCGTCAACTTTTCATTGCCAACCATCTTTTTTGTTCCCAAGACATATTTTGTTGGCTACACACAATATTTGGGCTTTCACTTGTTTTCCAATACTTTTTATATTTTCTCAGAAAGCGATTTCAGACTGTATCACTTAGAACTAGTTGGTCAGTAAGATGAGTGTTCATAGTCCCGTTATTTCCGTTCAATACAACAATCCAAGTGTAATCTAGAGTAGGGCACACGAAATGGTTCGATATGACAGATTATTAATAACCTCTTGTATGCAGTCCATAAAACAACTGAGAGTGGATCTGGTGAGATTCCCCTCTCCCGATCCGCTGGTGACAAGGATTACAGAATCAAAACTCCATGTATAAAATAAAGCTTTTATTGACTTTAACGTTAAGCCTAATTCTAGGGTCGATTTAAGTGACGTATATACAATACAAAAATTATAGTCTAAAGTAATTAAAAATGCAAAGCGTATTATTTATTTACTTCAAACCAACGAGAACACCTCAGATCACATTTGTTTCTCCGATTGCTTCCGCATACAAGAGGTCAGTAATAACCTTGACTAGGCCAAATGTCACCCTGAAATGGTGAATACGTGTTCCGTAGTTATTATGATAAAAACATGTATTAAAAGTGCATTCTAAGGAATCACGCCTCTTCACCATTTGAGGGACAAACTCCAATTTGATATTTTTTTGTATTTTTCCATTGTCGAGTGAAAATTGTAAAACAAATGAATACGCAGGTTTAACATTATTTTGGTACTAAGACGATAAACATGAGCTCTATTACTAATTCTATTGTAATCTCTACGTTTATTTTGAATACGTCTGAATCGTGTACAAGTAGACATATCATTTTATTACAAACAAAATCGAAATGTATATTTTCTAAAAGAAAAAACGCTCTGTAAACATTTAGCCGAAAAGCATATCCCTCTGTAAATACTATACATTTCTTAGTGATATCCCGGCAATAATGCATATCACGGTACTACTATTACGACTGAAATCATAGTATTAGATGTAAATAATAAGTATTAGATAGGAGAGCGTCGCCGCAGCCACGTTTAGGATTTACAAAATCTTAGTGTCACACGAAAAATGCGCCCCGGACCTCTCCCCCGGGAGATCCTGTGGAATCTTCCCGTAGTCGTATAGATTTCGATAACTCCAATGTAAACATTCCACTAGGTATACTATTTTTGTAAAGTAACAATAAGTGAATGTACCGACCGCCGCGCGCGACGCCGGGCCCGGCGACCCGTCGCCCCGGCGCCGCCCGGCGGATTTGCATAAATAAAAATACGATTGAAAATATGTACAGAAATGTTTATTTTATAGGAAATCACATAACCACAGAGTACAGGCTACGACGCACGTACGTCCTGCGCCGGGTCCGATCTCCCATAGAGGCGCCGAAAGGCCGCGATCGGCTCGTCCAGTCCGGGGGAGCGACGTACACATGTTTAATTTTTCATATTATCGAATAATCAGGAATACAAATCACGAATCTCTTACAAAAGCATAATACGAGTAAGTCTAGAGACGGGCGCCCCCTCGGCGCGACGCGCGACGCGGGGGGCGGGGCGGGTCCCAGCCGGCGGCGCCGGCGTCCGCCCGCCTACGCCGTGCCGTTGAGCAGCGGCTCCGGCTTGGCCTTGCCCGGCGGCCGCGCCTTGGCCGCGCGCGCCGGCAGCGGGGCGGCGGGCGCGGCGGCCGGCGTCACTGCGGCGGGGGCGGCCGGCGCCGGGGCCGCGCCCTCCCCGCCGGCGCCGGCCGCGGGCGCGGCGGGCGGGGCGGCGGGTGCGCCGACTCCGTTCTTCCACCCGCCTCCTGAAACGCGGTCCGCCCGATTAAGCCGCTGCTCCGCCGACCCCCGAGTCGGATATTCACAAGTTTAAAGCGCGAGTCGCCGAGGAGAGGTCGTAGTTCTCCCTCCTGGACGACTCGGTCGGGCGAGCCGAGCGAGCGCGGTGCCGGGGCTGATCGACTCGCCCGCATGATAGTTATATTACACGATTAGGGCAAATCTGAAAATCTTACGAACCGGGGCCGGGCATGCGGTCTTAAATTACACTAATGAAAAAATACCATCTACAAGCGGTGCAGGCGTCCTCGATCATCACACAAGGAGCGAATGAAAATTGACATGCAGATGCGTTTCAGTACATTTGTGTTGTATAAAACTGTTAAACATAAATGATAGTGACAATACTTTACTAGTACGGTCAAACCTTACCAACACAGGTAGGAAGTACAATGATTAAATTAATGGTTAATCTAATTGACACGTATGCGATGCACGGGCTAGAAGCGTCCACTGCAATTTACATTTTGTATGATTATCACCACGGGAAAATGTTAAAAGCACGGCTCCAAGAAATGTCGCGGATAGGAGAACCAACACAAATATCTCACTCGCAGATAGCACAAAAACTAAACGTAAGCGCAAGGCGAGGCAGCGGTCAGGCAGCGGGGCAGCGCGCGGGGCGGGTACCTTGCTTCCTCCGGCGGCGGCGCCTGGTGGCGGCGGCCTCGCCCGCGCCGCGGCCCTCCTCCGACGTGGCCGACTCTGGACAACGCAACCACACATGCACTCGCCCCGCCCTCACCCACCCTCGCCCCGCCACAGCGGCAGGGGCGTCGACGACTACCGCTAACGATCTCGACTAGCCGTTTGCTATTCATGGAACTTGCGCTTTAACGTTACATCTTTTCCGTCTTGACGCGGGTGCGGTGAGCGACTCGGCTGCGTAGCACGCTAAACACGACCTTGGCTTTAGGGAGTAGAATGAGAAGACCGATTCGCGAGTAGTCGTAGACCAGACAAATATATAAAAAAGCTAGGCGATTTAATAGGAAATGCCGCTTCTTCTCGATAAATTACTGCTTCCCGAAGCCAATCGTAGAATTATTGACGACTTTGATAGTTGACGATTTATAAGCGCATCCCTGAAGCCACCATAAAAAAGATTTGATTTGATCTAAGCTTCGTAAACGGTTCATGTACTGTCCTGATTGCATGGTGCGGCGCGTCTTTTATACCGTAGTCGTTCCGGCAGACATCCCCGACCGACGTACGAGTAAGTATGAATAATTTTATACGATCACAGAAAGCAACAAATAATATATCAGACACCAAATTCTATAACTACTTATATGCACAGGATCTAACTCTGGATTAGGACCCATCACCATGTTAAATTACTTGTACAAATATAATTATTTTTAATCAAATTGCTATAGTTAATGAACAAAGGCCAGGCTACCAATGGACAACAAAAGGTTTTACAACACCGGTGCTAGCCTCCCCACCATAAAATAAATAGAAATGACAACAGAGTTACTAAATATCCAGCACAATAATTATGTCAATTGTTAAATCAATATTCAATTAAAATTATCAAATTATTTTACTTCTACCAATGGGGCTACGGTGTTTGACTTTGTTGACCCACTTGTGCGACAAAGGCGGTTTGTTTAGGGCTCGGTCGTCTTCAAGTTATATTGTAAATCATAGACTAAAAATTCAATCTGTTTCAACAAAGGGACCTTCCCTTACATCAAGGTGTGGTAGGTATGGCATAATTCGCAGACCGCACTTACACCATCATTACAATGTGATATGTCATAGAGATAGTTCCATAAATAAAATAGCAAACAACTAATCTCCCATATCTAGTTCATAAAAACAAAAGTAGAAAAATAGAAACATCCCATTATTTTCTACGATATAATTAATGTACTAATTAAAATGTAAAAAAAAACAAGAGTACAAACATAAATAAACAAGATTACGATGCAAGAATACCACTTATATATAATTTAACAGAGCACTACTCACTACATTTTAACTAGCACATTCAGTAATATTTTCAGATTTTAATACGCAAAATTAAAAATGATGTATCGCAGGAATGTTAAGGCTATACTATGTCAAGCAAATTCTAGTATCATAGAAATATGGAAGTAAATAGAAATAATTTTGAATAATTTTAATATTAGGACCATGTTAGTGATACATTTTATAAAGTTTTAGATGGGACCGTCAAAATTAAGATAAAAACATTAATACTCTTTTCTTTTCTACAATTAAACTCTCTTTAAATAAGAGAAAACACAGCCGGTAATCGCTAGGCAATTGACAAGCGCCAAGTACAGTAAAGAATATAATACTAATATTTTTATTATGTCTGCTGTCTGCAGAATTTATCTGACAAAGCTGTAAACTTGTGTGAAATAATTTTTCTTTTGACAAAATCCTAATTGTAAGTAAATAATAAATGCCTTTCAGTTCCCAAATTTTAGGTTCCCAGAAAGTCATGTTCCGAAATGTGAAGTTCCCGGAAACTCAAGTTCCCAGAAAGTCAAGTTTTCAAATAGTCTGTGATAAGATAAGGACGTTCTCGTTCAATTTTTTTTCTCTTGTCGACAAGAATAAACAAACAAAATACAGATTCAAATAATACCGACTACTGTTATTTTCCTGTGTTTATATTGTTCATTTTTTACATGGCATTTAAAAAAATGGACTAGGTATTGGATTTAAAATAATGTAATTTAAAAATATATGGCAATGAATTCCTTCCTGAGGTGGGAAAGATGAATTTTTCATCTTAGAGACTACATACATGAAAACTTACTTTCTGCAAGCTTGACATTTTAGGAACTGGTATCTCCGTGAACTTGATATGTTAAAACTGATTTGCATTTTGTAAATTCTTCAATCTGGACTGAAATGGTTTAATATTCAAAGCCTATCGCATCTCATAATAACTGTTGTCTGAGCAAAAGATGAGCGCATAATTGGCACAAGTATTGTTAAAGAAAAACGTAAAACTTTTACTGTACTTAGAATCGAACTAACCCAACGCGAGAGAGCAATCCTACGAAAGCGAGGCAAAATGCAGGCTTACCTCTATCGGCGCTGGACACGTCCTGGCTGTCTAGTACTGAGCTCTCGTCATCGGTCTGCCTTCGTCGGTCCTCACGTCGTCGTCCGCTCTGGAACGTGACAACATCATATTATTTACATATCGTTAAAAAGATCGGGGTAAAAAATAGTACGCAGGTCCTGCGATCGTTTCATTTCATCGGCGGACGGAATTTCCTCCTCCGGGGGTTATTCTTGGCGGAAGGGGTCCTCGACCAAATGGAGACCAATCAAACATAAGACGAGAAGCCGTCGCCGATTGCAAGCGGGGGCCATTGAACTCGGGGTCGGTGCTACCTACATGGCAGGAGGTAAACGGAGGGTCTAACTGGTATGTGATTGGTGAATTTTGACATGACAGGGACAGATATGTCAAAACCAATGACATAGCAGTTCGACTTCACGGCTACCTATTGTCATTTAGCGGATTTTTCAATCGCAAACACTCTCATCGGTAAACTTCATCAGCGTCCGGGGGGGGGGAAGAAGCGGACAAACGTTCGATGCCGGGACGAGCGCGGGCCCGTCGGTCTCGGACCACTAGGTCAGAGACCCTGGCTACAAAACCAAGGGTCGCAGGTTCGAATTCGGCTGGGGGCAATCGTTTGTGTGATGAACATCAGCATTCGTACTCGAGTCATGGATGTTTATAAAAATTTTAGAATTTAGTGTCAAGCGGACCCTGGACTCCAAGGTGATGGCCGGTCATGCGACCGGGATAAGCGCTAGGATGATGCTGAGTGTCGGGCGCGTGTCCGTGTGGGCAGGTGTGGGCAGGTGTGGCAGGTGCACTCACGTTGGGGCGGGGCGGCTGGTGCGGCGCGGCGGGCTGGTGCGGCGGGTGGTGGCGCGCGGCGTGCGCGCGGGGCGGGCCGCGCCCGTTCTCCAGCGGCACGCGCCGCTCCTCGCCCGCGCCGCCGCCGCCGCCGCCGCCGCCGCGCCCTCCCCGCTCGCCGCGCTCCTGAGACCTGTGCCGACAAAAGGTGACGATATTGAGCGACTATCTTAAGGAAATTAGTTTTAAATAAATGTAATTAATAATACCGATGTAATTAAAAAAAAAGAGTATTACAAAATCTCCTCTCCAACCCGAGCAATCTTCCCAGAGCTGGAACATTTTTAGTAGCGGAAAAAAACGAAGCATTTTATCAATACACGAGCTTTATATATTATAGATATTCGATTGTCTCTTGTATTGCTGTCGCGGTCCCCGGCCCGATCTTTCGGGAGGGAGTTTTGCCCGTAGACACACCCGAGCGGACAGGACGTTGGATACATTATGTTGACTAATCGTTATACTGATAAATAAGCATCACTAAAATCACTTTTCCGATTAGTGTTTCCTCACATATCGATACTAAAAAGAGAGTTCCGGACGTACCTGTTCGGGCGACCGGGACGATTAGTGCGAGGGCGGTACCCGCCGCCGTCGCCGCGTTCCTCGCCTACCTCAGGTGTCATACGCCGCCCGCCTAGAACCAAAACACATAATAACAAATTAATATAGGTAAGAATTTGAAATTTTAGCAAGATATTCTTCATTTAAGCATATTTAAAAGACATATATGTTGCTTATTAACTCAAAAAAAATCTCCGTCTAGCAGAAAAGTCTAGCGGTTGAGTACAGCGATTATTTCATCTGCGGCTCCGACATAATATGCTACGGCAAGTGCCTCTGCTACAGCTGACGCTACGGCAAGGAGCAGTGCTACGTACCGGGCGCGTAGCGCAGCGGCGGCGGGCGGGGGCGGCGCGCGCGCGTGGCCGGCTGCCCGCGCGGCGGCGGGTACGACGCCGAGTTGCCGCTCATCACCACGCGCAGCTGCTGGTCGATCTCCTGCTTCTCCGCGCGCAGCTGCTCCACTTCCTATCAGCAAATAATAAATTATCAATCATATCTTAAGCTTATTTAAAAAAAGGGAATTTAACTGTCTCGAATTTACTTCCACGTGCCCTAGCTTTCGCATCTAAAATTCCAGTCTCGGTAGGAAGTTAGCACGACGTTGAGGATTGTAGATTGGTAAGCTTAAATTATTTTCTTATTTTAGGTCAAATATATTTTGTCAGTCTAATTTAAGAATTTGTTCTCATTACATGTTTACGAAAAACCCTCATTGATCATATCGTCGTACACACAAGACTCGGTCGTAGACTCCTGTTTATTCACATTCCAGTTAAAGATCTTCCATCATAAATGCTGATAAAAAAAGACAATTGTCTGCCTCCATCGCACACATAAATGCGCAATTCAAGGTAGGGAGCAGTCTCAGGTGTGTAAGATAATGCCGTACGTTACCTTGAGATGCGCGACGTGGTACTCGACGAGCACCTTGGCGTTGACGATGTTCTCGCGCGTGCCCACGAACACGAAGGGCACCATGCCCTCCTCGCGCGGCGCCGACGGCTGCGGCTCGTTGTCGCCCTCCACCTTCACCTGCGACACAAAAATAACAGATTATAATACCCTCCTAGTCGTATTCGGCCTAGGCGGCCAATCTTGCGATTAGCCACTAACGCGGGATATATTATAGTGCACAAGCGCATGCGCAAGCACAGGTGCACTCCCTATTCCCTCACTCCCATAAATCGGTGGGACAGCAATCTGACACGACCGTAGAGAGATCAGGCGCAGGACCAATAGCCCGAGAGCTGGCAAGCATTTTTGGGTAGGTGCTTGAGGCAAGCTGAAAACTTGTCCTGTACCTCTCCTATTATATCCCAACACGAAACTGCAGACCTGGCTGGTGAGTAGCGGGGCTAAATCAATCCCCAAATTTTTAAAAGTATATTTTTTTTTAATCCAAAAATATACTTGAGGCAATTTGCAATTTTTATATGTTGTAGTATAATATTTACAGAATATAAAAAAAAATAAGCCAGACGATTCAGCCGGGGTTTTAACATTGCCAGGCCCGTCCAAAAATATTTTGCAAATGAATATAAAAAATGTGTTTGAGGCAACTTGAAATTTTAATAGAGTATTATTTATAACTAAAAAATAAGACTCTCAAAAAGACAGATCATTTCGGTGGGACTTTCTACCTGCCAGGCGATCTAACATAAGACAATGCGTAAAATTGGCGTCTTTTTTTTTCGAGCGTCCACCATCCAAACTTGGTAATCTATATTCTTGAGGGCATTACAAACGATATTTGCTATGGCAGTAAAGCTGTAAACTCAGTCCGAACTAAGTAAATCAGGTTTGAACTTTTTTTCGCTTCATACATTTTACTATGGGAAATTGAATTTTTTTGTTTCTTGCGTCCATCGACGAAACGTTAAAATATATATTCTTGAGGTCATCACAAACGATATTTGCTATGGTAGTATAGCTGTAAACTCAGTCCGAACGGAGTGAGACAGCCTAGATCGTTTTCACTCTAGGCGTTCGCTCCTGCGTTTTTGTATGGGAAATTGCAACTTTTTTTTCTCGCGTCCATAGACGAAACATGAATATATATATTCTTGAGGTCATCACAAACGATGTTTGCTATGGCAGTATAGGCGTATACTCAGTCCAAACTGAGTAAGACTGGCCAAAACTATTTAAATGTACATTACAAGTCGTAATCGTAATAATTTTCAACTGTTTGAAAAAATTTGGAATTTCCCATACAAAAACGCAGGAGCGAACGCCTAGAGTGAAAACGATCTAGGCTGTCTCACTCCGTTCGGACTGAGTTTACAGCTATACTGCCATAGCAAATATCGTTTGTGATGACCTCAAGAATATATATTTTAACGTTTCGTCGATGGACGCAAGAAACAAAAAAATTCAATTTCCCATAGTAAAATGTATGAAGCGAAAAAAAGTTCAAACCTGATTTACTTAGTTCGGACTGAGTTTACAGCTTTACTGCCATAGCAAATATCGTTTGTAATGCCCTCAAGAATATAGATTACCAAGTTTGGATGGTGGACGCTCGAAAAAAAAAGACGCCAATTTTACGCATTGTCTTATGTTAGATCGCCTGGCAGGTAGAAAGTCCCACCGAAATGATCTGTCTTTTTGAGAGTCTTATTTTTTAGTTATAAATAATACTCTATTAAAATTTCAAGTTGCCTCAAACACATTTTTTATATTCATTTGCAAAATATTTTTGGACGGGCCTGGCAATGTTAAAACCCCGGCTGAATCGTCTGGCTTATTTTTTTTTATATTCTGTAAATATTATACTACAACATATAAAAATTGCAAATTGCCTCAAGTATATTTTTGGATTAAAAAAAAATATACTTTTAAAAATTTGGGGGTTGATTTAGCCCCGCTACTCACCAGCCAGGTCTGCAGTTTCGTGTTGGGATATAATAGGAGAGGTACAGGACAAGTTTTCAGCTTGCCTCAAGCACCTACCCAAAAATGCTTGCCAGCTCTCCAGCTACAACGCAACGGCTTAACGTGCCTTCCAAAGCACGGAGGAGCTCGAGATGAAATTTTTCGGTTACCCATCCGATGACTGGCATCTACGAACGTTGCTTAACTTGAGCAACCGCAGGCAGAGTGCGCTAACCACTGCGCCATCGAGCTCTTCGATTAAGTTAACAGATTCACTACATAGTTGGAGGCCATCCACTTCGGGTCGCTGAACCAGCAAAGTGAGTAAGTATCTACATAGTACATAAACACTGCATATATGTATTGTTTGAGACATTTAAATGTGTAGGTTATACGTAACTCAGTTGAAAAGGCACTGACTTGTCTTAATAAGCCTCGACTACCTAAACAAAAATAATATACTAAAAGCAAGAAGCTTAGATACTACTGAATTTGTTTGTTAAACATATTACAATTTAATTCTTGTAGTGAATGACATGACGTAAGTCCATTTTAAAATGATAAAATAATTCTGTGTTATATTGAGTTTTATTATGGCACTACCAACATAGTTGAACCCATCATTCATCTACTTAATAAATTTATAAAACATAACATATAGTTTTTCAATATACTCAAAGCAACTTTCGATTCACGTGAGGCGTTCAAGCGAGAATCAACGGCGTAATAATATAATTCACATTCATCTTGTTTATCATGCCGAAACAACGTTATCCACTTTATGTTTTTTAGAGAAAACGTATAATTTTAACGAAAAATTCCGAGTTATTACTTGTGAAATTTTTACACCAACAATCATTCGTTGTAAACTATTTCTTAGGATTGATTTTTATTACAAAATTATCTGCTTAAAAACAAAGACAAGTTAATATGATAAAACGTTTTTGGTTCCAATATAATAAATAGTTTTTAATTTTATAATCACTACACATCAAAATATTAAAAGTTTCCTTGTATTTCTATCTTACATAGATTTAAATAGTTCAACCTGCTCGTCCAAATAATGTCACATTTATGATGTCAGAGGTGGAAGTCACTAAGCGCAAATATCATAATCTCACGGCTGATACCTTAACTTCAACCGGCCAACTCCATTTTTTGCCGAAAATATTTTTTGTGTAAGTTCCTGAAAAATCTACTGGTTTGCGAATTAATGTATTGATATGGCAGCTATTTAAATGAAGGTACATATTGATATGCAAAAATTATATCATTACCATTTAAGCTATAATGTCCAATGAAATTGCCAGATGTAGACTTACCCTGACGACGCCGCTCTTGTCGACGATCTCCTGGATGACCTTGCCGTTCTTGCCGATGACCTTGCCGACGAGGGCGCGCGGCACGGTGATGGACTCCTCCGCGTACTCCAGCAGCGAGCGCGCCTGCCGCACCGCCTCCACAGACTGACACACGACATCATCATCAATATGTATTTAATTATTATCATTCAAATTGTGAAGGCTTGGAACAGGTCGCCAGTAGAGGCGGTTTCCACACAACGCCAATATATTCAAAAAATACATTAACCAAATATGTAACTGCAGTATGTTAAGCCATTAGGAGGATTTACTTGCCAGCCTTCATGTCAATAAATAATTTAAAAAATATTGACGTAATATAATAAAGTGTCAATGTGACGCCCAGAATGCGAAAAATTTACGACTTCTAGTCCACCAATAGCTCTAATATTCTCCATATTAGTTTTAGTTTACAGTTGAGTAGCACTTCATAATAGTAAAGCTGTTGCTATCAATGATAAAGTTACCAAGACCAATAAATCACATGTTTTTTTTCCGATGCTAATGTATTGTAATATGAGAAAGAAATGTATCGTTATTTAATAACGTAATTGTTCAAGTGGATTTTTTTATCTTGTAGAAAGCTTAATACTACCAAGACGACATGGGTCTTCGCGCCGCTGGCCCTGAAGCTTTCGCTTTAATATTAGCACGCGTTTTGCCGCCCAGTGAGTCTGCTGGTTCGACAAACAGAACATTAAGTGTAGCTTATCACTTAATGCTCTGGTTATGTGCTGCTGTATAATGATAATGTTACTTTTCCAATAAGTTAAGGAATCCTTCCTTTTTTGATAAGTAAATTAATTAAAATAGACAAATACGAAACGCTATTAAAACATTTGCCCTGTTGTAGTATTGTTTCTTACATATGAACTGCGATATAGGTGGGTTGGAAGAAATTTCACTATCTTCTGTCGCCTCACGGCAAAAGCTACGTGATTAACTCTAACCATCGTCAAAAAAGGTCGTAAAAAAAGTTTATCTTGCTACGAAGATCAACAAAAAAGGCCAAAAGTGTTCCTCATTAGTATCAACTTGCCCTGCACTAATGCTCATCAGACGTACAGTGAGCTAACAAGAAAGCAATTAAGAATATGAATAACTTATACAACCGATGAGTGGTTACAATACTGACCTCGCCGCAGATCTTGAAGGTGCAGGAGACCTCCTCGAGCTCGATGTTGGTGACGCCCTGCACCTTGCGCGCCTGCTGGATGTTGGCGCCGTGCGTGCCGATGGCCAGGCCCATCAGGTCCTCGCGCACAGAGAACTCGTCCGTGTATCTACAGGGAACAAGGATATCGTGCAATAATCTTCTCTGAACTTGAGAATACACACAACAATAGCGTGACTGATATGTACTTTGCCTTACTACTTTAATTGCGTAGGAATGGTCACTTACATAAAGAGATAAACTGACTGCAGAATAAAACACTAATGGTCGGAAATGGGCCACTGACTTTTTAAGGTGCGACTGATTCTCGCCAAAGACACAATAACACGAGAAGCATTACAGGGGCTCGCCCAATATTTATTCGAAAATCACCCTAGAGGTTAAACAACCAATTATTTTGTCATAGGAATCAAAATCATACATACCCTCCTTGATTGTGTATTTTAGTAGATTCCAATTGTCTTGCTGCCTCTTCAGTCTTTTTAAGCAATAGCAGCTTCTGGGCTAAATTTCTGAAAAAATTAATAATAATATAATTACATAAACACATACAATATTGGACAATTTAAAATAATCAATGTAAGAAATAGAATTTGAACTAAAATGTACTATATCATTACTGCACTGCTAATTTGCTCTAGGGAATAATCTAGGGAAACTCTATGTAGTAAACACATTGTTTTAGGTGCGCATCTATTTTAAATTGGCATAGACAATCTTTAGACCCTGAGAAGAACAAAAGCTACCTTTTATTGCTAAAAATAGGGATCTGAAATACACGCATAACAAAACCAAGCATAACATAGGTAAATAAATATTTCACAACACTGATGTTTGTGAATACATTCATCAGACTCCGTGTTAAGTAGCATAAGCACTTGTATTACAGACATCAGAAACAATCAGAATCAACAGTGGTATTACAAATATACGTAAATAGATAAAAATAACACCCTCACCACACCACAACAAATGCTTGTACTGTGCGGGATACGAACCCGCGACCTCTTGTATAATAGGCAACACCTTGACTATTACACCAAGCCAGTCTTCATAGATAGATAAATGGCAGAGGTGTCTCACCTAAAATGCATCTCCTGGAGCATCTCGGCGCGCTTGTGCGAGGTCTCGCAGCGGGAGATGGCGGCCAGCACGCCGCGCTCCGGCACGTACCACACCAGCGCCGCGCCTATCGCCTTCTGGAACTCCTTGTGCGCGTTCTCCACCTTCGCACTGGGCGACAAAACGACCAACTTAAGCATCATCATCAAAAATCAAAATATTCTTTATTAATAAATGCTTCATAGAAGGACTTATTAATCGTCAAAAATGCTGCAAGAAACTCGACAGCTGCTCCTTTCATATTGTATTTTTCATATTTAAAAAAAATTGTATCTTACAATATCCTTTTCTCATTCAGCAATTCTTTATTTTAAGTTTAAATAGATGTAAAGGCAATTCAACAATATTTTGTGGTACTTTCTTCATCATCATCAAATGGAGGTAGAGTATAACACTTTTAATTGAATGAGTCGCTTGACTGAACACACAGAAGACCACAGTAAAGTAAAGTAAAGTATCAGCCTATTAATTTCCCTCTGCAGGACAAACGCCTCAAAGATGGGTTCTGGCTTAATCACCAAGCTTGCCCAATGCTGGTTGGTGATCACAAACCCAGGGTGTTTTCAGAACTACACAGAAGTTGTGTTATGAGAGTTGTGAAGGGTACAGAATTTCAAAGGCAGGCACCGTATCATCTGCGGCCCTGGCAGAGTTGTCCATGGGCAGCAATGATCGGTCACTAACGGTAGATCTCCTCTAAATGAGAAGCTTTGCCAGTCACCATGCTAGGCAAGCGGGTTACGAGACCCTCGGAAAAAAATAGGCGGTGGCTCACAACGAAGTTTTTTGGATTCTTACCAATAAATAATGTAAACATAACACATGCTCACATTTATACTCTAAGCCAGATAGGCTATCAAGCTCTTATCCTGAGTGGTGAAACCTGCCTTAATTTAGCAGGTATCTTACCTAATACGATAACGTGCCTTTTCTTACACTTATTTACTTTTGTTGTTATGACTCATCATTTAGAAAGTATTCATTTAGAATTCCCCTAGGAAACCAAAAACTGACGCAATATGTAGGTATCATTATGTTGACAATGACGTTTGTGCGTACAATTTAATGATGGACGGCTGATCTAGGCGGCAAGTCTGGTTCATTTTTCAAATTACCTATTCAGTCCTACGACAACCCTAATGTGACGTAAAAAATATTCATAGTCATATTCAAGTTACATTTTACTTAAAAGAAAAAGCAGGTCGTAACTCGACAACTGCAAATCCAATATTCGACTTTGAAGAAAGCTCTCGAAGAAACATAATTGGAAATTATTTTCATGCAGTAAATCATCGTATCCAAAAATAATACGTGCATCGTAATAAATTATGCAAACAAAAAAACGGTTACGTATTTACTCCTCCGGAAAACACGAATATCAATCGCCATAATTACTGTGGTCATGTTACGGCAATAAGTACTGATATAGAAGCCAACTTGGGTAGGTTCCAAGATGAATGAACCTTAACATAACGGCAGCATATTTAAAGCTCTTTGCTAAATGTTAACTCATCACGTTATGTCGAGAACCTGATGTTATTTGTTGGTAAGTTGATAAAGTTCAAACAATTTACCAAAAAACATCAGCAGTTTATACTATAAGCTCATTCATTATACTTTTATTTGAATTAATGTGAATGCAGTCGCTTCTTTCAAATATACAACCAGTATACGCATTCACTTCTATTGTAATTAAAATGTAACAAAATAATCTATGCTAATATTATAATCAAAGGCACTTCTGTTCGCGACCAACTGGAATACTTAAGTAGACAATCATTTCCCTGTATTTGAACAATTTCGTATTGTGAAGTCGTCGAATTCGTTAAGCAATTCGAAACTGAAATAAGATGTGAAATATTTAAAGCGTAAATGACGTCAATTATAATATGATTTAAGGCCAATAACATCTTCAACGAATTATTGGCAATACAAAACTCAAAATATTATAAAAACGAGGCCATAATTTAATTAAACTATCAATTGCGTAGGCAACTGGGCGTAAGGAAAATATATTGCGTACGAAAGAAGTAAATTAAATCATGAAGACAGTGTTATGATTACATATGATCCTAGGCGCACATTTATAACTTACGAATAATTTATTTTAATTCAATGTACTTTAAATGAAACTGGAATTTGTTCGCATAGTCCAGTTTAGAAACAAACCCAGAATAAGTACTGGAAGTAGCTTCTATAGCGAATGGTACTTTTCTTCACCATAAAAATGTAGTAACTATCACAAAAAGTACGAGACAATTTTTTATCACATTATACAGCAATGTACCATTTCTATTAGACGGACTAAATGCCTCATGGGATTCAAAAATTGATCCATAAGTTACCTGTACCATTATAGAGGTAAATCCTATGTCTTTGGAAAAACCAAAGTCATCTCAGAGAGAAATATCAAGATAATTTGAGAATTTCCAAATATCATAGATATTGATTGATATCAATCTATGAGAAGTTTCGCTGAGATAAGAGCGACGATAAATACACAATTTGTCTAGAGGATCATATTAAACTCTTCTTGAGTAAGAGCCAGTTGTGCACAATGAAGATACACATTCTACTATTTTTTGTGAGTTTGTCAAGTGCAAGTTATCATAGAGATGTAGGAATTCCAGCAGCTAACAGGATCAGGCGAGAGGAATTGTCGTCTAACAATAAACGGATCATAAACGGCTATAACGCAGAGGTAGGAGAACATCCCTATTTTGCCGGCCTGTTGATTTCACTGGATAACTATTTAAAATCATTATGTGGATCGTCTTTGATCACAAATACAAAGCTGGTGACTGCAGGTCACTGCGCCGACGACGGCGTCGACCGAGCAGAGACATTCCAAGTCATCCTGGGGTCGACAAACTTATTCAGCGGAGGAAAACGGATCACCACAAACAAGATAAAAATCCATGAGGAATTTAACCCAGAAACCATGAGCAACGACATCGCAATTATAACGATTCCGAAAGTAAGCTACAGTAACAAAATCCAATCCATCTCACTACCAGAAGATTCTAATAACAAATACATAGATGTTACAAGTATAGTTGTTGGATATGGGGTGACAAGTGACAATTCCAACATCGAAACAAGACAGCTGCTTAGCTATGTGGAGGTGAAAGTGAGAGCTGACAAATACTGCAACGTGTTTGGGTCATTATTTACAAATTCTACAATATGCACAGAGGGGTCGCAGGGCGGTCCATGCAGAGGAGATTCTGGAGGGCCCCTTGTACATAGAAGTGAAAGTCAAGGCCATGTATTGATAGGTGTAGTTTCATATGGATCAATACAGTGCACAGCAGGGTACCCATCTGTTTATACTAGAATCACATCTTATATTGATTGGATCAATAAAAATACATGACACCAGTAATTATCGATGAATAAAATAAAATATTGATATTATGTGTGAAAATTATTTAAGAACTCTGATCTGATGTGGAGTCTATACTTTTTGTCTGATATGCATCAACAAAATTTTACAAGACATCCAAAGAAAATAGCCTTGTAAATATTTTCAAATCATCTACAAGAAAAACCCCTGATGGAGTATCAAAGCTAATAGTTTGTGACAAATACCCTGTAGAAAAATAAGTACATCAAACTAAGATTATATGTGTATTTAAAACGAAAATAATACTCAAAATAATATTTAATGCCTAATTTCTCCTAAAAGAATTCAATAAAATGATTAATCTTTTTTCATAAAGCAAAATTACTGGTAGATTTATTTTTTGTTACAATATTGGTTGCTTAGCTACCAAACCAAATAGTCCAGTAAAAATTAGCATGAAAAGATTAAATTAAATAGGAAAAGTATAGAAAATGTAAAGACAATTCATTCAATAAACAATGTCCTTCTTATGGTTTAAAATAAAGCTGCAAATTACAATTTGCACCTTTATGCAAATTGTTATTACATAATTATGTGTCCATTCATTCAAAATCAGAACCTTTCAGACAGAAGCCAGTGGCAAAATATACAAAGCTTAGTTCTGCAAATATAAAATCTGTTTAATTTCCAAGATGAACTATCCAGTTAAGAAACAATAACTGACATGTTTGAAATGTTGTTAATATCCTAAATATGTTTTTAATAAAATTAATTACTTATTCCACTGAAGTCCAATTTAATTAGTCTAAACAAATCAGCTGAGACAGAGAGGCATATCACTCATAATAATTTGTACTAAAAAAAAAAATGAAATTACCAAAATGAAAATTAATAATTATACTCACTAGTCCTTGAGATCATCAGGTACTGAAATTTCAAACTTGTGGAAGGTATTTTTGTCAATCGGGGTCTTGGGGGTCTTTACCCGGAGGCGGTCTTTTGGCACAATCTCTGTATAACAGTTGTCCCATTCTAGATACTCTATTACGAGGAAGTCTCCCCGAATCATCTGAAAAGTATAATTATACAATCAATATCAGGTTCTACTTAGGATCCTAGTTTTACCTTGATTTATGCACATAGAAGTAAAAAAAAAAGAAGTTTAATCATTCACCTAAATAAAATCTTGTAATCCCAGAACAAAAGTATAATTTATCATAATATTATTTGTTAACTCCACAACAAAGGCAAAGACAAAATGTTATTTATAGATTATAAAGTTGAATGACCTTTAGAACAAAACAATAACAAAAATTGTTCAGGTAAATTTAATCTTGCCCACTGCATCATTGTACAGAGTAGTGTGTTATCAAGGCGAAAATACTCAATCATCCAATGTAATTTACACTTTGAAGGCCACCAGGTCCTTTCAACATTAAAAGCCACCATCTTATAACAGCTTTATGCTAAATAGCACCTGGTACTTATATAAAATGAGGGGTGAAGAACAGGATTCACAGGATTTGTTTAGTTTATCTAGGCATAGGGTTATAACAATAACACTAAAGGCAGGATGTACATATAAGATTTAGTAACAAGAAGGAAGGAGATATAAGACATCTGCAACATATTATGTGCTTAATGCGACATTGAGTTTGAACCCCAAATTTTTGAAAATATTAGATCGATATGACTAGGAATGTGTAATCCAATACCTTGATATTTGCCATCCACCACCCACATGCTTCCTTTTCATTTGACCTCGCAAAAACCTCAACCTCTTGGTTCTCCACAAACTCTGTGTGTTTACCGGTGTCTTTAGGTGGTAAGAACACTTGCGAGAAAGGGAATTTTGACTCCGGCTGCCAGCTACAAAGGAATAAATATATGTAAATACAAATGGGCCGGGAATACATTTCAATTCATCTCTCACAAGTACAAGATCTTCAACTCACTCATTTTCAAAGGCTACGAGAACCTCGTTGTCGAGCACGTCGGTGACAATGGCCTAAAAATAAAGAAAATTTCTTAACATTAAGATGGTCCAATAACTTGGTAAAGCGCTAGAAATAAATAAGTAATCTAGGTCAGCGTCGAGAAAATGACTACTAAAAAAATTAGGCTTGCGACGGCCTGAATTATATTCCGCAATTGTTGCTAAAAATATATAAAGCAGCAAATTTTTAACACATGGAAAAATCACGCCCTGTCAGACGGACATGGCGTCCATTCCAGCCGCGATGATCTTCCCGGAAAAATATTTTTGTAAGTAAAACATCTAACTAAGAACTGACGACTGATAATAGTTCAGGATATAAATCACAAACTAAAGTAACATTTGATAAGCGTAATTATAATGTACTTCACGTTTTACAAACCTTATAATAAGCACCATTTTCACCGTACACCTCGACCGACAAATCCTCCATTTTGGTTTGAAAGCGTATTTGGCGTTTTCGGAGCGAGAACGAACTCTCGTATAAAATCAACCAACCAATCACTTATGAGATTTCATGCATAGACAAAAACTTTTCTTTTAGTAGGTCTAGATAACAGAATAAAACATTGTTTGAATTGAGAATTTAACATTAGATTAATATTAATAATAAAATTTGGATATTACTGATTGGGTAAAATATAACATTCGAACAGCAAACTTAGTAGCCCATTTTCCAAAAAAAAACAAGAAAATATTTTAGTGTTGAATAAAAATTATACTTACTATTCTATGTTTTTTAATTAACGTTATTAAACACTGGCTTGATATATTATGTAATCTCTTCCCTTTTCATCTTGTAACGTAAAAGTAAAACCTGAGATTAATAAATATCAAATAAAACGTTAGCTTGGTCCTTGGTACGAAATATAAATAGTATTCATTAGGCCTCTGCAGCCCAGTGGGAAAAAAATATATTTCTGTTAATTTATTGAAGTTTTGTTCAATAAAATGAATGCAGTGATTATTGACTCTCAAATTAAAACAAGTTATTGAAAAGAACTATAATTTATATCGTAGATTAACCATGGCCATACAAATATTATCTCTATGCTTATGGTCAAAGATTTTATATCTTTGCCTATGTCCTTAAGTTAATAGAAGAAGAAAAGTACAAATAATCCGTCAGTCAGCTGTCCTTTTGACAAAACGTCATGACAGCTGTTATCGTTATCAATCACATTACAAAAAAAAAAAATATTTTTGCCACATAAACATTTTTTTCGTTCTTAATTCTATTTATTAAAGGTGATGTCAATAAAGTAGAAAGTGCCTCTTTGTGTTATACGAATTAATTACATACAACATGCAGTAAACATATATTTTTAACACAATATCGTATTATTAAACAATATGCTTTATTTACAGAAAATGAGCGAGAATAAGTTAGTTATTTTAGTGACCGGAGGCTCAGGACTCGTGGGCCAGGCGATAAAAACAGTGGTGGAAGAAGAGAAAGCTCTTAATCCTACAAATTCGGAAAGCGAAACTTGGGTGTTTTGTGGGTCTAAAGATGGCGATCTTAGGTATGTTTGATTTTATTAAATTTTACTTTGTGTATAGAAACCAGGTATTATTTATATTTAATTTACATTATTTAAATTTACAGAGTTAAGCAACAAACAGAAACATTATTTGAGAAATACAAGCCCACACATGTAATTCATTTAGCAGCAATGGTTGGAGGACTATTTCATAATATGGCTCATAACTTGGACTTCTTCGTAAGTACTTTCATATTTGTGTAAATATTTTTCAGTATTTTCTCCTATAGGTACAATAAGGCATTGATAGTTTACCTTCTGACTCAAGACATTGTTTGCTCAATTAGGTACTAGTCGTCATCACAATCACAATCCAATTTTATTGTTACCTCCATTGCCGTTGCCTTCCGTCGCGGTTTCATCCGCCCGTTATTTGTTTTTTCAAATATCCTCCCCTTCCCCCCACATTTCTGGGTTTAAAAGTACCCCATGTTCACCGGGGAAAGTGTAGCTATCCAACAGTCATCATGCGCAACAGCCCACCTTAGAGGCTAAGCGCGGAAGACTCCCCAGCTAACCTAAACCTAAGCTATCCAACAGTGTAAGAATTATCAAATTGGTCCAGTAGTTTTTGAGTTTATTTGTTACATACAAAAATACTCATCTTTCCTCTTTATAATATTACTGTGGATTTGCAAAATTTACATAAATATAGATTGTTCATCAATGTCTCATATGTGCATACACAAATTGTTTTTGATTTCAGAGAGAAAACATGGCTATAAATGATAATGTATTGAATGCTAGCTATAAATATGGAGTGAAGAAAGTGGTATCTTGCCTCTCAACATGTATTTTTCCTGATAAAACAACATACCCAATAGATGAAACTATGGTCAGTACCTACTTATACATAAAACACAGATAAATGAATGTACTAATTGTATTTGATAAGATGTTTTAGTTAAGTGTCTGATTAAAATGAAAAGCGCATAGCTCAAAATAAAACTTAGATAAAATCTTTTTTAGACATAACTCCTAATAGTGTTATTGGGTCAACTTTAAATGGATCCTTATTATTTTATATTTTCTAGGTGCACAATGGGCCTCCACATTCATCTAATTATGGCTACAGTTATGCCAAGAGAATGATAGACATATTAAACAGGTTAGTTCATAAAGAGTTTGTTTGTTTGTTTGAACCCACTTATCTCAGTAATTACTAATGGTTTGAATGAATTGAAAAAATATTTTAAGACTTAAAATTTTCGTACACATAGTGTTTTATTATTAAACATGAAATCTACGGGGACGAAGTAGTTAATAAAAAGAGGGTGGCCGCAAGTAATTTATAAAAAAAAATATTATGAGGAAGACAATAGGCTTTTCACCTTTCAAAATTTAGAAACAAAGAGAAACAAGGACTATACTTCTCTCAGTTAAGCTTGTGTTGTTGCAGCCAGCTATTCCTGTTAATATTACATAATTAATTAAATTGTTGTGTGAATGTAGTTCATTGACAACCTTTTTATAATTATCATTTATTTAGATATGTATATGGTGATAATCCATGAATGTACTGTTCCTTATCGCAATGAGTCATACTTCAATACTAAGTATATTGCATGTTCCAGGTGATTGAATAGAACTTATTATATGAAAAGTTACTCCCATAGCTACAATGGGATCCACAGAAAAATGATCAGCTCTATTATCTTATTAATAGTTCATAAAATCAGCAAATGTACCGAAGTTGGCAATTTCGTGTCTTGGTCATTATTAATACGATTGTGATAATATTACTCTTTTAAAACATAAACTTTTAATGTCTAATCCATGGTCACGATCACTGCAAAGTATGGAAAATATATGTCTGTTTATCATGTTAACGTTTTTACCATAATAACGCCGCCCGCGACTCCGTCCGCGTGGATTTCGGTTGCCGCACACATTACATAGTGTTATAAGTACTATAGCAATAAAGATAAAATTTCGAAAAAGGTTATTTCTGTTTAGTAATCGACTTGTGATAAATGTTATCACACAAATATCATAAATGTTAAAAATTCATTTTTTGGATGTTTGTCCGTTAATCATATTGAAACTACTGAAGGGATTTCGATGAAATTCGGTATGATTTCGATGAAATTCGGTATACAAACAGGACATGGGCCGACTTACCTAAACGCACCCATGGGATAAAACGTAAACGTACGTAGGCGTACTGGTGTGTGATTGGTGAATTTTGACATGACTGTGACAGATATGTCAAAATTCACCAATGACATTGCAGTTGGACCTCACGCCTACATATTGCCATCTAGCGGACTCAATCGTATATACCCTCATTATGAAGCTTTGGATGTTCCCAGGGGCTACCACGAGCAGCATGGGTGCCTGTTCACGTCGGTGGTGCCGTGCAACGTGTTCGGGCCGCACGACAACTTCAGCCTGGAGTCCAGCCACGTCATACCAGCGCTCATCCGTCGCATGGACGACGCTATGGCTAATGGTAAGTTAAGCTAGTAGGGTAAAATAATAGTTGACGTACAAAAGAATTTCAGAGTAAATCAAGTTGCAAAATAAACGCTTTGACTTTGAAGAGAGGGAGAGCTTTGTGGAACTCCCAATCGAATGAGCCGCTCGTCTGGGGAAGTACCTCCACCTTACAGAAGACCACAGTTAAGTAGCACTAACTCGAGTGCTATGTTTTTTCAGGTGAGTAAGGTCACCAGAGCTCAGTGAAAATTCAAAAATACTTCATATCCATTCAAACCACACTAGTAAACTTCTAAGTAGATTTATTTAAATTAATTTCTGCGCGAGGCATCTACTAACGTCATGATCATCAAACCACATTTAATTGCTTTCAGGTGATCCTACTTTCACTGTGATGGGAAGTGGTAAACCGCTGCGGCAGTTCATTTACTCTCTGGACCTGGCTAAACTGTTCCTCTGGGTACTGAGGAATTACGACAGTGTGGAACCTATTATACTGTCAGGTGAGTACACCGGACTTATTATAAGGTTACAGAGTAGGAAATCTTTATCTTGTAAAAACCTATGAAATCTCGTAAAATTTGTGAACTGGTAACCAATGAGGATTTTTGCAAATGAAAAATCCGCTAGAGGGCTGTAGGCAGGCGTAGGGTCTAACTGGTATGTGATTGGTGAATTTTGGACATGACATTGACAGATATGTTAAAATTCACCAAGGAGATAGCAGTTAGACCTCACGCCTACGTATAGCCATCAAGCGGATTTTTCAATCGCAAACACCCTCATTTAAAGTAATTCATTGACTTGCATATAAACTCTACAATCTATATGGAAAATTACTCTTCGAAGCGAACATCGATACGACGCGGGTCCTTAAAATGTAATTATTCCACATTGCCCCACCAAGGCGCCCCCTGGTTTTATGTTCCTTTAGCAATTAGCATTAGATTTGGAATATGTTAGTGTGTTGAGGCCTTGGTGGAGCAAAGTGGAATAATTCTTAAAATTTATATTCCTTTTTCCAGTGGACGAAAAAGACGAGGTCCCAATAAGCGCGGTGGCCGAAGCAATCGCCAAAGCCCACGGCTACTCCGGCACCATAGTGTACGACACCAGCAAGGCAGATGGACAATACAAGAAGACTGCCTGCAACGCTAAGCTGCGGTCACTGCACAAGGACTTCCAGTTCACACCCTTCGAACAAGCAGTGAGGGACACCGTTGCGTGGTTCAAGGCGAACAGGGAACGGGCTAGGACATAGCGTGTTGATTAAGAAAGTTTGTTGTTAATAAAGTTATTTATGGACCAATTAATAAGGCTTGTTTTATTTTTGAAGGATACATTCAGAATTATTCCTCTTTGCCCCACCAGTGGGGCACCTTGGTGGTGCAAAGTGAAAAAAATGGCCAAGTGCGAGTCGGACTCCCGCACTGAGGGTTCCGTACAAATTCTATTTTTGACGTATTAAAAAAACTACTGAATAGATTTCGTTCGAACCAATTTTCGTTGGTAGTTTCTATGGTAATGTACATTCTATAATTATTTCAGTTTTATCATCCTCTTATTTTAGAGGGGGGGGACACACTTTTTTCCACTTTGGAAGGGTCTGTCACGCAAAGTTTTCACTTTAGAAAAAAGTAATATTAGAAACCTTAATATAATTTTTAAAGACCTATTCATAGATACCCCACACGTATATGTTCAATGAAAAAAAATATTTCGAGTTTCAGTTCAGACTATGGGGACCCCCACTATTTTTTTCTATTTTCGTGTAAAAACCTTGTTGCGGTTCACAGAATACATCCACTCACCAAGTTTCAACAGTATAGTACTTATAGTTTCGGAAAAAAGTGGCTGTGACAGACTGGCGGACAGACAGACAGATAGACAGACATGACAATCTATAAGGGTTCCGTTTTTTTGCCATTTTGGCTACGGAACCCTAAAAATCTAAGTTCTAAGTGTAGCCATCACCCGAAGACGTTTCTTTGTTGGTTAAAAAAAGGCACGGTAACGGCAAACAAAAACTTGCATAATATATCCTCATTTTTAAAATACTTAACGAAAAATTAAAATTCAGTCTATATAAAGTTACGTTTACTAAGTCATAGATAAATCTTAAAACAATAATAAGATACTAAACAGTCTCACTAATAAACTGACGATTTTGATAAATTCCCACATTTCATAATAAAATATTAAATGGTTTCATTGATAAATTATACAAAATAAACCACACAAGCTCCCAATACTTGTCACTTAATTGTCACTCAGCTCCCAAACGATTGAGTTTAATCCTATTCTGGCAACATTCAGTGGCGTAGCTAGGTACCTACGCTAGTATGTTTTTTTTTAATTTCTCTACAGTGAGTTCTCAAGTGGGGTTGCAAACTGCAACCTGTCATATTTATTTCAGAAATGGGAGATTTCCACTTTGATCCAGATTTCAGGCCCCCGCTGTGATCTTGAGGCAAAACATTAACCAAAAGTATACCGAGCCTCATATAGTAAGTCCCTGGTCGTCGTAGGTGACGAAGATCTTTTCTATCGCTGTGATGTATGCCGCTGTCCGCACGTCCAAGCCCAGGTTGTGCTTCTTCGCCGCTTTCATTACAGTCTGTAATTAAATAAGTCAAAATATGTAAGGAATTTGTTCGTGTATCTATGATTCAATGTAATTCTATATCGGGTAAGGTCCATCACAAAGAAGAAAACAAAAATTAAACTCAATTGAATGAATTTGATAAGACGCCGTAGAAAAATGGTAGTAGTCTGATCCATACAATTGGATCTTGTCGCGACTTCCATATCTTAATTTAACTTTTTATAGGCTCCTAGATAGATATGCACATGATAGTTAGAATAACTGTAACATCTTTTTTGGTGATTGGGAGGTGTCTGTGGGGTATATTTCACCTATTAGGTGGGCCCTGGGCATATGGGCCTTTAAAGATCTCGTTTGGTAAATTTGGGGCCTCCAGAACCAGGTCTAGGGGCCCCAATCGATCGTGGGGCCCTGTGCACGTGCCCATTGTGCCCAGTTGGGTCTGCATTTGGTATCCAGATTCAGTTAACTAACATCGCAGGCGTTGGTCATGGAGTACTCGAGGCCGGAGTTGACGATGTGCCTCTCGTTGGCGCCCTCCATCATGGTCTGGAACAGCGGCGACGGCCTGATCTTGGCGTCCACCTTCGCTTCCTGCAGCGACCTCTCCACAGAATCTAAACATGAGATCGCACACATAGAATAAGACTTGTGTAACACAAAACAAAAAAACTGACTTTTGTGTTGTGCTACGAATAACGATTACAACGATTGTGCCACCGATTACAAATGATCGTTAGAAAATATTTTTTACGTACCTAAATCGAATAAAGATAATATGTAGTACAATCGGAATGGTACCACATTTGAGATACTTTGTGTCAGTTATTCATAAATTTTATACAAAATTTATGATTTTATTACGGTTTACGATTTTCGTAAACCCCATAACGCAAAACAAAGTCCATAGTTACATCTCTGAGTCATCAGAATGAGTAAATTTTATTAACTTACCCAAAAGTGCCGTGTTTGAATCCCTCCAGAACTTAATGCTAAGTTTGCCAAAGCTGACGTGGTTGATGTTCTTCAAGAACTCGAAGTAGGAGACGGTGACGCCGCCCGCGTTGGCGAGCAAGTCGGGGATCACGAGGATGTTCTTCTGCCGCAGGATCTGGTCGGCTGACGGCGTTGTGGGACCGTTCGCTCCTTCCCCAATGATCTGTATGATGATTGATAATATCGTGAAATTTCTAATTGTACCTATAATTTAATTGGCAAATGGACTACTTACATGAAAAACAAAAACGGATGACTGATGTGTTGAGACAGACACAAGTACAATATATTGCTGAGTCGTAATATTCACACATATTTTTTTCTATTCGAAGGCAGCTGCAGGTTACTTCTGTATGTAACCTTCTGTGTGTGATTTTCGAATCATTTGCACCTGAGTTTAATTTATTTATATTACAAACATAAACCTGTGTGGAATAGCCATAAAATAGGCCATAAGATCAATCAGTAATCGAAGCAAACTTCTAATCTTCCGATATAGGTAATAGCCAAAGAGAGGTAAAGCTTTCTGGAACTTCCACTCGGCCGAGGCGCTCGTTTAGGGAAGTACCTTACAGATAAAGTTGCACTTCGTAATGCACTTCTATGATTGTGCTGGTGAATCAAGTCGCCAGAGCTCAGTTGGGGAGGGTATGGGGTCAGTAAAATCAGTCAACGCATCTGCGACTCTTGTTCGTTTGCCTACCTATAACATAAAAAAAGTTGTTTTTTGTTTTGTCTTCCAACCTTGCACTGCAGCTGAGACGCGTTGTTGTCCCGGAGCGTCTTCTCCATGGCGGCGAGCACGAGGATGTCGCACTTCTCGTACAGCAGCTCCGGGCCCACCTCCTTCGCCTTCGAGTAGTCCTTCACGCTACCGCGGTTCTGGGCCTTGTACGCTTGCAGGTCCTAGCAAGTTACAAATTCAATTTCACGATACTTATTACACGGTCCATATCTTTTAAGAGGGGTACAACTTAGTGGAACTTCCACTTGAATGAGCTCGACTGGGTAAGTGGGGACCTCCACCTTACAGAAGACCACAGTGAAGTAGCACTTCGTAACTGTTGTGCTGTTTCTGCTGGTGAGCATGGTCGCCAAAGCTCAGTTGGGTCATAAAGTACATAGGACGCATCTGCGACCCTTGTGTGTTTGTTGATGTCCATCGCACCCACTTATTTGCTTGCCTACTCGAAAATATCCCTTAATCCCTCCCTCCCTTTGAATAAAAAATCGAAAGCACTGGCAACTGTGGGGACACTGTTTAAACCTATGTATAAAAATATTATAAAAACCTCCTACAATCAGTCATCTAAAGATCGTAATATGTCTTTAATGCGCCATCTAGCAGAAATGTAATAAGGATTTTGAACTGGACCATCAGCCAATTCACTTTTTTTAAACTGTACAAAGAGAGATGATGACTCAATTTGAAACTCAAATTGCAAACTATGACTTCACTATTCTTGAATTGAGGAAAGTTGGTGAAAGAATCATACAGTAGGTAGGTATAGGTACCTTCGGGTCTATACCATCAGGGTTGGCAATGTTGACGTCGAACTCTAGCACGCCGATGATCTTGACGCCCTCACGATGCAGGTAGATAGCCGCGTAGCTGCCCACGTTACCGAAGCCCTGGATGATGGCCGTCTTGCCCTGGAAACGACATTCAATTGATCAGTCGCATGAAATGGCTGGCTGGATTTGAATGCTATGCTAGTAGCCGAGGACCGGGCAAATTGGTGGGCATTTACTGGGAGACTGCTGAACTCGTGATAACTTTATCCAAGCTATAATATAAATAGGTGGAGGGGGTAACATCGTCACATGACGTAAGCTACCTATCTACATCGCCACAAGGGAATAGTTCCGACAGAACTCAACAGATGGCCCTGAAAAGCACTGCGATATTTCCATACAAAGTCAAACCTACAACGCACAAGCAGAGTTTCTGCCACGACTTAGAATATACTCGACTACGCCAACACAGTGTAGTAAGGACCTCGGGTCCGAGCTAGATCACCCGCTCGGCAAAAGTACTTCTATCTTTTAGGGAATGGGTAATTTCCCTATACCAGAAGTTATACAAAATTCCTGAACACTGATTTTTGATAGTTATAGTAAACTAGAAAGAAAGAGGTCGCTTACCTCATACCCGACTTGCACGTCGATGAGGTCCATCCACTCCTTGTTGTGTATGAAGTGGTGTATGGTCATGTAGACGCCGCGGCCGGTCGCCTCCACGCGTCCGTGGTTGCCGCCGTCACACGTCACACGTCAGGCTTGCCCGTCACACACGCCGTCGCGTTTAATAACAAGTCGTAGTCATGGTAACTCACCTCATACCCGACTTGCACGTCGATGAGGTCCATCCACTCCTTGTTGTGTATGAAGTGGTGTATGGTCATGTAGACGCCGCGGCCGGTCGCCTCCACGCGTCCGTGGTTGCCGCCGTCACACGTCACACGTCAGGCTTGCCCGTCACACACGCCGTCGCGTTTAATAACAAGTCGTAGTCATGGTAACTCACCTCATACCCGACTTGCACGTCGATGAGGTCCATCCACTCCTTGTTGTGTATGAAGTGGTGTATGGTCATGTAGACGCCGCGGCCGGTCGCCTCCACGCGTCCGTGGTTGCCGCCGTCACACGTCACACGTCAGGCTTGCCCGTCACACACGCCGTCGCGTTTAATAACAAGTCGTAGTCATGGTAACTCACCTCATACCCGACTTGCACGTCGATGAGGTCCATCCACTCCTTGTTGTGTATGAAGTGGTGTATGGTCATGTAGACGCCGCGGCCGGTGGCCTCCACGCGGCCGTGGATGCCGCCGCCGTTGATGGGCTTGCCCGTCACACACGCCGTCGCGTTTAATAACAAGCCGTAGTCATGGTAACTCACCTCGTAGCCCACTTGCACGTCGATGAGGTCCATCCACTCCTTGTTGTGTATGAAGTGGTGTATGGTCATGTAGACGCCGCGGCCGGTGGCCTCCACGCGGCCGTGGATGCCGCCGCCGTTGATGGGCTTGCCCGTCACACACGCCGTCGCGTTTAATAACAAGTCGTAGTCATGGTAACTCACCTCATACCCAACTTGCACGTCGATGAGGTCCATCCACTCCTTGTTGTGTATGAAGTGGTGTATGGTCATGTAGACGCCGCGGCCGGTCGCCTCCACGCGGCCGTGGATGCCGCCGCCGTTGATGGGCTTGCCCGTCACACACGCCGTCGCGTTTAATAACAAGTCGTAGTCATGGTAACTCACCTCGTAGCCCACTTGCACGTCAATGAGGTCCATCCACTCCTTGTTGTGTATGAAGTGGTGTATGGTCATGTAGACGCCGCGGCCGGTGGCCTCCACGCGGCCGTGGATGCCGCCGCCGTTGATAGGCTTGCCCGTCACACACGCCGTCGCGTTTAAGTCGTCGTGGCCTGAAGACGGAAATTTAAAATAAAGTTACAGGGTTTTTAAAATAAGAAACAGGAAAACGAGCAATAGGGTCACCCAAAGAACAAAAAAAACGCAAACGCGTTACCTGCTTTTATAACTAACTGATCTCTGGAGAAAGCATTATGCTTCTGATATGGGTAAATGATATCTACTTTCCCTAAAAAAGTAGATATTTGTACTTACCAACGGTCTTTACGTACGTATCCATGATCCAGGACATTTCCCTGCCGGAGGTGTTCACGTCTGGTGCTGGCACATCTATTCCAGGACCTTAAGAAATGAAGAACAAGAAAATAATATTTTTTTAAGTTCTTACTGTACAACAAGTCTGCCAAAAACTTGAAAGTCAAAAAATCCAGTTACCTACCTATATAATTCTTCTTCGCTAACTCCAGTGTGTAACGCCTTGTAATTCGTTGCAATTCCGCTGCTGTATATTTCTTCGGGTTTATTTGAACACCTGAATCAGAATAGATCAATTGTAACATAACACTCATTAAAAAAGCCGCGAACCAAAAGAGAGATTGCAATGTGGGTGTTTGCGATTGAAAAACCCGCTAGTTGGCCATACGTAGGCGTAAGGTCTAACTGTTAAGTCATTGGTGAATTTTGACATACATATCTTTTAATGTCATGGCAAAATTCACAAATCACATACCAGTACCCTACGCCTACCTACTGCCACCTAGCGTATTTTTCATGACTAAGTGGGTACCTAGTCATAGAAATTATATATTTACCTCCCTTCGCACCTCCGAACGGTATACTCGAACATGCACATTTATACGTCATTAGTGCCGCTAAAGCTTTCACTTCTTCCAGGTTGACATCTTCTGAAAATCGAATACCTGGAAGGCGTATGAATATAGGTATTTTGTAATTTACTTATTAATTTTTTGTCCATCAAATCTTTTAGACTCAGGCTGAAAGTTTAGCTTCTTTCACACGGTTAAACCTCGACACTCATTTTTGGTCCCCATTGGAAAGTAAAGCCAGATGAGGCAGGATGAGGGTCAAAAATATTAGGTAAGTATTCGTATTTCGAAACGGTTTCGATAAACGGAAATTACCCGCCGAGCAATATACATTGCGGCATTCAATAAGTCAAACAAAACCCACCTCCCTTACACGGCAGGCGATGGACAAGTCAAAAGTTATTTGGTAAATATGTATGTAAACGTATTTCGAAATGTCTAGATAAACGAAAATTACCAGCCGAGCAATATACATTGCGTGTTAGAATAAGTCAAGCCAACCCACCTCCTTTACACGGCAGACGATGTACGCTGTGCTGCGACCGGTAGCCGTGCACGATCTCGTACTCGCCCGACTTGCGCTGCAGCGGGAACTCGAACTGCAGCGAGCTGTTGCACGAGCCCATCACCTGCATCACTATACCAATGTATACACGTGGAAATCTAAAACACTTTGGACTTTGTATCGCCCTTATTCCAGGGACATAAGGGCCACTCTTGAGTTGTACGTGTTAACCATAAAGTATGGCTGAGTGTACGGCAATCTGTAATAGGTACCTACCTTAAAGTAAGTACATAATGTAAACTACCTTCATACCTACTTGTGGCTTTTTAGTTAATATTAATATTTTAACGTTAAGAAAAAAAGCTATAGGTTGGTCAATTACTACTGACATGAAAGCATAAAACGAATCCAAAATCCAAAAAAGAACCGAGGGTGTTTTTTTAAAATGAGTAAACGCGAATAATCTCAGCGAGTCTTCTAAGTGACTCAAACATAGCATAAAATTCCACCAACCTTAAGAATCCCTGCAACTCTGTTCCGCCTCTTCTTGTCAGACATGGTAACGTACTTCTTGAGGTACTCCGTGAGTGAGGGCTCGACAATCTTCACTGCGTTATGGTAGAAATACTCCACCATCCGGTAAAAGCTCGGGTCCGGGTCCGTGGCCACTTTCTGCAGATGTTCGGGTATTTCGTACCCGCGCACACTCGATTTCAAAGGACTAACTGTCACAAGCAACTTTCGCGCGACCCGTTGCACTAAAACCATTTTGCGAAATTCGAAAAAATTCATAAAAAGTAACAATAATATAACAAATATACAAATTGACGAAAAGTATAATAGTTTTCGTGTGCAGATTTGCTTGATTTTGATTTATTCTCAGATTTTATTGTTGATCTACATGAAAATGTCAAAATATTGTCTAAAGTTATGATTGACAGTTCTCTATAAACCATAGAATGAGATCTAAAATCATCGAGGTTGATTATCGACATGCATTTTAATGTATTTTAAATGGAAGATGATAGATACACAATGCTGAAATTACGTCGCGTTATTTTGTGTAGAAAATGCATTGCCGCCGAAATTCGGTAGCATAATTTCAGCTTAGTGTGTTCCTATATTTATAACCACGAACCGTGCAGAGCAAATATTCAGAAAAAAGAGATCCTAAATAAAAATAACATTTAAACTTTTTTCAATTAAACTCTTTATTAACTTAAACATAAATAAATATCTCATTTATCGAGCCTACAAATAGGGTTGTTCTGCACCATCTGCAGATCAACTCTGGGTCCGACGAGGTCCCTGATGTTGTTGAGGCCGTACTTGATCATAGTGGGCCGCTCGAGGGACAGGCCCCAGGCGATGACGTTGACGTCGCCCGGCAGCCCCATGGGCAGCAGCATCTCCGGCCGGAACACGCCCGAGTTGCCGATCTCGATCCATTTGCCGAGGCCTGGAAGTTACGGTTGAGGAAGTTTGAAGATCGGTGCGGTGGATTGTAATTGTGAATAACCGAACATTACAATAAAGATAAATTTTGTTCATACGTGTCTCTTGGCGATTATTTTTTTAAATAACAAATGTCCACGTAAATTAAATGAATGAGGATAATTTCAGGTAAAACAAATTATTTAACACGCGTGTATGCCGTAGAAATAGTTTTTTTTTACACTATGTCAAAAACTAAGCTGTTTGTTAAAAGTGGCTCCACAGTGCCACCTGGCGGTAGCGTTTGAGTGTTCGTGGTATCAGATCTATTTGACTTACTATAGACCGTAATCACAGATAACATAATAGAACCGTTATATTCCATATCTTTAAATATCGGCAAAGGGACAAACGATTTCAATCCAAAAAAGAGAAAAACGCTCCCTAAACTTCAAAATAAAGTTTGAAAACACCCAACTTCATAATACATTTAAAATAAAAATTTAAGATTATGTAAAAGCTTCCAAACCAACCTGTATGATAAGCGAAGATCTCCATACTCGGCTCGGTGTATGGGTTGTACGCCGGCTTGAACTGCAGCCGGTCGAAGCCGAGGCGCTTGAAGAACGCGTCCAACACTCCTATGAGGTCGGCCAGGCCGAGCCCGCGGTCCGCCACCACGCCCTCTACCTGGTGGAACTCCGCCAGGTGGGTCGCGTCGAGAGTCTCGTTGCGGAACACCTGGAATATAAATTAAGTTGTGTGTAAGTGAAGCCTTTTTTAGACGTAGTTGAACGCAATCAACGCTGTTTGCCTTCTATGTTTGCCGTGGGACAGAGCAATTAAATAAAATAAAAATAATAATAAATAATGATAGTACAGAATGAGCTGATAAATGTATGTCCATGGCCATGAAACATAAACTACCAAAAAAAGTGAAATGCATTTAACGCGCTATTATTGACACTAACGTCACTAACTAAGCCTGTAGTGCCTGCAGTCATTCCAGTCATGAGCGGCTCGGGGTATTTTCCCACTACCCACTAAACCTACGGTTTCCTTCTCAAACATATGGGAGGATGGACATCTAGGTTCAAAAAATACAACCTTTATAATTCGATTGTTTTGTTTATCTCTTTTAATTTCCCCAATTATTCTTTCATTGTTCATTTTTTTTTGTTTTTTTGGCCTTCGTGCCACCCTTAGTTCAGAAGCAAAAGCGCTATTATCGGTCTGTAAGTGTACCCGTACCTTGTCGATGCTGAAGTACTTCTTCGGGGTGAACGTGTCCTGCTTAGCGAGCGCGTGCAGCATCCGCGCGCTGACGGCGGTGGTGTGCGTCCGCAGCAAGTTCTTCTGCGCCTCCTCGATCTTCCAGTCGTATCTGTAACCCTGGAAGTTCACAATATACAGATCGCGAACATCCGATTGAAAAATCCGCTAGATGGCCTATATATACCTAGGCGTGAGGTCTAACTCTATGTCACTGGTGAATTTTGTCATATTTGTCAATGTCATGTCAAAAGTCACCAATAACATACCAGTTAGACCCTACGCCTACACCTACTGCCATCTTGCGGAATTTTCATTTGCGAAAACCCTCTTTAAGTAAATAAATAAATTACTTGGACACATCAATTTCTTAAACCCAACCTAAACTCGAAGCTTGTACTATGGGAGCTAGGGAACGGATAGAAGTTCTTAAATATTTTTACAAAAATCCATGACTCGAGTAAAAATGCCTATGTTAATCACACAAACATTTGTCACTAGCGGGATTCGAACCCGCGACTCTTGGTTTTGTACTGTATTTATTGATAATACGTTTTTTATAAAAACTGCTTCAATCAATTATTACTTGAGGACTCATAAAAAATAAACATACCTGTGACCCATAACCGCCTTTACTATGCACCTTCTTCACCCTCTCCAAATAATCCTGAGGGAACTCCGTGGTCACCGGCGGGTCGGACACGAAGAACGTGTCGTGAGCGTCCCTGGCCGGGTGCTGCTGCGGCTGGAACAACGCGTCGAAGTTCCAGAACGAGCTCTCCACGTACATGTCCGTCGGCATCTCCTGGAAACCCATCTCGAGGAAGATCTCGCGGAACTCTGACCGGACTTTGAGGAGCGGGTGGAGGTGGCCGCATTCTGGGGGCTGTCCTGGAATTTAAATGGTTATAGTAATTGTTATTTCTGATTGAAAATAAGATAAATATGGTAACTTGATGTTGGTTGTTATTTCGTAATGACAGACAGAATCTGGTTAGGCAAGTTTCTAACAGTTGTTAGAACCATCTTGATCGTCTTACGTAAGTACATTCTGACA
This sequence comes from Nomophila noctuella, assembly GCA_958496325.1. NCBI lineage: Eukaryota > Metazoa > Arthropoda > Insecta > Lepidoptera > Crambidae > Nomophila > Nomophila noctuella. The sequence goes on along the minus strand of OY292491.1, from coordinate 904,822 downwards.
GAAAAGAAATATTCAGAAAGGCGTGAGGCATCTTGCTGCTAAGATTCTTCGCAGTGAAATTCCTGGAGAATTTTATCAGGCAGAGTGCACTCAAAAAACTTAAGCATCATCATCATCATTAATTGTTAATATAAAGTATCTACTATTAATGTTTCTGACAGTATACCTGATATCTCATCTCACCAATAATAAGACAGCATTTGACAGCAACAATATGCTCATTTAAAAGTGCATGTTTAAACACAGTTAGTTTTATATGGATTATACAAACAAGGTTCTAGCAGGTCAAGAATAAAGATAATTTTTAAGATAATTGTAAATATCAGACTCTCAATGTTCCTCTTAGTAAAAGCCCCATAATCATTTTAAATGTACTATTACAATGATACATATTGGATTATTCAACATGTTTTTAATTGGACTTTGATGACTAAAACATAATATTGCCCAATTTAAAAAAAAAATGGTTTTATAACAAAGAGTCTGTCTTACCTAATGCATCAAAGTTGTACGGCTTGAACTGTAAAGTCTTCCATGAGCCCGTTAATAACATTTCACTGGTCAAATCCGTTTCTAACTTCTTTATAGTTGTGGCAAACTGCGGTCCTTTTGATAATACAAAACTCTTTAAAACAACCTCTTGCAGAAGTTTTCTTTTCTTGTAGTCATTCCTTACGTTGTCTGCGAGGTTGTCTATTCCCTTCTTGATCTCATTCAAATTGTCCTGAACGGTATCTGTGATGGTATCAACCTTCTTCTTGACTAATGGAGGTCCACCTGACTTGTCTATAAGGATCCACCCTGAGGACATGGCTTTGCTGAAGCCTACTTTAGCATTTGGAACAGCCTGTAAAAAGTTATTAATGATTATCAAGAGGTTATAAAATAAAATGTATCCAAGTTATTAAAAAGAAATGGATAAGCCTTGACTGCTACCAAATTAATTGTTTGAAGTAGTTGGAAGTAAAATTTAAACCCTCTTAAATTATGACATTAATTTGATGATGTTGATGATATGATCATGTCATTAATTTATCTGAACACATAATGTAACTTTTCATATACAACTGATGGAGACAAATATTCACTCAACTTATCAACACATTTTCTTAATTGTTTATAAAATAAACATTATAAAAGAAATCAATATAGGTCATTTACCTTCATAAGTTCTGCCTGTGGAATCCCAGCCTCAGGCACGCTGCGGTACAGGACAGCCTCGTGGCTGCCCTTGTCCGCCACAAGGAGCCCCTCCTCTGTCAGCTCCCATCGCGTACTCTTCACTGCTTCCGACACCACCATCTCCAGGGCTTCTAAGCTTTTCACAGCACCTACTATTTTTTGGTGGTCTTCATTAAATTCTGTTGCAAGTTTCAGAGTATTCACATTATCACTTTTGTCTAGGTAGTGCAAAATTCTTTCATTTAATTCCATTTTATTTTATGGATAATTTATTATTTTTAAATATACTTTGAGGTTATTTTTGAATGACGAGATCTGACACGACGCTGACACTTGACAGCTGATAATGACAACTTTTTGTAGCTCTGGCAAATCACAATTTGGCTTATTCAATTCAAATTCAAATCATTTATTTAAAAGAAAAACTCTTACATACACTAATACAATATTTAAAGATGCAGTGCTTCTTTTAGTACATATTAAGAATAAAATGGGTCACTAAAATCAGCCACCCAGTCTGGTGATTCCCATGAACCTAAAAAATAGACCTCTCTTTTATGAGTCCATTTTGCTCACCAACAACAACAACGAACAACATCAAATGAAATTTTATTTAATTATCTTAAGAAAAGCTGACGAGTATTTGAGGTTTGAAAAAGACATAAACAACATTATCTATTTTAATTTGTCTTGCGTATGCTCAGATTAATATTAATCTGAGTGCGCATGCTTCTCGTTTAAAGTATCAACAATAAGACCTTTGGAGAGCGCTAGGAGAGACCTATGTCCAGCAGTAGACTGTGGTAGGCTGATTATGATGATGATGAATAAGACCTTTAGCCCTAATCTCCTCCATTTGCATGATCAGTTTGCCTTTGTTCGGAAAAATCGAGACAATTTTGTTCCAAAGAACCGGGAATCGAACCCAGGCCCAGGACCTTGAGGGCTCGAGATTACGACGACGATGGCTCGTACTACTGAGACGTTTGTTTGATTTAACAAATCGTTTGTTAAAAATGGTTATACACACTTAATATATGCCTTCCATTCCATATGTTGTGAATTATGTACGTATTGCCAATTCCAGTGAAAGTTTTTAATTGATTCCGGTCGAATAATAATGAGTCATGTGCGTGTGCGTGTCATCATCGCATCAATATTGAAAAGGTTTTTTTGTGCATACCTACCACTTCTGTTTGAGTGGTCTTAGCGACAGATTTCCTAACTAACCCTTTGGACGCTTTTTAGCAACCTGCAATTATATCCCAACTAGTCCCAACTATATAATATTATAAATGCGAAAGTAACTCTGTCTGTCTGTCTGTCTGTTACGCTTTCCCGCTTAAACCTCGCAACCGATTTTGATGAAATATGGTACAGACAAACTTTAGACCCTGAGATAGAACATAGGCTACTTTTTATTTCGAAAAAAAGAAATCCACGCGGACGGAGTCGCGGGCGGCCGCTAGTAACATATATAAGCCATACCTACTGCAGTCAACAACATTTATAATCCACTTAATATACCTACTTAAGTAAAGTAACGCACTCGGAGGTATTGTAATTTGTTGTAGGAGTTAAGTACAAAACTATATTGCAGTTTTATACCTAAGTCATAAAATCATCATATTGTGTATATTTTACATAAAGTGAAAATGTGTTGAGCAGTCAAATGCTCCGAGTCAAAAGCCGCCGAGTCGCGGTCGATTGATAAAGTGGAACGCATGAAAATAGGGCAAAAAAAAGCATTTGCCGACCAGAGTGCGCGAAATTTGCCTGTCACGAACTGTCACACAAAGTTGAATTCAAGGTTTGAATTGAAATCATTTTTATTTTATATATTCTGCTGTTCATTCATACGTCTACGTTAAAGTGCTAAAAGGTTTGTAAAGTAACACATTTTCATTTTATTAACTGGTTGACACCGATTGTAAATGAATAGTAAATAAACCATAAACTGGCTTTAATTGGCCGTGGTTCTTCTAAGTATTTTCCGTATTTCTTGTTGTAAGGTAGGTGCGGTAAAGAATAGGTGTAATAAAAAAATATACCCAGTTTCTTTAATTACCAATTCATGTGTCTGCTTAAACATTTGAAACATTTTCTGCCACTTTTACGACTGTTTTTAGATGTCGAAGTTAGATCTAGTCGTGTTCGGGGCCACCGGGTATACCGGCAAGCGGGCTATCGAGGAACTCGCGCGGGGCAGTAAAAAGTATGGCGGCATCTCCTGGGCAGTCGCCGGCCGGTCACAGAAGAAGCTGGAGGACCTGTTGACAGAGATCACTAAGAAAACTGGTGAGTATTATTCCATACCTATAATGATAGTTAAGATAATTTATTGTCATTGACCTAAGGTGACAATAATAATAGTGGGTAATTCACAAAGGACTATTTTTTTTTATAGGACTATATGCATTGTGAGGGGGGTAATATTGTGTGTGTGCACTAGTGTCCGACCGAAGGTCTATTTTTGGCCGAAGCCGAAGCCGAAGCCGATTAATCGGCTATCGACCGACCTTCGGCCGAAGCCGAAGCCGAAGCCGAAGCCGAAGCCGAAGGTTTATATTTTCTCAGCACTTAGTAATTAATTTTGTTCAATATTGTCTACAAGCTACAATTATTATTAAACATTATTTCAAAACCTCAATATAAAAGGTTTATATTGACTGTCTCGTGTAAAGTTGATGATATATCATACAGATGGTTGGATTAGGAATTAATTAAAGGTTTGTGATTTTTTGATTTACCTTCTGGTAAAAATATACATTTCTTTATGTCTTGGTTTTACTCGACTAGACCAAAACTAGACTAATAAATAAAATAAACAACCACTTCTTCGTAAATAATTAAAGGTTGGTCAATTAAATGCACAGTTGAGAAAATATAAGAAAATTTAATATAAATTTAACAATAGAACATTAGTTCTACTTATTCCTCATTAGAGGTAATGACTGTTTTGAAAACAAACTGAAATTTACTAGGCAACCTATAGGCAATATAATTATTGACATGTCAAATTGTGTAAAAAATATGTTTCATCCATTAAGCATCTCGGATGAAGGTCCTTGTATAGCGAGATCTTAGACTATAATGTATCGTGTGTCGTCTATTTAATTGATTAGTACAAATTCAAAACAAAACACTAACAGGTACGATCTTGTTTTGTGTGATATTTTGACAGTGACTCCCCGCCGCCTCATGAGTTTTGTAACAATTTGTTTAATCTCAACGGTCGCTCGGACCTTCGGCGAAACCTTCGGCTTCGGCCGGGTTTTGGGCCGAAGCCGAATGTTTCGCCGAAGGTGGATTTTTTGGCCGAAGGTGGCCGAAGCCGAAGCCGAAGCCGAAGCTTCGGTCGGACACTAGTGTGCACTGTTAATGTTTGTTTTGTGAATTAATGTTTTTTTTTAATTGGGATAACCAAAGTAAATATTTTGTTTACATTATTTAAAGAAAGAAAGAAAGAAAAGCGTTTAAAAGAGTAATTTTGTCTAGGGTTGGAGAACTATTTAATTTTTTTAGAAACTGGAGTTAAAAAAAAATCCAATATATCATGACCTTGCTGTATTTGTTTCATCAGACACTACTAATTTACCAGTCATCGCTTTGGCCAAGGTTATGTAAATAATATCCTATGACTGAATTTCTATAGAAGTTGCAAAAGTTGTGATTGCAGCAAATATCTCTTGTATGCTTATAACTTGAACCGAAACTCAAAGTCATTTATATGGTAATTATACAGAGATTTATTATGCACATTATTTTTTTTACCTACTTAGGTGAATCTTCAAAAACAATTTTGCCTCAACATACTTTGGGAATTAAAAAAAAACCTGCATGCACACTCACACAGGTTATTGTGATCCCACAAATATAGTATAAAATAAGATTATTATAGTCTTATAAGAATCTTACCCCTATAAGTCTGTTTCCAATATGTATGCAAAGACATATATATTTTCATCTTTGTCCAATCTAAAGATCCATTAGAATATATTTAATTTAATTCAATGTCAAGTGTTGACTGACATCTGACGTGCTACACACATTTTTGTTTTAACATCCTGATCTGACCTGACTATCTTCACAATGTTATACAATATACCTTAATTATGTATGTAAACTAGTATGTTTGACCTTTGTACTGTCATCCGTACGTCAGGGGCGTAAGTGCTATTATCTAACTTTAAGTATAATCTATGAAAAGCATAAATTAATAAATAATGTGTTTTGTTAAATGAGTGTTTGAACTAAGATTTACTTAACTGCTTTCTATGTAGTTCTTATCCAAATGGTAAAATTTTATTGAGGGTTAATGTGCATTATTTGAATAAACTTAAATTTTTATATTTTATTTGTAATTTCTGATAGAAACTTTTTATTTTGCAATTTAAATATTTTTTGCAGTAAACCTTTAATATTCTGATGCTATTGGTATTGCAACATATTAGTAGCAACAACTTTATAGGTAAACAGATAAGAGTCTTAGTCATTTATCAGTAAATTAAATAACCAAGTAAGGATGATTGAAGGTTACATTACTGTTCAAAGGTATAGAATTTGACCTTATCAGTGTTAGGTAATTTATGTTCTACTAGTTTTTAATTGCGGCTTTGCTGCGTTGTCATGATTCCTGTTTTTTTTTTTTTTTTTTTCTAAGTTTTGTTGAGGCTTCAACATGATTCCTGTTTTATCCCATGGGATCATTTAATCCAGGACTAAAGTATCGTATCACCTAAGTCAGCATATAACGGGCAACAGTTTTTGATGAAATTTGGTTTTACAAGCAGGTTCAGTAGCTTCAGCGTGGTTGACGGACAAACATACAAACAAAATAACTGTCACATTTATAACATTAGTATGAAATTATCAAGTATGATTCATCACGATACATAAGTAAAAATAGCGCTTTCGTTTGGTAAATGGCCTGTTTATCTACCTAACGCCATATTGGATGGTATGAATGAGGTGCGGGTGGCGAGGAGTCGCGCTGATTGCTTGCCCTTGCACCATTAATTTATAAGCCGATCTTTGCTTCCATACCACTGTTCTACCGCTCTTTGGAATGCCGCAAAATATACACATTACCTTTAAGGGACCAATAACGCTTGAGACACCTCTTTATGGTAGCGGGTTTTTATGGGCGGCGATGATCGCTTACCATCAGGTATCTCACTAGGGCGTCTGCCGCCTTTTGCATAAAAAACAATCTGTTTCAGGCGAGGATGTGACCAAAGCTGAGATTATAATAGCTGAAGTGAGCGACTACGAGTCGCTGAAGCGCATGTGCGGTCGCGCCCGCGTCGTGGTGAACGCGTGCGGCCCGTACCGGCACTATGGCGAGCCCGTCGTCAAGGCCGCTGTGGAGATGAAGTCGCACTATGTCGACGTCAGCGGGGAGCCCGAGGTATGATCTTGTTTTAGTTCGCTGCTGTTCGTAGGCCTTCAATAGCTTTGTCTTGTCAGTGACTCGTGTCACTGAAGCTGGCGTGCAGTGAGCCTGTTGTCAAGGTCGCCGTCCATATGAAGGCGCACCATGTAGACGTCAGCGAGGAGCCCAAGGAATGAGCTTGCTCTGGTTCACTGCTCGACATAGACCTCCCACGGATTTACATGAGCAGTGCCGTTTTTATATCAACCAGCGCCCTGGGCGCTAAGTAACCTTCGAAATATAAGTATAGGTAGGGGGCGCTGTTACACCAATAATGTACAGTCACTAAAGCCTACGTGCGGCGAACCGATCGTCGAGTCCGCCGTGGGATACATCAGACGTTGCTCCTCTCCTTGACGTAGGCATTCTGCAGATAGGGGGCTGGGGAGTGACTATAGTTGTAAAAAACCCGTTAGCTACCGTTAAATAACCAAATTTTTGGTTAGCTACCGATAAAATGCAGTTGTTAACGGTTAGTTATCTGACAGTGACAGCTAAAAAGGGTATAGTTTTTTTCCTTTGTGAAGAGAAAATCGATATTCAAAAGATAAATAAAATTCATTTTAGATGTTATCCTACTACCTAATCCTACTAAGATTATAAATGCGAAAGTTTGTAAGAATAGATGGATGGATAGATGTCTGTTACTCTTTCACGCAAAAAGTACGAAACGTAAATGTTAAATTACATGTCGCTTTAATTTATAATTGCGTCTAATATACAATCTATTACTATTATTATTATACAAACACTTATTTACATCTAGCGGAATCTAGTGGAATTTAACCGTAAAATGCATAAAATGCGGGTTATTAACCGTTTCTAACGAAAAATGCATATTTACCCGCACGGTTAAAATCGTTAATAACCGGCGTCGCATCTATAGGAGTGACCGTATTGCAGTGAAGAAAATGGCTTAGCATGATGCGCTCCTGCCTGACACGAGAACATCGGTTGTTCTCTATCCGTTACTAGCGATGCTTTCGGTTGGTGTTTGTAAATATGAATATGCAGTCGTGATTACCATTGATTATGATAATTCTATATTCAGTTTATCGAGACGATGCAGCTGAAGTACGACCAGGCGGCGCGCGAGGCGGGCGTGTACATCATCAGCGCCTGCGGGCTGGACAGCATACCCAACGACATGGGCGTCATCTTCCTCGAACAGAACTTCCCGGGTGAGTAGATAAGTAGATTATTCACATCTATTAGTGGCCCTGGGCAGATGGGCCTGGGCCTTTAAACCTCTGATTTGGTAATCGTGGGACCCTCAGGCCCTGGTCTGGGGGCCCCAAACGATCGCGGGGCCCTGGGCACGGGCCCATTGTGCTCAAAGGGAAAGAGGTGTCTGATTATTCATACGTCATACTTCAGATCAGGTGCCATCTTTGGGGACTAATCAACTAGGACGCAACCAGTTCATAATTAATTAAGATTTTAATTGAATACAAACAATTTAAATTTATTATTGTTAAAATTATGGTATTTGAAATTAACATTCCATCGTTAATGTCTAGCCATCTGCATATGAATGTAAATGTAAAATTACAAATTATTTGACATTACTGAAGTATTCATTTTCAAATATACATACTTCATGTTTGTCATATTTGATATTGTCAATCATTTTGTCTAATTATGAATGCTATTGTATATTAATGAGTAAACTTCTGTCTTCAGGTGTATTGAACTCAGTGGAGTCGTACCTAAGTGCTACAGTAAATCCAGACTACACGTGGGAAGCGTTCCGGAGCGGGTCCGTCAACTACGGGACTTGGGAATCGCTGATCTACAGGTAAGAGCAACAACCTTGCGAATTTGGTCTCAAAAATTTTATGTATTGTTACAACTCTGTGCTAGTAGTTGAAAATTTCTTGTTAATCATTTTATAAGAACCAAATATGTTTATTTTGAAAAGAAATGATGAAAAATATTTGTTTTAACACAAATATTTTTGTGATATTGCAGCATTGCAAACCAAGGGGGGCTGTCTGCTCTTCGGAAAAAGTTGTACCCAGAGCGATTGCCTACTTTCAAACCAAGAGTAGAAAATCGGTGAGTGACTTACAAATCTTACTAGGGTCGTATTTTTGTCTGATTCAAATCAGCATTTGTGCTTGGCTTTTGAACAACAGGATCACTTAGTTCTGGCATTTATAATGTTTTCTTATGTTAATTCCGGCATTTATGTTAATTTTACCTGGTTGATTTTTTTTCATTCTATTTATGTGCAACATTGTGATTTAAAAAAAAAATTTATTTTAATTTAATCAAAGTTTGTACCAGCCGTAATTCCAGATAGAAGTTAATTAACTTTAGAGACGTGTTTGTTTTTAATCTTTATTATTATTGTGTCTTTTTTTAAACTTATATCGTTTTGTAAACATTTTCCATTGCTACTGCGATGACCACGTCTGATCTCGTTCTCCCAGAGGCACCCTCCACAAGCGCCTCGGCGGCTGGTGCGTGCCGTTCCTCGGAGCGGACCACTCCATCGTGTACCGCACGCAGCGCAGCCTGTACGAGACCGAGGGCGCCCGGCCCGTGCAGTTCCGCGCCTACATGAAGCTGGCGGGGCTGTGGCAGGTCTTCATGCTGGTCACATTCGGGACTCTGGTCATGCTCATGTCCAAGTATGAGTTTACCAGGAAGCTGCTACTGGACCATCCGAGGTATGTTAGTTATAGTTATTCCGTCATTTATCGAGGTCCTCGTTCGGCGCGTGCTTGAAGCTAGCAGGTCTCCTGTAGATGGCGCTGCTTACCGTCTTTGGCTCCGTCGTTATTATGCTGGTATCCGACCTGAGTTTCCAAGGAAGATCCTTCTAGATCACCCGAGGTATGTATGTTGTTCATATTGACAACTCCATAATTAGTGATGTGCCGGAGATCCGTATTCGTATCCTTATCCGTTACTTTTCACGCGGACCTTTAACGGATCCTATACCGTTTCTATAAAAAAATGAAGATCCGTATCGGTATCTTGACACCGAATATCCGTATCGGTATCCGCGTATCTACATTTTTAGCGATCCGGCACATCACTGTATGACACGTAGCGCGGTCTGTACGAGACCGAGGGCGCCCGGCCCGTGCAGTTCCGCGCCTACATGAAGCTGGCGGGGCTGTGCCAGGTCTTCATGCTGGTCACCTTCGGGACTCTGGTCATGCTCATGTCTAAGTATGAGTTTACCAGGAAGCTGCTACTGGACCATCCGAGGTATGTTAGTTATAGTTATTCCGTCATTTATCGAGGTCCTCGTTCGGCGCGTGCTTGAAGCTAGCAGGTCTCCTGTAGATGGCGCTGCTTACCGTCTTTGGCTCCGTCGTTATTATGCTGGTATCCGACCTGAGTTTCCAAGGAAGATCCTTCTAGATCACCCGAGGTATGTATGTTGTTCATATTGACAACTCCATAATTAGTGATGTGCCGGAGATCCGTATTCGTATCCTTATCCGTTACTTTTCACGCGGACCTTTAACGGATCCTATACCGTTTCTATAAGAAAATGAAGATCCGTATCGGTATCCGCGGATCTACATTTTTAGCGATCCGGCACATCACTACTTACTCGTATGACACGTAGCGCGGTCTGTACGAGACTGAAGGCGCCCGGCCCGTGCAGTTCCGCGCCTACATGAAGCTGGCGGGGCTGTGGCAGGTCTTCATGCTGGTCACCTTCGGAACCCAGGTCATGCTCATGTCTAAGTATGAGTTTACCAGGAAGCTGCTACTGGAGCATCCGAGGTATGTCATTCATCTGGGATTGATATCTTGTATGCCGTCATTTATCGAGGTAGTCGTTTGGCGAATGCTTGAAGCTAGCGGGTCTCTGAGATCACCCGAGGTATATATGTTGTTCATATTGACAACTCCATAACTAGTGATGTGCCGGAGATCCGTATTCGTAACCGTATCCGATACTTTTCACGTGGATATTTAACGGATCCTACACCGTTATAAAGATCCGTATCCGTATCCGCGGATCTACATTTTTAGTGATCCGGAATATCAATAATAATGATACGTAGCCTGCACGAGACCGAGGGCACCCGTCTTGTACAGATCTGCGCGTACATGAAGCTAGACGGGCTGTGGCAGGTCTTCATGCTGTTTACATTCGGCACTCTGGTTATAATCATGTCCAAATATGAGTTCACGAGGAAGTTGCTACTGGATCATCCGAGATGTGTTAAATTTAAAGTCACATAGTAAGTTGTAGTGGGCAAACAAAGATGCAGATCCCGTTCCCGTTTAAACCATTAGATCTGCCAATCGTCTAGAAACAAGGTAGTGTGTCCGACATCCATATTGATTTATAAAATATATTCATTATGAAACAAGAAAACTTCAGAACAAATAGAAGGTCAAACTAAGACCTGTATTAATTTATCACCTGTTACAAAAATTATAGACAATTAATATAAATGAAATAAGTTTGCTGAATATCTTTATAAATAAATAAATGGCCTTGGACTAACACACCAATTGCCTAGCCCCAAACTAAGCTCGAAGCTTGTACTATGGAAGCTAGGGAACGGATAGACATACTTAAATACTTTTATAAACATCCATGACTCGAGTACAAATGCCGATGTTCATCACACAAACATTTGCCCCTAGCGGGATTCGAACCCGCGACCCTTGGTTTTGTACCCAGGGTCTCTAGCCACTCGACCAACGGGCCTGTCAATAATTAATATAACAATTAATTATTATATTTTTTCAGAATATTCTCCTGCGGCATGATTGCGCGCGGTCCCAATCAGGCTGTGAACGAGAACACTACTTTCACCCTGGAGCTGTTTGGAACGGGCTGGGAGACCGGCCAGGACGTCGAGACCACGCCGCCTAAGAAGACTATTAGTGCTAAGGTTAGTTCTTTTATCTGACTGTCGATTCATAAAAGCATCTTTGAAGCATAAATAGATAAGCTAAGGTTCCTTAAATTTAGGTTTGTTTATTATTTTTACAGCATCTCGATGGTCTGGTGGTTTTAGTTCCGGGTTATGGACATCAACAACCGCACAAGGGTTGCAGATGCTATGCCTGCCTTTAAAAAGCCCACACCCTCCAAAACTGGGCTCTGACGTCCTTACTCACCAGGAGAAACATAGCCTATATATAGCAGAAATATAGTCTTTTGTGAGGTGGAGGTACTTCGCCAGATGAGCGGCTCATCTATTGGAAGTTCCTCTAAGCTGAACCTCTCTTAAAACATTTTTTTTTCTTCTTTCTTTCGTACATCTATGTAAGATATATGAAGGGTGTGGGTGATAATGTTGTCCATACTTTGCAGATATCCGGCACTGATCCGGGCTACGGGTTCACGACGCTGGCGCTGCTGCAGTCCGCAATCACCATCCTGCAAGAGAAGGACAAGATGCCGCCGCAGTAAGTACTCTTCATAAGTATACTTTCAGACAGGGTTGTTATGGATAAGACTTTTCAGATATGGATTGGATACGGATATAGAATTGATTGGAATACCGAATACGGATTAGGAGACGAATATGATTTATTTTCTGATTATCCGTTACTTTCAGATAATTTCGGTTACGAATAAGTAATCATTTCTAATAAATTTCTTAACATTAGGTACATAATTTACCTACTTAAGTAATAACTTCTTGAGCGCCTTTCAGCAGCCGGCTGATCAAAACAACTTATATAACGAATTGCCTCAATTAGGCTTCGCCTCTATCCGCTATTATCCGAAACTTATATTTCGGATACGGATTCGGTTACGGATATTTTTATCGGGTTACGTAACGCCCTAACAACTCTGCTTTCAGCTAAAATCTTTCAATTTCAATTCAATTTCTTAACTAAGAACGACTCATCTGATCTCAGGCAATCATCAGTATCGGACCAGCTTCTCTTGCTGTCCAATGAATTTGACAGATAAATATTGTATTTATAATTATGTTTATAAATTTATATTTATAAATATAGTCGTTTTTGTAATATATTTTATAAAATATTCATAAAAACTGAACCTTGATAATGAAACACTGGTGTCGGTATATCCTTAGTTTATCAAATAAATCATGTGTATGAAGTTAAGTCAACTGACGTTGTGGGGAAAATGGATCTTATTCGTGAATTATCTTTCCAGGGGTGGGGTGCTAACTACCGGAATCGCTTTCCGCAACACCAGTCTCATCAGGAACCTTCAAGAGAACAACGTCACCTTTGAGATCCTCGAGAGAAAGTAAACAGATAATAATATTATCTGTTTGCTTACACTTTATAATGTATTATATTATGTGATGATATAAAACACTTTTGTATGAATGTATTCATGTAAAATGTAATCTGATAGCCATTGGAATCTATTAAGATGCTATTTATTTATTAATGGTAAAACTAAAATATTATTGAGGTAGATCGACACCGCATAGTGCTGGGGTTGTAGACTGAAAAGCCTGACTCGATCAGAGAGGTGCCTTGTGGCTTGAATCAAACATTTGCGGATTCTTCGCTCTCAGGACTCAGGACTATGTTCGATCGTCGCAAAATTTAGTTTTTGATTGCTTTATATTTATTTTTGTTATTTATTTAAATATGTTAAATAGTTATACCAATAATATTCCATATTTAGCATTCTACGCACTTAGTCTGTGTGATGAACATTGTCATGAAATAAGGTTTAAACTTCCTTTTTAAAATTTTGCCAATTCAAGTTTTTTAACGGATTAAATCTGTTTTGTCAATTAAATTAATATAAAATTTGTTTAAACTTTCTAATTTTAGGGGGCTTATGATATTTAAATAATCAAATATATGGGCACAGATTTAAAATGTATGTACTATGTAACTTATTCTTTCAGCTTGTTGCAGCGCATAAAGTCGCGAAATTGGTTTTCCGTCTTAATACAGTACGGATCTTTTCTTTCTTGGTCCAGCGTTTAAAGATTTCACTATAAATTATTTAGTGTGATCTATGCACAATTTTGAATCTACCATCAAGTTATTTAATCGAGTTATTCTTACTTATATTCCATGAGAAACTATTCCATCTAAGCATTTAATTTTAACACCATATCCACTAGAAGTAAGTTTTCACATTAAAGGATGGGAAATGGGAAGTATAAGACTTAGCACCATTTGCATTGATACATTGATAGATTTTATAGGTCATTGAATATGGTCGGTATTAACATTACTCATTCTATGAGGCCTTTTAGACATATGTTTGGTAAAGGGGTGTTGGTTGCATTTAAAGTGCATAAATAAGAGGTGCTATAAGGTGTACTGGGATATAATTATTATTATAAAAACATTAGAGGCTAGTTTGTAGGCACTTTGCTTTAATTAAGGGAAACCTTTTTGGTAAATATTTCTCTTTTAATTATTTAAAATTTTAGATGCGAAATAATTTATTTCCTAGTCTTAGTTACCAGTATTATAAATAAACCAAAAACTTTTTTAAATTACTTAATTGTAAGATGGGATAAGGAAACGAAGCTAAGAAGGGTCCATGCCAAATCGGCGATTAAAATCTATGCAAATTGGTATTAGAAAACTAAAGTGATTGTGGAGTGTTGTGTGGTAACTAATATTTATTAATAATTTTATAACGTATTATTTGTTTCTTGGGTGTTACTACACACTTATATTATGTGGTATAAAATAACATTTTTCTTTGTGATGATAAGTTACCTAAGATAAAAATAAAGTTATGTATATGTTTTTATATAATATGTATTTTATTACATCATTCCCATTAAGCAGCGTTCCATTTACAGAAACAGAATACATTGGGGGCGTTTGGGCGAAAAAAGCGTTTGCAAGCGTTTGTAAACAAAATGGCGATTGTTAGCGCAAAATGGCGATTGTTTAGCGGTAACACAGTAAACTGACAGTTAGCAAACACGTCCTGGACGAAAACTGTACATTTTGCACTAACAATCGCCATTTTGTTTACAAACGCTTGCAAACGCTTTTTTCGCCCAAACGCCCCCAATGACAGTTACTGCACTTGGGTGTTTGACTAATAGAAGTGAGTTATGTTATGTGTCCTGTCAGTCCAAAGATCTTGGAAAAAATCTTTGTGTCAGTCAAACACCGTATTAACTGTAGAAAACTATTGCGTTTTTTATAAATATTTACTAATATATAGACCAGGCAGGGTATACATCTTAAGTTTCTACATAATTCGCGTTTAGTCCATTTTTGTCGTAGTAAACGGTGTCAGTATACATGTATATTTTCTGTTCCGATTCGATTGTATTGTCTTAAAATAAGAGGCCAAAATGACGACTACTCTTTTTAGTTTTAGTGATCCGATAGAGATGGCGTTACTAGTACCGAACACGAGGTGTGTTGATTCATTTTGTTTTTTAACTGACTCGGACTTCTAAACGAGGGAGTGCTTAATTCTTCAGGATTAATTTGTACCGTACATAGTAACTATGTATAATTTACTTACTCGTTTTTTTTGATGAATCAGTGCTTAATTCTTCAGGATTCATTTGTAACGTACATAGGTTGTTACTATGTACAATTTACTTTCTCGTTGTTATTTTTATGGGGTTTGGGTTTATTGGTATCATAGTAATATATTTTATATACCTATCTGGAGGAGCTCGATGGCGCAGTGAAGTAAAGCAACTTTCATACCCTATAATTTTAGGTAAAATTGTCAAATTCGTATATTATTGCTGTTGGATTTATTTATACTAAGGTGGTACCCTTTATCTATCAAATCAGCCTTACGCTTGGGGTAAGTTCACAAAAGGTTATTTATTCGCTAACAAACTATGTCAGGTGACAGTCGCTCCATTATAATAACCAGGTTTGTCAGTTAAGGATCATGTGGACGTAGCGTAGGTACAGTGGGCTCCGAGGCAATAGTCAAGGATGCAACCGGGATAAGCGCTAGGATGATGATGAGCGTAGTTAAGGGTGTCAAATTAAATTTTCCCTTGAAAATAGATTAATTACTTTATTGATAAAATTATTATGAACTAACTTAATGATAGGAAATGTACACACAGACTGACCTAGCACGCTATTATATACATCATATCGTATCTTGAGACGCCTGTACACTTATAATTACATTGCCGTACCATTAAAATAAATTAGAAAATGAGCTTTGGTCTAAAAATAAAGTTTGTTATAAAATAAATTAAAAAAAATATATCAAAGTTCTAAAACTAACGTTTGACATTAATTACAAAGTGCAAAGTTACCGGTAATTTACAATAGAATAATGAAACAGCATAAAGAAACAATGTACAAACAACAATTCATCATGTACCGTCAACTGAATTGCATCCATATTTTTATTGATTGAAATAGTAATTACAAACTCGAACAACCTATCTGCTGGCTGTTCTGAAATGATTAAAACACTCAATACCGTTTTTTATTTCATTGTATAAACAATAAGTGAAAGTATTAACTATCAACCCAAAAGGAAAAGTGTTTGCTTGATTAACCCTTACCACGCCAACGTCTGATATATCAGACATTTAACTTTCGTGCCCTCGCCGCCAACGTCTTATATATCAGACATAAATATCTAACCAATTTAACTCTATTTTTTCTTATCGTTATAGTACGGGCCGACATATGCATACAATTTTCAGACTGTTCATACTTTAGTTAATCAAAAATATCAATTTCATAAAGTATTATAATGTTATTTTAATGATAAATTATTAAAAACAAAACCGTGTTGAATCGACTCATACTATTTTTTTTTTACTTGGACCCTCTGCGCCAACGTCTGATATATCAGACATTGGCGTTCCATTAGTGATGTTCCATTACAATGTTCCTACCAAAACCAGAAATCTGGTACCTCAAAATAGAAACATTCAAAAATGTAAAAATTATACAGGTTTTTGTTTTGGGCATATTTTTTGTGTGTTACGAAATCTTGCCAAGTTTTGCATTGGTTAAACTTGGTAAGATTTCGTAACACACAAAAAATATGCCCAAAACAAAAACCTGTATAATCCACTCGATAATAATGCAATCGAAAATAAAGCGTTTACATTGATAAACGCTTTATTTTCGATTCATGTTTTGCATCAAAATTTGATTTGGTGGATTTGATTGATACTGGGTTTCATGATCAAATCCAGTAAATTGCATAGTATGTCACAACACTATAGCGACACGATCATGCATGAGTCTCGTACGCCAACGTCTGATATATCAGACACGGAAGTGACGTCAGAGGCGATAGATGTTTCTAGAACTACTTATTTAGTGTTGTACAATGAGGGTTGGAGATATCGATAAATTATGGAAGTACCCTGCAAAATTATGTTATTTACTGTGTTATGCTTTGCGTTGCTGTGTAGATTTATTACGTTAATAAATTAATGTTTATTGAAATATGACCACTGCAGAGGAGTTGATTAAGATTTTAGAAGGAACTGATGATGTTGAATTTGAAGTGTTCTTACATAATCAACAGGTAAGTTATAAAAAAATATAATATGTACTATAAAGCGTCCCAATCTAATGGTGCAACCATGGTTTGACACAATAAAGTGTTTGTAATTTTCTTTTTTTTTAGAGGATTATTGGAATACGTAGATGTATTTACATTAGAAAAACTTACCGGTCATTATTGATATTTTTATTTCATGTAACTAAAATCATAACTACTATTATAAAGGCCAAAGTTTGTATGTATGGATGTTTGTTACTCTTTCACGTAAAAACTACTGAATGGATTTATGGATTTTTGTTACTCTTTCACGTAAAAACTACGGACGGAGTCGCGGGCGGCCGCTAGTAATAAAATAAAACCCAAGAAACTTAAAAAATAACTATAAATATTTTTTTCAAATGATTTATTTGTTACAAATTAATAATATCGATACTCAACATTGTCAGCACTAGTTAATCAACCAGTTATATTGCGGTGGCGTGTGGTGAACGTTTCTGACGAAAACTCGTGGCGTGGAAAGGGTTAAGCTCAAATTTTGTAGTTGATTAGTATAAATCTAGTAGTAGAAAGTGTTATGTCGATGACTCGATCTTGATCAAAGATGATGCAAAGTTTTGATTATAGGTATTTGAGTGCCAAGTAAAACGGATTTCTAACTACTGTAATAAGAATCAAGATTTTCACACCTGTATGGAATGAAGATCGATTCATATTGTTCACTGATGATTTTTTTTTAGTTTATTCAAAATAATATAATAAGTATTTTTGTATAGGATAATACGACGATTCGCTATTCATAGGTTTTACAAATTACATATTAGAATATCTAAATATGTTTTATTGTTCTATAAGTAATACGTATATTATATAATACATAAAAAACATTGTTAAGAATTGCTTTCTAAGAAATACTCATACCTAGTAGGTAGTAAATATCTTTTAAGTTATTACGGAAATGAACTAAATGTTGACCATGACATGAAAAATAAGTTAAGCTGTAATAAGTATTAAACAAAATCCAACATAAAAGTTATTAATGAGGTAGACAAAGATGACTGATAAAATGTAAAAAAAAAGTATCTTATTTTCAAACGTCTAGTTATACTAAACTTAAACTAATTTTGGAGCGTATAGTAAATTTTCAAATAAGAATGCTTGTGGAAATAATATATGAAACATGATACTTGCAGTTATTGGAATCTTTTGGGTCAGTACCCAAAAGATTCCAATTAAAAATCCAGTTAATCACATCTAGTTAACACTGGTTATGTATAAGACTAATATTCCAATCATGATCATAATTTGCAGACTTATTCAAATCGGCACCTAACCTACCATAGGTATTAAGGTATTATCTTGAGTCATGACCGATTTACATACCATACAAAGGTATTCTTATAATTAGCTAGCATCGCATAAAGTCGCATTCTAATTTTGATGTTCCTTAAACGACTAAACTTACGCGTTAACTAATATAGGTAGTACCCATTTAAACAATTTTACCATGAAATTTCGTATCAACAAGCAACCATTTAAAAAAACTCCAGACGCCCCCTTTACACATTACCCACTAATTTATACAGACATACCGACGAATGAGCGAGTCACTTCATAGTGTTTTGTACTATCCACACACTGAGTTCAGAACGTCACTTTAGCTGGACTCCCGGCTGTTCTCGTTGGAGCCGGTCGGCTGCGAGGGCGAGGGCGTCACCTCGGGCGCGACGATGAGGCCCTCCTTGATGCGCTTCTTCTGCTTCATCCGGCGGTTCTGGAACCAGATCTTGACCTGCGTCTCGTTGAGCTGGAGCGCGGACGCGATCTCTATCCGGCGCGCGCGCGTCAGGTACTTGTTGAAGTGGAACTCCTTCTCGAGCTCGGTGAGCTGCTTGTTGGTGAAGTTGGTGCGGCCGGTGTTGTTGAGGTTGAGCAGCGGGCTGGCCAGCATCTGCGCGCCCGCCGAGCGCAGCTCCGCCGGGCTGCCCAGCACGCCCTGCGACACGAACTCCGCCGGCGGGATCATCAGCTTCGGCGCTGGAAGCGAACAACACAGGTCAGTTGAATAGCTGGACAAAATATTGATAACGTTAGACCCTGTCGGAACATTTCCTACGAGAAATTTCTGAAAAATATCAGATGGCACAAAATAATTTTGCATAAGATTATATTTATAAGAATAACAATTTTCGTAGAACATGACATATGATTTTTTTGAGAATGTTCATTGTTTTCTGTAATCGTGACTGGTCGACTACGGTTCTATACCTAAAGGAATAGCCGTGATAATTACCTGCAAACCTATTAGGTACAGTTTAGATGACCTATTTGCCAACGACGGACCTTTAATTCACGTCATGTGTCCACAACAAGCAAACAGCGCTTATTTTTTTGGCTATAAAATTGAATTATAAAACGTTTGAAGGTCACGGTACTTAGCACCTGGATTACAGTAATTACCGAGACAAAAACAAACTTAGCGGAGCACATCTGATATTTCTTCCACTCGAAAACCCTTTTAATACTATTTGCCCACAAACTGGACTGAAAAAATATTTGATCTAACTCGGGCGAGACCGGCTCGCCCAATATTTGGAATTCGAGAACAAAAATGCTGGTCGCAAACAAACACAATTAGACAATAAAAGTCCAGCACAATAATGAACGTCAAAACTTCACGTTGCCGAGAGCCACCGCGCGGCGGGGCGCCTACTTTAGGCCAATATTGAAATATCTTTTTATCTCGTTCCTTTTCGTTGTGTCGAATTAGAAAAAATTGACACCTGTCATAATCGGAGCCTGCTCCCACGGCGTGTCCGAGATAATCCCGCAATGAGACGCGTAAACAAACGATGTTTTGCGATGGCAAGTGAATGCCAACTATTCAGAGGATGCAGTTGACTTTTTATGCGTATTGAATGCGGAGTGTAAATATCCGGAATTCACAATAGAGAGGAACGAGGAGATGCTTCATTGTTTTTTTTGATACGAATGATACCTACTAAAAAGTTTAATGGTAGGACCGATTTAGGTTGAAGGCAGTTTTTATCAAAGGCCTTCCATTTTGTTTCATTTTCCGCTAGTTCTAACTATTAACAATTTTTTTAATACCTCATAAATGTAATCACAAAAGTAAACATAAATACAGACTTCAAGTAATTAGCAAAGAGCATGGCTATAAATTGCAATAAGGTGTAATTATACAAAATAACGCTTAGTTTAATACGTGTCAACAGCGATCCCTCCACCCGGCTAATCCAGTTGTAAGTATAAATTGAAATATCACCGTCCGTGTGTCCGATCAACAGATGTATCAATCGGTCAGCGTGATCCTTTCATCGGAGGGTGGATATTACGGGACGTCCGATCTGTCGCAGTCAAGTTAATTAATCTTGTAGCTGCTCAATGTCCGGCGATTTCGTATTTCGCGAAGTTGTTTTTGTTATGTGAAAGTATGTTTGGTTTTAATTGGTGTTTTCTGATGATTGAATGACCAATGCGTAACCCTTTTAGGGATGACATGTGTTATCAATGTAGGTATATGTTACCTACGACTTATTATATGCAGGTGTTAAGAGGCTGAAACTGAATTCGATCTCCGCGCTGTTTACAAGAAAAACCAATAGTTTTTGGGACCTGGACCATCTGGTTGAGGAGCAAGAGTGTCACTGGTTTTGGTTCACCTGTTCATTAGGTAATTATTTTTGTTTTTTTGGCGTTTTTTTGTGTCATGCCCGAAATTAGTGTTCTTTTTAAGGTGAGACTCCACCAAAGCTAAGATGTGTGCTGTTGAACGGAGATGTGTCTTAAGCAGCCAATATCATTTTAGCCTTAACACGTGATCATTCAGAGCTTGAAATCCTATTGGCTACTTACGCCACAGCACACAGCACACGTCCTAGCTTTGGAGTCTCACCCTTACTTTCTTTTACATACCTACCTAATTGAGTTTTCAGAAACAAAATTCCAATAATTAACTAAGCTTATTTTCTGTATTTGACTCCTAACTAGCACGTCACGGAGGCTTGTAGCAAGTACAAGTTGGTTCGGGGGCGGCTGCAGAGCGCAATCGGCGTAATCGCAGGCGCGCAAACATTTGCGCCCGTAATGGATGAGCGGTGTCGCCCGGCCCCGCCGCAAACACGCTTTGACCACGCCGCTGGCAATGCGCTCGGACACGATTGGCCACTGCGATACTTTTATTAAAGACTAGCCTTCCGCGTCCTGTCGTCCCATCCCTTAATCTAGTCGTTACTTTTTCTTCTCGTAAAAACCATACCTGTCCTTAAAGGAACATTTAAAAAAGAATTGGCCAAATTGCTCCAGGCTTTGTTGAGTTATGCGCTTAACAACAAATTTTGCGATTTATTTATATGCATGTAATAAGACAAGAAAACGATAGATTATGATTCTTCTTTATTCATTGGTGTTAACTGTTAACTGCGGCTTTTACGCGGCCCGCAACCGTTGGGGTAAAAAAAATCAAGAGTCGCCAGGCTACGTGTAGAATCGATTTATGCAAGATGCCTGGATGCGAGTCGCCCAGGATCAGGCCTGAAGAGCTATAAGAGCAGCCTATGCCTAGCAGTGCACTGGCTGATGATGAACTAATTACCTTGTTAACAAAGAAGAATCAAAAGCTTCGAAATTGAAGCGCGGAATGTAGATAGACAAATATGTTAATACATAATTCTCCAACACTCTACGAGTACGTGTGTTCTAAACTACATTTGTATGGATGTTTTAGGTGATATCAAAATATAAATATTAGGTAAACATTGAACTATTTTGAGCAAGCGAGTATAACGTGCAATATGATGTGATATTTTGCATGTGTACACATTTGATCAAAATCAATTATTTCTAAATTATGAAACTCGTACTATAGATGCGACGCCGGTTATTAACGATTTTAACCGTGCGGGTAAATATGCATTTTTCGTTAGAAACGGTTAATAACCCGCATTTTATGCATTTTACGGTTAAATTCCACTAGATTCCGCTAGATGTAAATAAGTGTTTGTATAATAATAATAGTAATAGATTGTATATTAGACGCAATTATAAATTAAAGCGACATATAATTTAACATTTACGTTTCGTAGTATTTGCGTGAAAGAGTAACAGACATCTATGCATCCATCTATTCTTACAAACTTTCGCATTTATAATCTTAGTAGGATTAGGTAGTAGGATAACATCTAAAATGAATTTTATTTATCTTTTGAATATCGATTTTCTCTTCACAAAGGAAAAAAACTATACCCTTTTTAGCTGTCACTGTCAGATAACTAACCGTTAACAACTGCATTTTATCGGTAGCTAACCAAAAATTTGGTTATTTAACGGTAGCTAACGGGTTTTTTACAACTATAACTCGTACCAATGTTCTCCGTGACGAGTGTGGGAATTATAGACAAAAGCCGTTGTCTTTGGTTTTACGTCACTGTCAATATTGTCATAGGCGCGCTGCGTACGCGCATTGCGACCGCGCCGATCTCGCTGAGGCCGCGTGTCCACAAGCTAAGACGTTACGAAATAATGTGTCCTGCTAATTTTTTTATTGTTTTAAAATCACAAACAGTTTTTGTGATTTTGAAGTTCCAATTACTAGGCCATTATTTGGTATCTCAGACAGAAGCATTATCCACATATTTGTATATGTAAGTAATACATTGCGTTAACTTCTGCTTCTTTTACCGGTGTAAAATAACAGTGTTAAGAGATAATTATGTATAACCACAGCAGTTTTATAAATAATAGTTATGTTTGATTTAATTTCTTAATACACTCCTTAACAGGAAAGCTGTCAACGTATAAAACTGGACCGATTATGAAAAATGTGAAGAGCAATCCGCCGAAAGCATCAGCTTAATTTCTGATAAGGGAAACCTATATAACTTACATAATGTTTTTTTAGGTTGATGCAACTGTTATTCATGAAATAAAACTACTTTTGATAAGTAGCCGAAACATCAGGTTTCCTGTAGTTTAAAATTATACCGCGATTAAAAGATTTTTTTATTTCATCGACTTATGTTAGATTCTCCCTACACTCCGGTATTGCGTAATGGAAACAGTCTAATTCGTTTGTTCTAGCGGGTTGAGGCGAGCGATTGCGCAAACAGCGGCTGTAATGGCCGCCGTGTTTGAGCGGACAGCTTGGGCCGGCTCGGGTTTCGGCCTGGGCGGCTGCTGTTACGATTAGGCCTTGTGGACTTGTGGAGTGATGGCAAGTTGTGAATGTAGCGCAATGGATTAATGGAAATAAAAAAAAAAGTATTAGTCTATTTATGTTCCACTGCAGGGCAAAGGCCTCCATCATTTAAAAGCATGTTTTCGCTACAAAGATGGGTTTTCAGCTTCATCACCGCGCTTGCCAAATGCGGCTTGGTGATCACAACAAGGGCTATGATCAGAAAAATCGACACAAGTCTTACCCTAACCAGGAATCAAAATCTCGAGACCATGGCCCGGTACTTAAACAACCAGACCAGTTGGAAGGATTCAGTGCAATCGGTAGGATGGATCTAACTTTATAGCTATGGTGTCTAGCTTGAGCAGTTATGGTTGTAGCGCTATTGTGACTTGAGGTAATATGGACATCAGTCTATATTACCTCAATCATCAGTTTCATCAAGTGATTATAATCATCAGTTTGTGGCTTTAGCGCATAGCGAGTATTGGCTAGAATAATGCATTTTAAAGAGAGAATCAAGAATTTATTTACCGTGATAGTTTTGGAATTAAATCAGTTCTATATAAACTGATGATTGACTTGCGAAATACAGCTTGTATTGCTAAATATTTATCCCACGTAAACGCCACAAACATCTGTACTATTTACCCTTATTTACTCGCGGACAATGCGGGTGGCAATCCATAACGTTCCGCTACGGAATTAACCATAATTCAATCAATTCAATTGTTCAACACGACCGGCCATGTACCGCGTCAACGCCCTTCGCTCCCATAAAAAAAATACACAATTCGATCTGACAGTCAACTGACAGCAAGGGGAGCGGGAAACGATGCCATTGGCTCAAATTGGACAATGCGGCAGATGCGCTCTTAATATTTTTTTCTGTATAGACACCGCCATGTTTGCTCAAATTCTTTACCGGAAAATGAGTGCATGTAAAAAATGCAGCTGATGTTTCACTTTTGGACGGTTGACAGGAGATGCTCGCGATTGCATTGTGTATATAGCATACATGGCGTTTCAGAGAAATTGTTGTATACTATTAACCGTGAAGCAAAGTAATTTCGGTCAGGCAGGCGTATCTTTTATGTAAGTAGGTACCTAGGTAAAGTTCCAGTTTAAACAACAACGGTCGGGCAAAGGTGAATAAAATTGTCGGGTAATTTTCTTTGGTCCCAAAGTCACATTGATTGAGAAAATAGTCCCTATTTATTATTAACATAATATATTAGGGACCTCTATATGAAGTAATAATATGCAATTAATAAATTAATAATATGTAATTTGTTAAATTAATATAGGCAATTTGGCTTTAAAAAAATTCAAAGATGAAAATAGGTTGATTCAAGTAATTCAATTCAAACGGGAGTTGTAAAATAACGAGTAGGTACATTGATCCTAGGATATGATAGGGCGCGCCGATGGGCATGATGTATTGCGTTCCGTTCCGCAGTTATCGGAATCACGAATTAATTTTATGCTCGACTTCAAGCACCGTCCACTTCCACTTCGTGACTTGGAATGTATTTTACGTTTAATAACTTGTTGTTATTTTAGGAATTTTCCGTTTTGTTCTTAAATTAAAAGCCTTATTTGAGTAACACGACTTGTTAATCATGATAAAGTTTTCTTTCTTCATTGATTTTTCAGAGTCCGTATTGTCGGCTTTACTACAAATACCTACAGATGAAAATGTAAGCCACTAGTATTTTCGTAGTATCTTTTAAAAGACAAACACTATAGGTAATTCATTTTTCAAAGGATAACAAATTCATCAGATTATTAAAAGGTAATATATTAGTTTTTATTATTGCTTCCATCCATGTTATTTATTATTTATCTTGTAAACATTATCAAAGACATCCTAATACCGCTTGCAGCTTTTATTTACCCAACAAAGCCGCAATATATCTCGACCAACGTTTGCTCTCAGCATATCTATCCAGCCATAAATTTTGTCTCCAAAATGCATATTTATTATAGAAAAAGCGTCGATAAAGGCCGGTATCACCGAAATTGGACGCAACGCAAACAGCGAGGCAATACACGTAATCCCGTAATCCGGGCTCCGGTAGCGATACGCTCTCGAGTGCCAATTTACACGTGTCGCTCTGTTTCGATTTAAGCGCCATTTCTGGATTGTTCTGAGAAGTACTTTTATGGCTTTTTGCTACACGAAAAAACTGCTAAACAGTGGCAAGACTAGTCCATTAAAAGAAAACGGAGGAAAATATCGCTCAATACGTCTTAATTTAAGATCGTTCGCTTCGCTCTTTTGTAGCGTAATCTAAATACCAAAAGAAATCGTAATTTCTGTTAAAGTTTTGGTATCACAACAATTGCTAGTGAATCTCTGTATCTTGATTTTCTCAAATATCATTCGAATATAGAGATATGAACTATATAACAAATTTTATTGATAAATTCGAATCGAAACTGCCATGTCCCGTGCTAACATCTCAAGCAATTCCCAAAATCGGCTGTAATATTGTATTTTTCAAATTTTTGTCAAAATAACGTAGGAAGGGCTCGAGTGTTTCTCCCACGGGCGCGGGCGGCGGCGATCAGTCATCGGCTGTCGCGGCGCGATGCAGGCCTCGTTCACGATCATTACTGTTTACTGCCAGGGTGAGACTCCCAAGGAGATGTGCGGAGTGGAGCGGAGATGTTGCGTAAGTAACCAAAGGCATAAACTGCTGAGTTTCTTCCGGCGTCTTTTCTAAGCAGGCCATTCACGTAGAAACGAAAAAAAAATTGAAGTGCAAAAGTAATAACTAAGGGAATCAAAATGCTGAACAAATAATTCCATTTCATTTCATTTTTCTATCATTCCTTCTCAATAGGATTTAAATGCTGAGTTGTACATCTGTTGAGACCAAAATCGTAATGGCTGCTACGAGTATGTGTTGCTATACTACGAGATATCGCCTAAATAGTGTAATTTTAGATGTACGAGAAATTTCATGAAAATGAAAAGTTTATTTGCAAATATTGCACGTTTTTTTGTTCAGAATACACAGGAACATTTATAATAATTTAATGTGACGAAAAAATATCCTGACTTCTCTGTCGCATGGTTAATTAATAAATGTTGATATTAAAGACTTCAACGCGGTATTGATAGATTCATTAAAACAAAATAACATTTCTATCACTTTTATGTTTTGGTACTGACAACAATGTTATTAAACTGACGATGCTCTGATTCATTATACAAAATAATAGCAGTTAGATATGTGTTCGCGTCTTACAAACTTAAATCTATTAAAAGATCCAAAACCCCGTTAATTATGTCATGATCAAAAACCTAAATCCACTCAATTATGTGTTTGTCATGTTATAACTTGCACTAGTCAGTACGTTATGCAATATTAATTTCTGCGTACTCTAATAAAGTTCTCTATAACCTTATTCAGTCATTATGTTGATGAGGTTGGCAAATACAATTTAAGGTTAGTCAGTCAAAAATATGTAAAGGAAAATCCACAGACGGTGTTTGCGCAAATGTGTGCTCTGCGCAAATGTCCTCTTCGTAAACGTATGCTAGAGCACATCAATGCGGGGTCTTGTAATGCGATATGTTTGCTGCCGTTTTAATGCCATAAGTTGTGCAAATGGGGGCCAGCGCATGAGTTGACTCCAAATTATCATCGAGATCTTTTGAATTTTGACTGGTTCGGCAAGTTTAATTTTACAATAATTACAATCAATTTAAAGTAAGTGTATGTTCTAATAAATTGTTATTCCTACTGTCGAAAATGATAACATTAAAAAGACAATTTTAAATTAACCAGCCAACTCCATTTTTTGTCGTGAATATTTTTTTTAGTGCAGTTTCTACCTTTGCTACGTTTCTACGTGTGTCCTGAAAAATTAACTCAAAAGGGTTTGACTGGTTTGCGAATTAAGTTTATAATTTTGCATGTGTATAATTTTGATTTGTGAGTATTTTTTCATTAATATTTCGTTTTGTTTGTTGCGATGTTAACTTGCTACTTGCTATTAATTTATGTTTAATGTTTTAATGGTTTATTATATACAATAATATTATGCTTCAGTTACAAACGAATGCCCTAGCAAATAAATACCTTTGTACTTTATAGAATATTCTCATGTAAGTGAATGTAAATTCTTTTGAGAAAATAAAGTTCTTAAACCTCAAGTTTACGGAAAGTTATAATAAACAATAATTTACAAAATATGGATATGATTTTGAATAGAAAGGTTTAAGCATTGAACACATACACATTAGAAGTAAATAGTGTACAATACATAAATTATGTAAGTACTGAAGTAAAATATAAACTGCTGGAAGGAGCTGGTAGGTATTGGAAGCGTTGCGTTCTAACATCACGCAACAACATTAATTAATTAGCATATTATGTTCCGTTTTTATTATTAATGTTTTAATTGGTTAGGTTATTTATAACTGTTAGTTTTATCGTTTCAATAATTTGTAAGAGTTTTCTATCGCCTAATTGGATTTCCCATTCATACATTATTATCAATATCAATGCGAATCGCAAGTGAGCGTAAATAATTATTCCTGCATTTGAAAAGTATGCAAAAAAATATTTTCAAAAGTCCATCCTAATCAATGATTCATAAAATTAAAAATTACGAGTCGTAGTATAATTTCAGCAGAGGCCCACAAACTGAATCGGAAACTTTTGAGCAATATCAGTTACATAAATGAAATGAAGTTTAAGCAAGTAAAGTATTTTGTATCCCCGTTTCGCTTCAACAAACACACTATTCCCAAAACTGTTGAAATCACAAGTTACTCGACTCACACAATCTCGCAAATCGCAAAAGGGGTGGCCGCGCCGCCCGCCCTCGGAAATAAAAACTGTTCGGAACAAGCTACATCTCCCTCGGGAGTGATCCATCCTCGCTGACGGGAGGGGAGGGGAGTGGTCAGGGTTCCAGTACTCTGTACCTACTTAAAGCCTGTCCAGAACGTCCGGAGATAACTGCGATTATAGGATATGTGGAGTGTTAATGAATTGTGGTGAACGAGGCTTATGGACCTACTATTGAAAACCGGATGATCTGACGATCGGGCTTGGAGAATACATAACCCACATCGTATAGATGAAAAAGTTGCAAAATCCTGTGATACATACCTAAAAAGTTACACAATTTTAGTCTTCCAGATCAGATAAAGTGAAGGAAAACACTGGGTTGAATTTACGCGACCTAAGTTTGGCCGCAATGCCTTTTCTATACTTTCAAAATTACGCGACCTAATTGTGGCATAGTGTGTCATCTTCAATTTAAAATACTTTGCAGGCGTAGTCACGTCGAATTTCGGTCGCGTTTTTTTCCGCTTAGTGTGTTCCTATACTAATGTCCCATCTTACTTTCAAAACATTGCTCAATAACTTCGCACCTACTTGAAAATTTAAAAATCATTCACTATCTTCAAAACATATTCATTATAAAATATCTTGAAAGACAAGTCACATTTATAAATCTTATTTTAGACGTACTTACTGATTTACTTCGCGAAAAATCGTAAAATTACGGTGATAAAAATCATCATTCATAAATAAATCACAAATGCGCTCGGCTAGCGGACAGGTGTGATTCTGACTCAAGATGGATCGCCAGCCATCTCAATTTTGACAGAGGACCTTTCAATCTGTCCAATCTTCCGTGACATATCTAAATCCTATATGTTGTGTTTATCTCACCTGAAGGCGTCTATTTCATTCATTTTCATTATAAAACGCTCGGTGATGTTGAAAAAGAATGGACGTATAAGTTTGAATTAGGGTCGACATTTTCAGAACCCTAGTAGGGAACTGCCCCACGTTATGTTAATAAAAAATTTATTCATATTCAAGGATCGAGAACTCATCATGCATCGTCTAAACTGAAATACTACAAATTTTATGATAAATATCAAATATAATATACTTATGTCTTTCAAAATTAATTATTATACACCGAAACTAAATTATTAATGTGTTGTTGCGGACTAAATCATCCGCATGTGTCACTTTTATTAAGAGTGAGTGTGAGAAAACGTCAAGAAAGTTAACAGCAGCTGCAATTTTTGTTAAATAAGTAGGTAGTGCGAAATGGTTTAATGTCTTTTGATGAATTGGCCATTAAACAGTTATTATAAATAAAATTGTTAGTATGTAATGTTTATAATACCACGGAAAGTAATCGCTATGTTGCAGCCAACTGGTTAAATCAGCCAGCTAATAAAACGCTAAGCTTCAGTCAAAAAATTATCCTAAGTATGCAGAAATTCTACTCTGACAAAAGTAGGTTAGAAGACATTTAGTTAAGCGGCTAGCCGCTTAACTAAATGGCTGATTTAACCAGATGGCTGCGACAGCTACACCACTTAAAAATAGTATGGATCAGTATTTATCATACATATCTGTAAACACGATAGTATTGTGTAAAAACGATTCCACGATTTTGATGTATTAAGCAACGATCAACCAGTGCAAAATCAATCACCAAATTTAGACAAGATTGCATGTTTACTCTCAATCACGATGCACTCGACACGTAAGCCATCATCATCAATTGCCATCGTAAATAAATCATTTCCTTCGACTAGTCCAGAGAAACATCAGTAGTAGAAAATTGATCACTGCCTTATCGTCAAGATAAAGTCTTTACATAACCTTACTGAAATATGGAGATGTGTACTCTGAGTTCTGGATAATTGTGTGTAATGTGCTTGTACGTGATCCATCACAGTTATCACACTTATCACGCGGTGGCGATACACGTATCGCTTTTGTTGTGCTGTTTATCAAGGTCTGTAAACAAACTCCTTGGGCCTGGCGAGTAGGTCGAACTGGGTTACGACTTGTGAACAGATCTAGGTTTCGTGCAAAAACTTCGAATGAGTACTTGAAACGTTAACTTCTTCATAAAACAAATAAAATCTATGTCGGCTTTGGTAGGTAAAATCTTAGTTGATTACATTACAGCTTGGATCAGTAGTTTATTAAGATTTTGTCTAAGTAGGTATGCATAAAAAAAGATGGAATTGTGAATTAAGTTATTGGTTTAAATGAATTTTGTTATATTTTGTTATTAAATTGTATTATTTCTTGTAAAGTTTGCGATTAAGTCTTTGATTGTTACATCAACGAACTGTCAAAGAAAAGTAGCAAGAGTGCATGAAGCAAACCACGTACATAGTTATATCTAAAGTAACAATTCTATTCCTAAGCCGATGCATCATTTTTGACACAACTTACCGTTACGTTTTCATCGCGTCCGAAATCGAGATAAACCCAGCATTTTACCAACAATACCCAACAATGAAGCTGTCAAGCTGACATTTGTGCCGCCATCTTGTTTCAATAGTCTGTGGTCATCGATCAATCCAGGCGACCGGTGTCGCGGCACTATCACGTGATGGTATAATTTATTATTATTTGCCTGGGCTATGGCTTCCGGATATAACGTGTATAACATTTTACACTGTCAACACTCAATAAATCAATTATAAGTGTAACATCTTAGAGATAGCTGTGTTTGATCGCGTGGTCAGGGATGGGACAAATTGATACAATCGAACATTGAGGTTTATCAGTGGGGTGATGGATAAAAACAAAGGCATTTTGATTGCAGTCTTTGAATTTACAGAACAATTTAAATAATAAATAAATAAATAAATTCCTTGGACTAACACACCAATTACCTAGCCCCAAACTAAGCTCGAAGCTTGTACTATGGATGCCAAGGAATGAATAGACATACTTAAATACTTTAATTAACATCCATGACTCGAGTCGATGTTCATCACACAAACATTTGCCCCTAGCGGGGTTCGAACCCGCGACCTTTGGTTTTGTAGCCAGGGTCTCTAGCCAATCGACCAACGGGCCTGTCTATAATACAAGATAAGGGTTAGCCCATTATATTCGTCTCAATAATATTGTAAAGTACACATAACAGCCTATTATTTTTCCAAGATCTTTGTTAAAGCCCCACTGCAGGACAAAGGCCTCCGTCATTCGAAATCATGTTTTCGTTACAAAGATGGGTTTTGGCTTAATCAAAAAATAAATTATATTGTATGCTATTGAAAAATAAGTCAAAGAATATACTATTACATTAAATTCCGCGTTCTTATTATCGTTGAAATGTCATGTATTGTATGTACCTTAACAAAATTTTCCTTGTAAAACCCTTATCTATCTGTTTGAACGATATACAAAGTCCCTATTTCTTCAAATGACCCCATATGGTACACTGATTTTTACTACATGAGCAAACATGGAATCAAACAAGAATTTGGTGTTTCGCGATTACCACGTTAAGGATTTGTGGGGTTTCGACCGATAAGTATTAAGGTTTTGATAAAGGAATAAATTTTAGTTAGGTTATTGCTGGGATTGTACCATGGGTGTGAATCTCAAAGAAACTTAGATAAAATGCCTGGTAGCAATGACACCTGATGATGATCGGTTTCACCGGTAAGAGTTAGGTACCTACCTAGATCATCGGTAGAACAGACTTTGACAATGGCTCTAATATAATAACTGAATTTGCCAAGCCAAGGGACTAAATCCTGAGAAACTTTTGTTGGAAGATAATATAAAATTACTGTTTTAAACTAGAATGGCTTAATAAAATAAATTTGGAAGTACATATAGTCTGTAAGTGGTAAGCGCGTACCTACCAAAAAATAAAACGCCTGTCAGGTGCCGATATCAGTAAGATATTAGGTATATTATCGTTCCTGCTTTGCTTACCTACTGATAATATCAACGGAAGAGACTAATGTTCATATTATTTAGATTTGATTCAATTATAAGCAATGAATAGTTTATTCTGATTTTAGACCATTTTATGTTTCGGTTTTCATTAAAAGAGGACAACGTGTTTCGACCTATACCTAAATCAGATGTAAATGTTGGCATAGACTTAACTTTACACTACAAAACTCAGGATTATGAATGGATAAAAAAGATAAGTAAGTAATAAAATTTCAAATCCCACTCAACAAATCTTAAAACCTACAGTTACCAGCAATAAAGATTCTGATTCTGAAAAAATCTAGATGAGAAATTCTGCTAACAAGAATGTCACTGAGTAGGGAGTTAAACTCCATTACATTAAAGAATGTCGTTTCTTCTTCGCTGTTTCTTATTTTGTTAAGAACTGTAAGAACTTAATGAGTTGTAAGAGGAATAAAGAATGCCTAAAAATTGGCTGTGACGTTGCCGCGTTGAGTCAAAATATGCAAGTATCAACAAATTTACGTCTATCGGATTATAAATTCCGTCCGGAGATCGGATTGTTTATCGTTTGATTATCGCAAATGATCCGGCCGTGGTAGATTAGTTATCAGTCTTGTTGCCACTTTAAAAATCACATGCGATAAGCTATCGCGCCCTCGTACATGTGTCTGAGGATTACTTTTATAGGTTTGGTCAAATTATCGGATTGATAAATTCAATTTGTGGCCTAAATGGGCCATGTTTGTGGAGCAGCGATTTTTTTGTCAATGTGGCTAGTTAGAATTGGCTGTCAGTACAAAGTCTCGTCATTATTATGGTGAGCATAATCCTAAGTCAATTTAGAAATGCTATAAAATTACATTCTGGGCGATTGTGGTTTGTTTCTATTGTTTTATTTTTTTAGACTGACCCCTGTTTTATGTGCAATTTTTTTATTGAACGGTGAATACTGGCCTTCCTCCTGCGGTTTCACCCTCGCGTAGTTTCTTTTTCAAACGCCCCCCCCCCCTCCTCCCACATTTCTGGGATCAAAAGTACCCTACGTTCACCGGGGATAGTGTAGCTAGCCAACAGAGAAAGAATTATTCAAATCACTCCAGGTTTTTTGAGTTAATTCGTTACATACAAAAATACAAAACCACAAATCATTCCTCTATAAAATATACTAAGTATTATTGTATAAACACAATATACCTACATCTACACTAATTTTGGTACCAACCTTACAATTTCAATAAATGATTGTAAAAGTCAGTGGAAGAAAAGAGTCATCGGGGAATAATAAAAAAGTGCGAAGCCAATATATATATTAAAAAAAAAGAATAATAAAAAAATATGTTCGTGTAAGTAGGAAAATGGTGTAGAAATATAGAAAAATATGACTTTTAGATTTTACTAAGAAATATTTTAAGTAAGTATCGAAAGCAAAAATACAAGATAAAACTTCTATTTCCATTTTTTTTTATTAAAAGGCTGAATAATAATATGATTTTTCCGAGCGCTGGCTGTGGCTGTATGCGATTGTTGAAAATCTTAATCGTAAGTATAGTAGAAAAAAAAATGGATCCCGAGCGTCTGATGTCAAATATTACTTTAATATTTTCATTAAGAAAAAAATTCTCAAGACCAGGGAATTAATGATCAAGTTCTAATAAATTTTGTTACTAAAATTATCAGAATTTTTCATAATTTATATTTAACAAATAGTAAAATACTCAAAATAATAAATAAAAGCTGTATATGTTTTGTTCCTTGGTCTGTGGCTGTATGCGAGTTATAAAAAATCTTGAGCTCACATTCTGGAAGTATTTCACAGTTATCGCTATCCTTTTTATCCTTATTAAGAATCTCGTGTGATAGAGCAAGGTAGCAGACAAACGTCCTCTCGCGGCCCGCGGCTTAACTTTCTGTGTATTCTCGGCGATTTCATTTTCCCTCCAGACATTTTGCATTAGCAACTTACGGTAAGGTAGGTACTGATTTTTACTAATATAATAATTTCTGTAATATGAATCTATTACATTTTCTGTGCATTATCGTATTTGAATAAGTGTTATAGTGTAAGATATATTGAAGTATCTATTGACTTTTTTTCGGTAATCCGATAGTCCCTCCGCCGGTAATACAAGAGGAGGCATCTAAGTTGATGGCTGCTGTGTAAAGTGATGTCGACATTTTTGATTCTATTATTATTCAGTACTTCATTGTTCACGCATTATTTATATTACCCACGGTAGCCGCAAGAGTGACGAGATCATTAATACGCCATCTCGTCCCACGCTCCCGCCATCATCCGTCTGCGCTATCTCTGCCTGCCCGCCGAACAATGCCTCATATCTAAGAATGCATTTATGTCCAACTTTAACATATTAGTTTATTGTTTGAGGAATTTTAATTTTGATACGATCAGCGTTCATCGACTCGGGAACTAGTTTCGATTTACATATATCTGATTTGTGAAGAGAAATCCGTTGACTAGTTTTACAATGCTGCTTGCTTTTCGAAATTGTTTACTTTTACCTATTAGATTACATTGCCTATTGATATAAGTATTGTTTATGATGGTAGATGGAAAGCGACTACTGCGGCCTTCGTCACTGGGAGACACTGAACCAGGAAGCAGTGCCCAATGTAGGTACGTGGTAAGGTAAGGTATGTGATCTTTCAACTTTTTATTTCAACTAGGGGACCATTCAGATTTAGCTAACATGACAGTTCATTTCACGCATGAATAGTGTTTTTTTGACTTGAGACAACTTTGGGCGTTGGTTAGTTATTAAAGTGCGGTTGTATTTGCCTTTGGCTATATTTGGCTAGGTTATCAGTTTAGGTTTACATGATTATTGGGAAGACCATAGACATTAACAGATTTAAATTCAGACGAATGTCTGAAGTAAGTAGGTGATAGATATCAAACAAAATACTGGCTATCTAAGCGCAGTATAAACTCACTAGCGGCCGCCCGCGACTTCATCCCCGTGGATTGCGGTTTCCGCACACATAGTGTTCTATCATAGCTTACTCGCCAAATGGACTACCCATTACAAAAATCTATTTTCAATTCGAACCAGCAGTTCCTGAGATTACCGCGTTCAAACAAACAAACTTTTCAGCTTGATTATGTTTGTACAGTTTATCTACTATTGCTTAATTGAGTTGGACGCAGCGCTTGCAGGTCACCCCTTCAAGACACATTGGGTATGGCACAACCTTCCGCGGCAGGACAGCTCCTCGGGTCATTACTGAGGGAAGTGGCTCGTATTAACAGCTTGCAAGTCACCTGCATTAGCCGCTACTTGATGTGTGCCGCAACTCATGGGAGGTCGAGTTGCCACTTTTCCAATATACATATTTTATGTCAGACGTCGCAAATGAAGTACACATACTTCTTTTATGTTACTTTGTTAAAGAAAGCCTATTTTACTATTACGGGTTTTAAAAATGTTAACCGTTACTTACGTATGAACGCAGCTGGCGCCCAACATTTAGAACTTGGTGATTAGCGATATAAAGTAGCATTGCTTCCTGGTCATCTAACTCACTGTTCCTTTTCTACCCTTTAGTTTGTTCCCGGTGAAGGCGCTCTGGACATCACTGCGGAGGTATGGAGTGAGCTGTCCATCGGCAGCATAAGCAAGGTAAGGTTTGCTATTGAATTAATCCTTAATCATATACGTAGCAGGACTAAAATTTCGCGCAGTGAAAATGCCGCTCGCCCGAGACTAGACCAACATCCAACAGTCGTTGGTCAACGAGACAGTGACTGTCTCTCAGTAGCAGTGTAGAGAGACTAAGTATAAATCAGGACGCGTTCCTCTCGTCCTTTAAGCCAGCCATCAAAGCGCTGGTCCCAGTAAACCGATTACGGCGGGCCGCGCGGCACTATCGCGATCGGCACGCGAGCCGGCCGCACGCCACCCGCGATATTCGGCTTTGTCCTGGTAATGACCCCTTGACTTATTTAATATCAATAAAATGCTCGTTTCGGTAAACAGGGATCGAAAGTGCCACTTTGTTGTGTCCGTAGTTACGGTAATAAAGCTCGAGCTTTGTCACTTTTAGAGCTGTAGTCGGCGAGGTCGATTGTAGCGAAAACTGGATTAGTGGGAGTCCGAAATAAGCAGCATTCTCAAATATTTTAGTATGCGTATCTTAGCATAAGCCAACATTATACAATTCTTGTTATACATTATTTTGTCCAAAAATGTACCCCATAAGTTGGTTCAGGACTTCGCGGGACTTATTGCTTAGATATTGATGTAAATAAGGTAGTCCTGAAACTTTATCTTGACATACATAGCTAGTTGGAAATATAATAGTAAAACATCTTTTAAACAGAAGAGAGTTACAAGATGTATGTTTTTTTGCCAACACAAAAGTTGAAACTTTCTTTCTTAACTTTTCGACATTAAAGATGCGCTTTGAAATACTTAAGGTTGATCTTCTTATGTATTTGGAATAGCTTGATGCTAGAGTGGGCGTCGGAGCCCAGTAGGTCAGTTATCAGACGAGGCCTAATGACCGCCCTTATCGAGGTAAGCCCGTAAGTGACCGCACGCCTAATCCGCTCGTATTAATACTCTGATACAGTTATGAGCTCGGCTTTGAACTTTCCAAATATTTTTATTTGACTACCTTTTTGGTGTAATACTAAAACGGTCTTCCGTGGGTGTTATGGTTGAGAAGTTGACTAGTTCACCAGGGAGGTCTCGATTGCACTTACAAACATTCGTGTGTAACGAACATTGTTTCTGTTATGTTCAAAGTTGATATGAGTATATAAAATTCACGTGCTCCTACAAATTAGCAATATAATCATGTATCTTTTCTTCTTCTAATATTAATTAGAGGAAAGATTTTTAAAAGCTACGCTTTTTGCCATTTAAAAGCTACATTTTCACAGAGTGACATAGGCTATTAATACTATGTATTTAGTACAATTTTGTCTACCCATTCGAAATTGGAACAGGCCGTTAGTTGTCTACATTTTCACAACAATAATACTTTATCTTCCTCATATGCACTAGCTATAATAATAATAGTGTGATTTCGTCATCGATGATGACGTCAGCGAAATTGCAATGCGAAGTTACTAATGCCAAAAAAAGTTGCATTCCCTCAGTAGACCACACGCGCGGTTTGTCACGGACGGGTTTGATGTTATCTAGCACTACAATGCAAGGCATCAAACGATTTGCAAACGTCCTGATATCCTTCCCAACGCAAATTCAAACCTTCACACCAACAAGTTAAAGACCATTTTACTTTCAACCCTCAGCAGATATAAAATTGTGAAATAAAGGATATCTCATATTGTCATTTTCTGCTTGGAATCGCATTTGAGACGTGTCGTTTCAATGACAAATATTGTTAAAGGGTTTGCTATTTTAAATCCATGCTTAAGGGTCTAATTTTGATTGGCAGATCAGATTTTTTAGACGATGGGAATTTCCGAATAAGAATCCTTGTCATGGCAAAATCGATCATGCTTTTCCCTTGGGCAATGACTCTGTACTTATTAATATATTAAAGTAAGTAAATTAAATACGCGACTGAGGTATAGGAAAATATTGCCATCTAAAATAACATTAAGGTATGTCGTTCAATTTTGGAGAATAAAAAGTTCCCATGACCCAGTAAATACACACATGGGCACTGTTGCAATAAACAAAAAAAGAAATATTCCAAATACCTAGTTTAAAATAAAAATTTACTATAATAATCGCATACACTTTTGAACTATTTTACGATTAATGAGAACCATTGATTAGTTGGTATTTTCTATATGTACGGTCGGTATATGTTGTGTGGGTTCAAATCACACCCAGGACAAACATTTGTCTCTCTTTGTATTTCAAGTATGATAGCCATCATACTTGTAGCGACACAACTTATTTTGGGATCATATCAAATCAAGAATTAAGATTGAGAATCAGAATATCGAGATAGATCTGTGTTTTGAATATCTAAATCGTTCATCATACTCGTATATGATCGATATTGACATTTAATCTGGTTTATTAATATACATAACTATATTAGCTATATTGTAAAGGATGGATAGTTTCATCTAACTTAAAAGAAGAAAGTTTTCATTTTATGTTTTTTAGGGTTCCGTAGCCAAAATGGCAAAAAAACGGAACCCTTATAGATTCGTCATGTCTGTCTGTCTGTCTGTCTGTCCGCCAGTCTGTCACAGCCACTTTTTTCCGAAACTATAAGTACTATACTATTGAAACTTGGTGAGTAGATGTATTCTGTGAACCGCAACAAGGTTTGCACACGAAAATAAAAAAAAATAAAAAAAATGGGGGTCCCCATAGTTAGAACTGAAACTGAAAAAATGTTTTTTCATTGAACATATACGTGTGGGGTATCTATGGATAGGTCTTTAAAAGTTATATTGAGGTTTCTAAACTATTTTTTTTCTTAAGTGAATTCTTTGCGTGACAGACTCTTCCAAAGTGGAAAAAAGTGTGTCCCCCCCCCTCTAACTTCTAAAGTAAGAGGATGATAAATCTGAAATAAATATATAATGTACATTACCATAAAAACTACCAACGAAAATTGGTTTGAACGAAATCTATTCAGTAGTTTTTTTAATACGTCAAAAATAGAATTTGTACGGAACCCTCAGTGCGGGAGTCAGACTCGCACTTGGCCAATTTTTTTTGTTTGTTAGGTTCAGATTCCTGTTATTTTTCTTTCTGATTTGAAAAGCGTATTACCCACGCAATATTTTTTCATAAGCCTATAATTTTGTTTTTTTTTTATTACAGGTAAGTGCATTGTTGTTGCAGTATGTTTCCAGCAATAAAGGTAAGTACCACAGCTAATAAAAAATAACAAAACTACAATCAACCGATTCAAAGCCACATGTAAAATTACCCGCAACTTTGTACCTAAAACTTACAAAAACAAAATACTGAATATGATTATGTAGTTGTTTTAGGGTTCCGTGCCTTAAAAGTAAAATGGAATACTACATATTACTTACTTAGATTTTAGTGTCAGTCTTTCTGTCTACCTGCCAGGCGGTAGGTATCTCATTAACAGTAATAGGTTAAACTTTGAAAGTTTCATAGATAATCTATTTTGTTTAAATGTTGAATTTTGTTTTTACGTGGTTAGAGTACAACAAAAATAAAATTAACGGGGCCCAGATACAATATTTTTTTGTCGATTGCATAGAGAAATGACGGAACCTATCATGTACTAGTCCCTTCATCTTTTAGATTTTTCCGGTACTTACTTATTAAACCCATTCGTATTCATTGAAACGAACTAATATACCTCGCAAAGGCCATTAGTCAACATTGTAGGAGCTGGCCGGTGCGGTGGTGGTCCCATTACGGGCTATAAACATGCTGTTAGTGGCTTCCCGTTCCCCGGGTTTATGGGATAAGTAAGCGCATTACTCCCATTGATTTTTGCGACATCAATAAAAACTAAGTAATAAATTGCTAATTAGAGATGGTTTTTAGTGAGCAAGCTACTGTGAAGCGTGAGAGAAATGATGAAAGAACATAATTTCTAATACAATTTGTATATAAAAATGATATCATCTCAAACTTTTGCTTATAAAAGCTTCGTTTAAATTATTAAATTTACTGAACAGAATTTAATTTCATCGCCACCCTTAAGGGATATTGAAAATTTTCTCTTGTACTTTCAATCTCTCTTCTAACTGCATTGTTTTGCTAAATCGGACTTGAGGAAAAGATGACGATTTACAATTTATTAGGTTATTACTACAATTTATCCAAGGAGGGAGGAACGATAGGGTAGTTAGGTGAACAATAAGTATTTTAGTCAAAACTGATTAAAATTGAGAAATTTCATGAGTACGATTCCTCTAAGATGATAATGATAGCTTTCATTATCTGAAAGAGTCTTGCCAATTCGCTACCCACCCGTCTCAAAGTTTTCCTATTTTCTTTTAAACTAATTTGCCTTCCTCTATTTACCGTAACCGACGTTTTAACTATTACTTCAGTGCTTCTAAGTATGGCTCATTAATTGTATAATTTACAATCATTTAAAATTTACTACGGCAATAATTACTGTGCATATTTCTCGATTGTATCACTTCTGTTACTTATTAACGCATAGAATCCACTTTATGGTTTCTTAAAGTGAGGTTAAAATTTTTATGACTGCACACAATGATGCTCACTTCTATGTATGAGTTTATTGGATCTGAATAGAAGATTTTTTGTTTTTCAATGCTCATTTTTAGGGTTCCGTATTATTACATGTAATCATTTTATAAAAATTACCTGAAGATATATTTCAATCAACCATAATCTTATTATATTTGAGCCCGCCAGATGCAATGTTAACATTAGGAAGCTATGATGTACAAATAAAATTGTCTAAGGCTGCTTTCATGTCAGACTGGCTATTGTTAAGCGACGGCTGCGAAACATTTTCAGTTCTGTAAATACTCGATCTTTAAGTTTGTGGTGAAGTCGCATAGAAGCCTTAGCTTGATCTTTTAACGCTTTAATATGATTAGTTTACTGTCCCACATAGCAATGTAAATTAAGGAATCAAGCAATGTCAGAAGTTTACATACGCTCACACTTGTTCATTATAAAACGATTTTGTCGAGAACGATTTGTTGAGAGAATTAAAACGATTTTGTTGAGAGAATTACCACTACGACTAAGCGGATAAATAAATAAATCTTTGGACTAACACACCGATGGCCTAGCCCCAGGCTACTATGTACTACTACTGCACTATGGAAGCTAGAGAACGGATAGACATACTTACCGAAATACTTTTATGCTTTTCCATTCCTCGAGCAAAAATGCCGATGTTTTTCACACAAACATTTGCCCCTAGCGGGATTCGGACCCGCGACCCTGGGTTTTCTAGCAAGGGTTTCTGACCACTATACCAACGGGCCTGTCAAATAATACGGTTACTTTGGCAATTTTCAATCATAATTGGGCGACAATGATTTATGTTGTAAAAATAAACCTGAGCAAAGTGGCCGACTATGTTTTAATTAGGCACTACTTACGAATACGATTTACGAGTTTAGTTGCAAATTATTCCGGCCGACAACTAAACGCGTCAATGTATGATAAGGTTCGAAGAATACAATAGTTTATTTTCAAAGAAATAGTGATTATAACTAATAAGATTATTCTAATTTGTTATAATTAGATTATGGTAGCAATGGTCCGGTGGCTTAAATACAGAGACGTGAACTCGTGATCCCAGGGTCCTGGGTCAAATTATAAGTCAGACGTAGTGTCAGTATCTAATGAAATTTCGGTTGTGATTCCGTTTACAACCGTATTTTGTAACGTGTTGTTTTGATGTGTTTGGGGTCGATGGTTCAAATCTCGGTCTTTTGTACGTAATTATTTTTTGTATCACTTTTTCGGAGATAGGTGTAATCGGAAGTGCTGCAAGTTCAAAGTTTGAAAAATGCAAAGTAGGTTCAAATGATTTACAACATCGTCAAAAGCAGACGTAGATATGGTTTCCATTGTTAGATTGTTCTGCGCTAGCTTAGGGTTAAACTGGTTGGTGTTTTGCCACGAAAATCCAATATATTTCCATTGATCTTTATCACGCGTTTACATCACATCTTGATAATCATAAGAGATGAAAGTATGTTGTACTCACCTTTTTTTTAATTTACAACATTCAGGTTTCTGAAATTCTGAATCATTGAATCAAGTAGACTTTACTTATATAGTTTCAAAACGTCTAATACGTAAACGTAGTGTGAATTTCTTTTTTTAGCCCTACGTTCCGTTTCACGTGTGTCCCGCGACACGTTTTGTTTTACGTGCACACGCGAACCAGTTCCCGTTCCTAATCCTCCATGTTGCTTTTTTTATCTGTATTTGTTTTTATAATTGCACGCAACGGAGTCGTGCTTCGAGGAAACCCGGAGGGCGGTGTTAGTTATATTTGCTTTGGAGTCGAGTGTTGTAGTTGGTATGTTACATGCGATTAGCTGGTTGAAAATCATTTAGCTGTTCGGATTACGCTTTTCTTTGTTAGTTTGATAGCCTCTGGGTAGTTTCTTCACCAGTGACAGTTTGCTAGGAAAACTGTAATGATTATTTATGTATTTCTACCTTTCCTATTTCAAAATATGTGCAAAACTTACAATGAATATGTGTTTTCGTAGTTGCCAAATAAAATCAGAGATAAAATGATAACAACCGGACTTTATTTTTCCACGAGTACTTGTTTAGAGGGTATCATTGCAATGGAATGTGGTATCTATCTAGTAAGCTCAGTATTTGAAGGCAGGTATGCAAAAGCGATTTCTTTCAAAATTATACATAATATTTTTAAGTACAAGACACCGCAGATAAAAATTTAGGTAATCTGTAAATTATATATTAAGGTTTGATACTAAACAAATATTTATAATATTGAATGATCATAATAATACACTTTAATTATCATTTAATCTATATTTAATAATAATAATATTTGTAATAATAATAAGATTATTTGTCGAGGAAGGCTTAAAGCTACGATATTTCTTAGGCATATTCATGTCAACTTATTAATTCAATACAAACATTATTTTAAGCACCATTAAATACAAGCCGAGTTTACATTTCTATACAATGTACTCATTATACGCAGACAAATTAGCATTGCAAATCGCCGTGTTTAGAAATGGCGGATGATTTTTTCATAGTTTCCATTTTTTAATTGCCCGGCAACGAAATTAACCAATTTAAATTGAAAATTAAACTTCATAACTCCGGTCGGCTGGGCCCGTCATGTCTGTCTTTATCTCTGCATCTACGACTGTGTCTGTCTGTCTGTCCCAACGTACGAGGCGCGTGTTTGCGCCTCCTAGCGCTACCATTCACGTCTATCCGACTTAAATGCGACGTGAAATGTCACGTCCGTGTATCCGTATACAGTTAGAAACAATTGCTAGCTTAATAGATTTCATTTTGGAATGTAAAATTTTTATGAGATGCCTTATGTTAAAATATTACCTGTTGCATCAGTAAAAATGAAGTTGAGAAGAAAGACGAATTTAAAAAAATCACATTCAGTTGTATGAGTGCGTTTATATATTTTTTTTGTTTTTAGTTGACCGAGGTAGTTTTCTACTAAAGTACAAGTAAAATAATGTAAATGCTATCTGCCTGCTCTCTAATTATGTTCCTACCTAATTAATTTTGAAAAAGTTTGGCCCTCGGGTGACTATTAAATTACATTCGGTTTTTATTCCACTTAAAAACTTATGATAAAACACAGGCAAAATATGTCGATATTTCATAATCCTTTTAATATAATTTATATAATAGAAGAAACATCTTTGTAATTTCACTACTATACTTGAATAAAAGTTTAGAAATAGTGCTAGTTAGTTCGCAGTCGCGCCTGGATGGATAATTCGTTTCATTATTAAGATCGTTAGTCCACATTAAACTTACATATGATATCGTCCATTACTTAACTTCGTAATGGATATACTAGAGTTTTTTCAATTAATTCCATGTTGTTTATCGCGTAAAGGTTACTCGCAAACACTCATTATTGACAAATTGATAATTAATTTGTAACTTACGTGCATATCTTAATGAATTATCAAGACTTTTTACTTGGTCGAGCCTTAGAGAGGGAATGTTATTTCATTTAATCCTTTCTAGTGTAGGTTTAATTTTGCAAAGTTTGTATAGTAAAAAACCGTTGGTAATGTTAATAAGGGTGTTCAAAAAATAAATGAATCTATAGTGAATAGATATCAAGTACGAGTATAAGTATGTTTACTTGTAGGGCAGATGATGATTACTGTTAAAAGATTAACACTAGAGGATTACAAGAAGGTAGAAGAAGATATTCTATGTTTAGGAAAACATAAGAAGTATACATGCCTATATCGCTGTGTCACAGTCTCTCAATGTTACGTAGGTATACAATAGCTATAAGCTCATTCACAAACTTATAAATCGTCAAAAAAAATAGGATCATTCTCATTTACCATTACTTAAGAAAAACATGTTGATTTATTTGATGAATTTCAAAATTATAATCCAATTACCCAGCTTGAATATGTCATTTTGAACACTTTGTTTAAAAATATGGTTATAGATATACGAGTATCAGCTTCTCTCAATCTCTTTTATCATTTACATTACTAGGTACTGTTACATTATTGGTACCTACTGTACTGCAATCTCTTGCGTGTTGGTAATTTGTTTAGTTTAGTTAATCGCTGACGTAGTAGTAGTCATGATTCGTCTAATCATTCCTATTAATTGTAGTGTATGTGAGTTCACCACTGATGGTCCAGATAAGAGCAGGCACCTCGGGTCGCGGCGGCCGGAGTCGCAACCCTTGACTCGGTCGAAACGGGCCCGTCAAAACTTGCTCATTGCGTTTACTGACGACGAGTTAACACGGTACGATTTAATAGAAACGATATACTCATAGCAAGAAATGGTAATGATCTTAAATAATAAAATACCCAAGTAGCAGTTCGCTGCATGCAACAAGATCAAGATGTAGAGTCGTTTTAATAGCATAAAATTTATTTACAAAAAAATTATAGACAAAAAACCGTGCAATGGCCTGATTGATAAGACAAAAAGAAAAAACTTACATTTAAAT
The DNA here is from genome assembly GCA_958496325.1 of Nomophila noctuella. Lineage (NCBI taxonomy): Eukaryota > Metazoa > Arthropoda > Insecta > Lepidoptera > Crambidae > Nomophila > Nomophila noctuella. The sequence goes on along the minus strand of OY292491.1, from coordinate 860,246 downwards.
GTATAAGCTTGATGTATTTCATGCTTAGCTATTATTCAATGTTCAGCATGAGAATTTTATAATCTTTAAAAATAATAACACCTAAAATTTCATGTCAATTTTTGTTCTACTCGTATTGTTAATATTTTAAATACTTCTTTTATTATTGAAATTATAGGGTTTAACACCCTTATTTATCAATCTCTCGAATAGTTTTTTATTGGCTCTATTGGACAAATAAAAACAAGTTGGTTATGGACCATTTAGCTCTCCTCTAGCTTTGCTTGGTTTAGCTAGCTTTCTTTAATGCCAAGTCGTACTACATACATCAATCGTCCATTGTAAATCCCGCTCATGAGTCCGCCTTACTGTCGATGCTGGGACGTGTTAGTGTCAGACTCATACGGCCTCCTCGTATGATTGTTAGATGTAAACTTAAGCTATGACAGAACACTTGATAGAATGTAAACTTATTGTACTTGTAACTTGACACATCAGCTTTGAAGGAGACTTTTCTTAATGTTTCGTAGGTATAGAGAGTTATTTTTTCAAAAATCTAAAAATTAATTGATTTTAATAACTAGCTTTCCGTGCCTGTGTGGCATATTCGGTTATATTGCAAACAATCTTTTTGTATCCCTCGGAAATATCAAGTTTTTCCGGGATACCCTATTACTTAGGTAATCCGGACTTCTAATAATACGTCTGCAAAATATCAAATTAATCGGTTCAGTGGTAACGGCGTGCAAGCGGAACAAACAAACAAATGAACAAACAAACTCACTTTCCGATCTATAATATTAGTAAGTAAGGATTTTTCTTGAATAAATCCTGGGGTATTGTGTGGTAAGTTTAATTCCATTCGTCATTTACTCAAAATTACTAACTAATAGACTAGCGGGCATGCGAACATTCTAGTAATTTAACTGTTCCTAACTCTGTCGAATTAATTACATTTCTTACAACGAAATGCTGGTTACAACAAATGGCACTGTAATTTAATACTAAACAATTACACTGCCATAATACAGTAGAATTACTTCCTCCCATGTAATGATACGGCCATTAGCAAGAATGAAGCGATTTACTGGATGTACATAAATCCAGTCCAATTAAGCCAAGATTTGGGGCGATTTCAACCGAGGTTAAGTCATTAAGTGGCTGTTTCAATAATCCTCCGTTATTGTGTTAATTGTTCTTTAACTTTGTGTCGGGTAAATGGAATGTAATTTTGTTGAGTAAAGCCGTAAATGTAAACTTTGTTTGCGGCTGCAACCGTCGCGAAACAAAGTTCGAGTTTTGTAACCCTTCTTTAGAGGCTTTGTTGTGCTTTTACTATTGTACATGTACATAATTGTAGGTACTCTAGCTTCTGCCTGCCATGACAGCAATCTTTAAATTCCGGATGAAAACAATAACGTAGTTAAGCTATATTTTATTCCATTCTAAAATTGATCATCCTGCCCGGACTATGAAAAATTTCAGCGTAGAATCTAGATGCTTTAAAACGTTCTTACAGTTTTTATTTAAATAGTAAAATAAACAAGTAAATAATAATAAATAGGAAATTAGTAGTTTTACTTGTACTAATAAAATGGGATTTAATAAATAGGAAAGTAGTAGTTTTACTACTTAACTACTACTTTCCTATTTATTATTATTTAAACAAATTTTCAAAAGTTTTTACATTCAACACAAAATTATCTTGTATTCGAATAAAATAAAAATGTTAATACAACAATCTAGTCGAGTACCCGATAACAGGGACCCTCTTCTGGCGAAGGGAACATATTATATATCTGGAGCATTCGAGTGGGGGACCGTGCCCGGGGGTCGAACCCTCGGACAAACTAAAAAACAATAACTTAGCTAAGCTTAAGAAAAGATGGAGTGACCATTAGTTGGTATTTGGAAACTCATAATTGTTTGGATGAAGTCGTTAAATGTTTATATCATGTATTATGTTGTATATGATAACTTACTTTAGGGTTTTCGTTTAACCGGGGCGGAGAAGGCGAGCGTTCGACAGAACCCTCCCGCCCCTGCAAGATGTTGCATTGCAGGTCCCGGGTGTGGGGGCACCCTAACCTGCATTAGATGGCCCACTTGGCCACTGATGGGCGGAAGCGCCTTAGTACCCAAAGGCGCTTCCGCAGCCCTCCAATAACGGGGGCAAGAAGAGCCTTCAAAGGCAACGCTGGGTTGGTCGCGGAGTAAGGATTACTGATACCCGTGGCCGCCCGTCAAGGCGATGACGGGGTACCGCGGGGTTTAGTGGGTAGACCCCTGGGGTATCATTCCCAGGAGCAGTGTCCTTTTGGGCACCGGGAGCCCCACACACGGCTTTGTCCAACCCCTAGGACAAAGCTACGGTGCGTAACGCATTCCCCGCGAAAAAAAAAAAAAAAAAAAAAAAGGGTTTTCGTTTAGAATTTTCTCAGTTGGCTTTGGCTCTAGGTTTTGGCACATGCCTATTCCTAGTAATTTTTAGTAATATAGTTGCTGTCAGCAGTTGATCTTTAATCCGAACTTTCAAAGGTATGTAAATGTGCTTTCTTTGGATTTCTTTAGAACCAAAATAATAAATGTTAATTGAAATCTATTAGTATGTGCTTTTTATGGGGTTAGTAACATGTTACCATCATTTTAAAAGTTATCTGTTTGTAGGTTTACCTTAGGCCTAAGTATCACAGAAAAGTATTATGGTCTGTTCTAATTCTAACTATTCAGATGTCTCACAATAGGTTGGTTCTGAATTGTTCTGGTTGGTCTGGTGATTCGTAAGTAGGATTAATATGTAAAGTACTCACCACTAGGTTTAGGTACGTTCCTCTTGACCTGCATCCATTTGTAGGTGGGCACGGTGGCGTGGGAGGCCTGCGCGTGGTGCGATGGATGCCCGTGCGGCAGGCACTCCTCGCGGAAGCCCTCCCGCAGCCCGAACTCCTCCTTGGGCTGGTAGTGCTCGAACTCCGCGCACGGCAGCGGCGACCCCGCGTGGTTGTACTGCATCGACCCCTCGTCCACGAAGTGCATGTTGTACTTCGTCTCCAAGTAATGATTGTCCAATTTGTGCTCATGCGCATGCATCTCCTCGTGTCTCGGCACCTCCTCCCTATGCTTAAACGCGTCGTGCGGCGGCAACGTGTGAATAGGGTAATTCGGCTGCAACTCCCCATAGTCCAAATTCGTGTAACACAACCCAGTGTCCGTACTTATCACCGGCGTCGTCGGCTCGTGCGACGGCTGCGCGTGCAGCAGCGGCTCGTAGTAGTGCGAGGGCGTCTCGTAGTACCCCTCGTGGTAGCCCTCGTAGGGAGGCTGGTACGCCGCTCCCTGCTGGTAGTACTCAGCGCTGTAACCGTTCTGCTGGTTGTTATACATCCCGACGTCCATAGTCATCATGTTTGTCACGATCACCGTGTCTATCGATATTGACAACGTCACACACACATCACTAGCGCGGCGGATGAATGGGCCCGCGCCGCGGCGATTGGCGTCCCGGAATTCGCGGCGTTCAGATTTCCAACGGGTTAGTGCCGCACGCCCGCACGTCCGCTCCGTCGACGAACACTGATCGCGAACACGTAATTTTTCTTAACCACACCTAAAACTTGGGTATGCTGTCCCTTTCTGGCACAGGCGGAATCTTAACAGGTGACGGAGATAGTGTTATCTTTAACGGTTTTAATGATACAGCGTTTGATAAGAATCGTGATTTTTAATGGAAAGACCGGGTTTTTATGGTCACGGTGAGTAAGTTTTTGAGAAAATTCGCCCGGGGTCAGGAGTGCGACTAAGCCGTGTGCCAGTCGAGCAGGTAAAGCTTGACGTTCGGGACTTTTTGTGCGCGATGGGCGGAGCTTTCAAGGAGGGAGGCGTGCGAGGGAATATCTCGTCCAATACGGGCGTCGGATTTCGCCGTTCACTTTCGATTGGTGCTCCCGAGATAATAGTGCGAATCTGGGAGGCTGGATGCGAGTGTGGATGTTTTTTATTTACTCTGCGTTCCGTGAATGGTTCTTGGCTGTCCGTTTACGCGAAAAGCTTTAATTTATCCGTGACGTGAATCGATTTCAAGGTGCGAACCGTCGCTTTTCTCTTATTTCCTTTCTGTAGCAGCTGTCATTGTGTATGTACCCCACTCGGCGACATGACTGATGCATTTTATTCTGAGACTACTGTATTTGTACATTGAGTTATTTCTTTTCATACTGTTACGGCTTTGACGTTTGAAGAGCATGTTGAATTGTGAAAATAGATCGAAAATTTGTATAGAAGTTAAGTTATAGAAGGTTGATATTCAAATTTTATATTATTTATTTTGCACGTGTTTATAGGAACATTTCATTAACGTTTAAAAACTGTTAATAGGTTCTTAACATTGACAATTTTGTTTGACATCAACATTGTTTGTGTGGATGCTAGTTCAGGAACAAATACTTAACACTAAACTAATAGGTTGTGTAAGGTACATTTTTAGAAATATCTCCAAAAATTAGTCAGATCCTTACTTAGAATCCAAAATAAACGAGTATGAATGTTGTCGTATTGAATAATGTAGAGACATCATGTATCGAATCAGTTCCGTTTCAAGTGCAGTTCCTTTAATTAAGCATTTATTAATACCTACCTAATGTCTTGAATAAATTATTTTTGATAAATTATTCCAATATATAAGGTTTAAGATGATACAATTAATTAATGGAACCTTCTTATTACATATTAAATACTAGTAGCGCATTAGACTTGCCTGCCTAGGACTACTTAGGCCGGCAGTATCTACCTACTAACCTAGCTTCTGACCTACCTACTTAGGACCTAGGTAGGTAATTAAAATTTTGTTGTAAGGCAATTGTCGCATAAAAAAAATTTAGTCAGTTAGTAGTAAAATAATAATATTGTCCATTTTCAAGTTTGTTCTAAAATCATATTTTTTATATCAGCGCGGTACCTATATTTTTTTTCACTTTGCCTGATGGTAAGGACAACACAGCATTAAAAAATAAATTTCCTTATATAATAGATATCAGCAATTGCAAGATAAATTACGTATAATGTAAGTAGGTAAAGCACCGGTATACCTCTGTATAAAAGGCAGTAAATTAGGGACTTTTCATATAATTTTATTTCAAAATGGTTAAACTTACCTACCTTTTAACAGATTTAACACATTGACGTTCCTACTAATTAGTTTGAAAAGAAGCTAAAAGTGTGTAATAAATAACATAACATAATTATTTAATTTCTTTATTTGATAAATTATTAAACTGGAAGTCCCAATTAAAATTATAAATTCTGTGCTTATGTTATTGTAACATTCAATGTTGGTTTGTACCTTCCAAAGTAAGTAACTTTTTCTTCCCAATATGGAAGTTTTATTGCAAGATTGAATTAATAGTGTTTGGATAATACTATGTGTATTTAGAAGGAAAAACAATATTGACATGTTTTAATTATTACTATCTTTAATATAAAATAATTGTTTCACTAATAATTTAAAGAGATTCAGAACTACTTTTCCTATTTCTGCCACAAGAAGCTCAATATTGGAGGTTGAAAATAAAAACTTGTATCAAAATATTAAAAAATAATAATGACTAAAACGTTTATGACACCAAGCCAAGAGATACGAAGATGACAGAATATTATTAACTTGACATGTTTGAACTGATTGTAGAGAAGAGATTATCTTTCTGAGGTTTATCTAATCTTTTTTCGGATGACTAGTGTCAGTCAGCGTGTCACTGTGATGCCAGCTGTTATATGTGTATGTTGCATACACTATATATTACACACCTAAATAAATTATACATTAATTCCTAGGACTAACAACCTAATTACCTAGAGCCCCAAACTAAGCTCGAAGCTTGTAATGTGGAAGCGAGTGAACGGATAGACTTAGAAATTATTAAATACTTTTATAAACATCTATGACTCGAGTGCAAATGTTGATGTTCATCACACAATTATTTGCTCCTAGCGCGATTCGAACACTTGGTTTTCTAGTCATTGTTTCTGACCAATTGACTATCCGACCCGTCATACTTGTAGGTGATAGGTATATCTGAAGCTAAAAGTATGTTATAAATTGATCTTAAGTATAAATGATCTTATTTGGTTGTAGTTCCATGCATGCCCCATTGCATAGACAGGCCCGTTGGTCGAGTGGCTAGAGACCCTGGCTACAAAACCAAGGGTCGCGCGTTCGAATCCCGCTAGGGGCAAATGTTTGTGTGATGAACATCGGCATTTGTACTCGAGTCTTGGATGTTTATAAAAAGTATTTAAGTATGTCTATCCGTTCCCAAGTTTCCATAGTACAAGCTTCGAGCTTAGTTTGGGGCTAGGCAATTGGTGTGTTAGTCCAAGGCATTATTTATTTATTTATTTATTTATATATCAGCCATTATTAATATAAGCTTTAAGAGAGGTAGAGCTTAGTGGAACTTCCACCCGATTGAGCTGCTCGTCTGCGGAAGTAGGTACCTCCACCTCATAGTAGACCAGAGTGAAGTAGCACTTAGTATCTGTTGTGCTATGTTTCTGCTGGTGAGTAAGGTTGCCAGAGCTCAGTTGGGGAGGGTATGGGCCTGGGGTCTTAAATTCAGGCAACGTATCTGCGATCCTTGTGCGGTTGTGACAGTCTTGTTCGTTTGCCTACCTGTAACATGAAAAAATATTTTTTTCTTCTCAATTTTTGTTGGTTTTATTGGCTTATAATTTTCCCTGGCGTAATTTACACAGAGATAGCACCATGAATACTGTTTGATACCGCGCGATGTGTTGTGAGCTTTTGGTGACTCTACGGTAGATCAAACATTTTAAAGATAATGTCATTTATATGAGCTTAAATTGAACTTGGTATGGACACGCATAGACAAATAGATTGTTAAAGAAAAGTTTTTGTTTCGATAATTTGAAGGTTAAATGGTCAATTGCAAATGGTCGCAAATTATTTACTGTAAGAGACATGTGAACTTGCGAGTTAAGGCATTGGTTTACTTACGTATAATACCTACTTCGTTGATGAGTGTTTTATTGAGAAGTAGCCTCATGGCTTATGATGATGGAAGATTAGCCTCCAATTTATTCCATTAAAAGTGTACTCTACCAAGTAAAAGCTATAAATTTATTCACAGATACACTCGATGACAGTTGCTAGCAATCGAGACTGCAACGACAACCTTATTTGTTCTTCAGATTTCGTTCTTATAATGAAGGGGTAAAGTTTAAATTGCAATGCTCGAATGTACGTATGATTTATAATGGGAATTATAATGAGGTGGGACGTGTTAATGCTCGAGACGAGACAGATAACGCGTTATGGGTCGAGTTGATAGATCTAGGGATGAACTTGAACGAAAATATCGATGAAATTTTAATCGGCAAGCCAAATCCTATTGTTGTTATATAAAAATATGGCTGGAAGTTTGTTTTTGTCTGGTCCTGCAGGAACTGAGTAGATAAGTTTTCTTATATGTGAATGTGAAAGATTCTGTTAGATAAAACTTAAACATTCAAGAGCTTAAATTATATAGACAATTCTTAGCAGACATGTTACTATGATTGCGTCACGAACATCGAAACCTGTGTGGAAATGATGAATAAGGTAGCAGGTCTTATGCCTTTAGTCACGTCAAATGTAGGTATCGCAAGAATTCGTTAGGTTGCATCATAAGAATTCTTGTTATTATAATATTCATCCCAGTCGATAACTCAATAAATCAAGCGTCGATTCCGTCGCGATAAAATACATCGACTCCCGACAACCCTAATGGCCCTCTCTTGTTTTCAATTAAGTTGTCGAGTGAGGACTGCCGTCTCGCTCAGTTCTCGTATATTTTTGTGTTTCTCTCTCTTTCGTTTGCAGCAACGGAAGCAGCCCGGTTAGATTTGATGATTAATAGTGTTAGGGATCTATTTGCTGGGAATAAGGTACAGGACAAAGGCGTGGATACGTTTTTATTGTTTTACTGTTTAGAGAGATTCATTCAGAAAGATATGGCAGGACAAAATTATAAGTATGATGCTTAAAAACAAGAAGCATTTTACAAGACTAATTGCCGAGATAGATCCCGGTATTTTTGGACAGAAACTAATTTATTTTAGTATAAGTGATACAATTTGCACACTGATCTCCATTTCAGTGTTTTCAAATTATCATCACACAAACCTAGCTCCTTGGTTTTCTAGCGTTTGAGATCTTATAAATAAAGAGTGCAAGAAGATATTTTCATATTCATATACTTAGTAGTTATACCTACCTAGTGTTTGCTACATAGTTGAAGAAAAAAAAGAATGTGTTTTAGAGAACTTTAATTAAGTAGTTTAGAATAAAGTACACGTGATAATTATGGTGACACTTGTCTAATTGTAATTTGTTCAAACGATATAAGTACAGCTTTCTTGTTTTTGTAAGCCAAAAGATATAAAAAAATGAAAGGCAATTCCCACTTAACATATTCTTGGTCCAGCTCGATAAAAGCGTACACACTGCCTACATCAACATAATTATAAAAAGCCAACGGACAAGCTCGCTCCATTATTAATCAAGTGACACGTCACAACACTATGATATCGTTATTCAATAATAACCCGTTCATTTGCTGCTGTTAAACAACTTTGCAACTAGAGTCCCAGATCGTAAGGTTGGTTTTTTTACGGAATTGTTATTGACTAAAGGCATTTTAGTGATGGGGTTACAATCCGTAAGTCGAACAAATCTCGGCTCTATTTTTAGTGCGCTTAAGATTGACTGTCGAGTTTGTGTGTGTAGTATGGTTTTTAATAGCGTGTAAAATGATAGGGCATTGTTTTTGTGTTGGTGGTATGAAGACATCGGCTGTCAGACTGCTTTCATTGTCCGGGACGTGATAAGGCTGGCTTTCGTTAATGTCCTCCAGATCTTTTTGGAAAGATTACGATAAAGCGTCATTAAGTGGGAGTGGGATTGAGTGAGCTTTAGTTGTTTGGGTGGTGGATAAAAGTTATAATGTAATGAAAAAGTGCACTGTATGCCAATGAACAAATGTGTATTAACGCTTTTATAATGTAAACATAATATGCAAAAGTACGGAAACTTATTCATCGACCCTTGCAACCTCAACTAAACCAATGTTATAGGATTTTAGACTTTCGCGTTGCATAATGACACTAATATTATTTAACGGGACTTAACGCGATATTAATTATGTAGTATATGTATACTACTTACTGCTTGACGTTTCGGCTGCGTTACAACAGCCGTGGTCGCAAGCGGACTGACCACGGTTGTTGTAACGCAGCCGAAACGTCAAGCAGTAAGTAGTATACATATACTACATAATTAATATCGCGTTAAGTCCCGTTAAATAATATTAGTAAACCAATGTTGTAATTAATCGCTTAGTCATAAACATGGATTAAGAGTAGGCAAAATCTAATTTGCAATATTAATCGTTTACAAAACTGAGTAATTGCTGTGTCAATAAAATTGATCGCGTACAAGCTTAGCACTGTATCTGACAAATTATTTACCCGCCGTTAATTAATCACCCGCCGACAGCCACCAGCTGTCACTTTGACAGCTGTCACCGTTGACAGCCCAAGGCCTTTCCGCGGTTCGCAGTTTTACTTCCTTTTGGTAAAGTTTTCCACCGTAAACAGTTTTGGGGTGACATTACCTTGCCTTGGTATGTTTATATTTTCAAGATGTTGATTATCGCATACCTACATTGATTATGTATTTTTACTAATATAATGTAGCCAACGAGTTATTTTTTTCTGGAAATCGAATTGAAAAAATATTTTTGTTTTGGATAGTCCGTTTAAAGAAGAAGGCTTTAGTTATAGGCGAGCTGTAGTTTAACACTAGGTGTGCCGTCCAGTAACCGAAATCCACGCGCATGGTGTAGAGGTGGCGCGCGGGAGACTAAATGAAACAACTGTTTCCTAGGACGTCCAGAGTCTCTGACTAGTTATAGTAATCTGTGGTCCAAAGTATAATGATATAATAAACTTACATGCAATGACTTAAATACTAACTTACATCTAGCCTAATGTGTGGGTGAGGTGTACAAACACTACAATGGGTTTGCGGGCGGCTGCTAGTTTTTTGTAATTATTTTTGTTTTTGCTCCTGCATAGCGCAGATGCTCTCTTTATCTCCAAAAATATAATCTGTATTTTTTCGTAAATCCTTCATTTCATCCTTTTATGATGACTTAATCATAAAATCAATTATATAATTGCAATTACCCACACCGATTTTTGTATCTGAGTGACAAACGCCTTGTCTGCCCTTTCAGATTTTATTGCCACACGTTCCCGATGACGTGGCAATGAACTTGCTTCCCTGTTCCCGCGGGCTGGTTCTCACGGCGGTTACTGGTTTATGGCGGAGATAAGTGATAACGGGATAAGCCGTGTTTGTCTATTGATTCCTTTAAAACAATCGCCTCCTTACGCCTGCTTCTTGCCGCTTGATAAGATATTAAGTTAGGAAACGATCAGTGAACCCAACTTTAAGGACTTTTCCAACCAAATGGCTTTTAAACCATCCAAATGGTTTGGGTCTTCTATCGATTGTTTACTAAATAAAGTTTACAAAGTTTGTTTTTTGTTTTTTTCTGTCTTCGTTGTAAGGTAACACAAAAAGTAAAAACTTTTGTGTATTCCGCAAATAGCGTATTAAATTTTGTTCAACAATTCATGTTATATTACTAACGTGAAGTTCTGTCACAACCTAACAGCTTTAACGTAGAAGATTTACTAGGTTTTCTGGCCAAAAAAGGTTGGAGGGAGTAAGTTACGCGAGTGAGGTCGTGGTTAAAAGCTCATAAAACCAACAACCATCGCTTTTTCCAGTGGTTTAAAAATAAATTTCCGGAATATTGTAGACCCTGGACAGATGGATGTGTCCCGGGGGACGAGCTAAAACTTGGGCGATATTCAGTCGAAACGAAGTGTCCTTTGGAACTCCTTTTTTATATTTTAGCAAGTCTAGCCACGAAAACTTGTAGCTGTGAGCTGTGTGAAAAATTGTTAGTTAATGTGAAAGTGTTCTTTGTTTTTTATTCGCTTTTATTCTATAGCAGCAATTGTTTTCATTGCAAAACAAAATGCGAGATGAAAAAAATATATAGGACACTGTCTGTCCGGCGACTGATGGATGAATCCCGCGGGAAGCGATTGTGTCGTCACAAACTCCGAACGAAAGCTTTTCATGCTACTTCAAATACATTATATGTATGTGTATTTAGACGACGCGACGTTGGCCTTTCTTGCATTTTGTGTTTTGGTCACAGAATGATCCACCCCCTATTATTTCCCAAAGGTGATGTAAGAAGCGACTGAGGCACATTCTATTCATAGGTACCTACAGATTACCCTAGTGCGGCTACCAACCCGCTTGGTCATCTTGGTAACTATGGCCAATTGGACAATTTAGTTAAAGTCCATGTGGACTTTTGTCACGTTACATGTATTATACCGATATGGATCGGTGGGCTCTACATCCAGTGATATTTACATTTGACCAGGTAGAGTTTAGCTGAACTTCCACCCAAATGCTCGAATACCTTACAGAAAACTACAGTAAAGTAGCACTTCGTAACTGTTATGCTATGTTTCTGCTGGTGAGTAAGGTCGCTGATCACTTTCCATCAGGTGACCCTCTTGGTCGTTTGCTACCCTAAAATAAAAATAAAAAGTAGTATGGTTGCTCTGCAGTGGTTTATTTATAGGCTGACGCTTTTCTCAGTTAGTCAGTTGTTAAGTAAGTGTTAAAGGTGCGGTTACGGACGCGCGCTGCACACGCCCGGAAGTACGTCACCTGATAGCAGTGATAGCGGCTCACGTGGTTTCGGATTGCGGTCTATTTTTAAACGCGTGATTTATGCTACTCATCTAATAAAAGTGTAGAAACACACCAAGTCGAAAAAACGCGACCGAAGTTCGGCGTGACTACGTCTGCAATGTTTTTAGGGTTCCGTAGCCAAAATGGCAAAAAAACGGAACCCTTATAGATTCGTCATGTCTGTCTGTCTGTCTGTCTGTCCGCCAGTCTGTCACAGCCACTTTTTTCCGAAACTATAAGTACTATCCTATTGAAACTTGGTGAGTAGATGTATTCTGTGAACCGCAACAAGGTTTTCATACGAAAATAGAAAAAAAAAAATAAAAAAATGGGGGGTCCCCATAGTTAGAACTGAAACTGAAAATATTTTTTTTCATTGAACATATACGTGTGGGGTATCTATGAATAGGTCTTTAAAAATTATTTTGAGGTTTCTAAGCTCATTTTTTTCTTAAGTGAATACTTTGCGTGACAGACTCTTCCAAAGTGGAAAAAAGTGTGTCCCCCCCCCTCTAACTTCTAAAGTAAGAGGATGATAAATCTGAAATAAATATATAATGTACATTACCATAAAAACTACCAACGAAAATTGGTTCGAACGAAATCTATTCAGTAGTTTTTTTAATACGTCAAAAATAGAATTTGTACGGAACCCTCAGTGCGGGAGTCCGACTCGCACTTGGCCATTTTTTTAAATGGAAGATGACATATCACGCCGAAATAACGTCGCGTAAAATTGTACAAAAAATTAAATTCGGCAGAACTTCGGGCGCGTTTTTTTCGCTTAGTGTGTGCCTACACTAACTAAAGCATCCAAAAACTTCATTGTTGTTGCAACAATGTCTTATCTGCGGTATTTTCCATCCACCTATTTTATTATTATCATAAGATACAGGAAGGAGACTTAAATTAATAATTTAAATCTAGAGCGAAAAATTGTTGTTGCGAAAGAGTACCTAATGCATCTTGCATAAAATTGTAAATTATCCTTAGTATAAAGAATAATAATTCAACGAGTGTATTTATTTACTGTTATATTTATATTAATAATATAACTAATTGATTTGTCAAAACACAAACTAGGTGACCAGCAATAAATCATGAAATAAAATAATTAAATTCAAGTGATACTGCAGTATCGCGGCGGATTTGCTTAACAAATTACCTACGCAGGGATCCCGATAAATTGAACCATTGACACTTGAGAATGTAATATAATTACAACCGCTACTGACTTTTCGGCTAGATAAACGTGATATATGGCTTCGATGCAAACTTATCTGTACACCTCATTACGAACTCTAGTCTCTCAAATTACGTAGATAAGGTTCAAAATTAAATAACAAGCACTATTTCAAATCTGGGAAAGGATTACACAAACATAGGGTGTCGAACATTGTATTATTAATTAAATGGTGGAAATGTTTCGATACATTTTTCTAACTGCTTTGATAAATAAAAAAACCGTCCTATTCTGGCTATGAAAGGGAACATATTTTGTTGAGTTTTAGTGATAAGTGTTCTCGTATGTTCCATGACACTTTTTCCTGTATAATGCAATTTTGGATTTTGGCGACAAGAATTCATTGATGTTCTACTAAAGGGGTTTCTAATAATCGGCCAATGTATTGATACAGAATTGCCTAATTAACAAGCCTTAAACCAGGTGCTGATTGATCAATCCAGCACCAGAAATCCGTTTCGATAAAAAACCTATTAAATATAGCGCTATTTATAGTATCTGATAGGTAGTGTTCAAACTTCAATGAATCAATGATAATACCTAATAAATCTTGTATGGATACAGTCTTGTCATCATCGGGCCTCTACGTCTATGTCAGACGATTTATGGTGCAAGTCTATGGAGACACCATTTTTGGTGGCTGAAAAGACCGATGCGAGAGCGGCATATTCTCCCACTTGTAGTCTTGTAGATCCTAACGAAATTCACAGGGATGAAGTGTGTACGAGTATGACTTTATTACGATACTCAGTACATTAGTAATTAGAGAATAGTTGTGTGGTACTTTTGTTATTATTTTGTGGACAACTGCTCGATTAATAAATAAATAATAATGTACAAATCTCAATTAGATCAAATGGTACGAAAAAGCCTCTGCGCTGGTGATTTTGGCTCCACGCATGCTTCAAAGGACCGGGTCTCTGTGGACCCGAGATCTCCAAGGATATTTACAAATAATAACAAATACAAGTAATGAAACACGTGGAACTGAGTTACTACTGCATTTTAATATGTAGGATTGTAGGCTATTGCACACCATAGCTTCATTTAAGTAAAGAGCCATTACACCTTATCAGTGAGCAGATAGATATTTTTCAGATTATATACTTAACTAACAAAAATATCGAAATCTCACTTAAAATCGAACGGATTCTAAAAGTGAGGCGATACGTGATATGATACTGCTGTGGAAAAACCCAAATTATCTCTGTGACGTCAATGGCATTTATTTTTGTTGTCGAATCTTGATTGTAAAACAAAATAACAATTGAGGTGTGTAAATGTAGGGACAACTATCTATAGATACCCCACACGTCTGTGTTCAATGAAAAAAAATATTCTAGTTTGAGTTGTAACTAAGGGGTATTAGTTAGATTTCTTTTTTTTTTTCTATTTTCGTAGTAAAACCTTGTTACGGTTCGCAGAATACATCTCACCAAGTTTCAACAGTATAGTAGGTACTTATAGTTTCGGAAAAAAGTGGCTGTATCAGACTGGCGGACAGACAGACAGACAGACATGACGAACATATAAGGGTTCCGTTTTTAGCCATTTGGCTACGGAACTATTAAAATGGCAAATTACACACAATTTTGTTTATTAAATGCGTTACCAAAGATTATATCTTTGGTCGCGTAATTTCAGCCTAGTGTGTTCATTCACTAAAAGTCCGTAAGACCAAAAAATAGCACACTATATAAAATCTATTAAAAACGAGTGCACTCTATCATGGTATTCCATGTCGGTTTCCTATCACTACTTAAAATTAAAAAATTTTTTTTAAATATTTCACCACATCACATACATTGATCTGACCCCGTGTTAAGTAGCGAAAGCACTTGTGTTACAGACATCAGAATCATCAGTGGTATTACAAATATACATAAATAGATACATATAACACCCAAACCAGGACATGCACACAAATGTTTGTCCTGTGCGGGGATCGAACCCGCGACCTCTTGCGTAATAGGCAACATCTTGACCATTACACCAAGCAGGTCGTCAAATTTCCTTTAGAACTTTCATGTTATTGTTCTCTGCCTTTCATTTTGTCACGTATTTTACCTACATTAGGTATTATGTAGAAACCCTTAGTACCTAGAACCTATATAGGATCTAGGACCTAGATACCCGTATATGGACAAACATGACAACAACTATTTTTATTGAATATTATTACATGTGATGTTATTAATATGATACATTATTGGTATATCAGATAATGGATAAATGACGTGCATGAAAGTGTTTGCAATAAAATAAACGTGTTTGTTTTATCATTAAATTTTTTAAAGGATTAGCTTGCAAAATCTATTTAAATGGGAATCACATTTTATAAGCTACATACCTATCTACGGCTAATAACAAGTTGAAAACCTGAAACGCTGAACAACAGTTTTTGATGCGGTGTTTTAAATAGATCAAGTTCATGCACGTACATTGCATTTCATGTAAGTACTAGGTAATTGATACGACTAAACTTACTTTAAGTGGTACAGGTAAGTATTTTATGCGAAACCTGGGAGGATCGCTAGCAAAATATAAAGATTTTTGTTACTTAGATTGTGTCTTGAAATACGTGGACAATATTCAGTTTAAGATGTTCAATAATTAAATAAAAGTAATTAATTATTTGGGCTAACACACCAATTGCCTGGCCACAAACTAAGCTCAAAGCTTGTACTTTGAAAGCTAGGACACGGATACACAGACTATAAATGGCGAACAACTCAAATACTTTTATAAACATCCATGCCTCGAGCACAAATCATCAGACAAACATTTGACGCTAGCGGGATTTTAGTATGCGACCCTTGGTTTCGTAGCTAGCTATTTCCAGAAAGACATCAAAAACTAAATTTGTCAGATCCACTATACCAACGGGCCCATCGTATAATTGGAATAATAATAGTTTTGATAACTTTATGAATAGGTATGTGTTAACAGGATGGGCCACCGGAGTTGTCTTTAGTTTTTAAAATATTCGGCGTAGGTATTTAACAGATAACGCGGGCAAAGCCGATTTATTTTAATCAACCGATCTTGATACAAAAGTTAAAATTAATCTGCTGTGATATGAGAATGTCTAAAGCTACTAAATATAATGTAAATAAGAGTCAATTAACTTATTTTGGTTTGGTATCTTATAATACAGTAACTTAATAGTCCTGGCATTATCGGGACTTACTAGTTTGTTTTTTACAGCAAAATGAATATAAGGGCCGATATTTTAAATATGTACAAATAAACTAACAACGATTTGTTAAAATGTAGAAAGGTTTTCAATATTTACTTCCAAACAATATTTTTGGTTGTGGCTCATTTAAATGAAACATAAAATTTGACGTGACTTAGTTTTAAAATGATACGCCCTTCATTTCTAATAGTTGTTCTAAAACAAATAGCCAGAGCTAGTTAGGGACGGAATAGTTCTTAATGGCAGGCAAAGCGACCCTTGTGCGGTTGTTGATGTCCATGTGCAGCGGTGATCGCTTACCATCACTGACCCTCTTGTTCGTTTGCCTTCCTATACCATAAAAAACAATCAAATTAGCGGAAACATAACTGAATGTAACACCCAACTGTTTAATTACCTCTTTGCCGTTGTAATACTTGTCGAGTCCACACGGGGTTGGAACACGTGTCATCCCGGCGGGAAGCAATAACCGCGCGTAAGCAGATTACTGGATTAGCCGCCACCCCTTTCTGATAACGTGCACGGCAGCGCACAGGCAATAAGAGAGAGCTATTTGATTTCTAATACGATTGGAATGCTTTGTTCTATCCATTATTTTACACCTGAATAGGTAACAATTATAGCAGAGAATAATATTTCAAAATTATAAAAAAGTCTACTCGATAGATAAGTGCATTCCGACTTTGTCGGTAGAAACAATCTGTACAAAGTTTCTTCTCGTTTTCAAAGTTATTGAGCACTAGATTTTACCCGCGGCTCTTTCCGCGTTATCAAGATTCCCGTTTTATCCTATGGTAGCATTTAATCGGGA
This sequence comes from Nomophila noctuella, assembly GCA_958496325.1. Taxonomy (NCBI): domain Eukaryota; kingdom Metazoa; phylum Arthropoda; class Insecta; order Lepidoptera; family Crambidae; genus Nomophila; species Nomophila noctuella. Next base: position 843,175 of record OY292491.1, on the reverse strand, counting down.
TAAAAAGTTTCATATCACCTAAGAATGATAAGTATGATTCATAAGTATTGAGTATTTTGTTTGGTTGTATCATAACGAATTGTTCGGAACACAGCTCTGTGATATCATCAATTTTATTTAAATGTATTTATGTAGGTATATAACCTATATGTATTTTTTTACAATTATCAACAGTCGAAGAAGCTACCGACAGTGCAGGGCTCCTTAAACATTCTCCGACAAAAATGTTTGCGTCAACCCTCGACTGCGCCCGCGGTCAAAATCGTGAAGAAACAAAAAAGGGTCAGGACATTGGAATTATTCACATGATAAAAATGGCAGTGTCACCGAAAAATAATATTTCAAAAAAGCAACAAGTCTACCTGACAGGACACTGTAATATTTGTGCATGTCATCCGCATTTAAGCCTTAAGCCTTGGGTTTAGAGTATTTAGTTGTTTGATAAAAAGTTTGCTGTCCAGTCAATTATTATGAAAAAACTGTCTTGTGTTTCTAATTACGTGCTGATGGGCTGTCGACAACGCGAGGAGATAAACAAATAAGAAGATGATATTTTCCGGTCTGAGAAAAAAGATTAAGAAATTATTGTAAAGCGTGAAGCACCTTCGAGTGAACGATTCTTTAAAATAATCAATTAAGAAAGTGTTTCTTTTATCAGTTTAGTCAGTGTCAATGATATAGTATTAAGCTAATATCTTAAATGTATTAATACATTCATGTATATTCGGTGGCATAATTAGTCGTAATACGGCTAGGCATTAGGTTTGACTCTCATCCAGGTGAACATTGCAATCTACTTTTTATAAATGCTTTCATGAGCACTTGTTAATTTTATGTAAGTTTCCAATTATGACTAAGTACATAAAACAAAGTTGTTTGTCCTCATGTGAGCTTAATTCTTTAATACTACTCAAGCAATTTTCATACTTTTTTATCTGACAGAGTAATTCAAGAGGAATATCTATGTGTATAATACGTGCATAATAGAAGCGAATCACTGATAGTTTTAGTTGCATCCATGTTAAACCGGGCCGGGCTGCTAGCTTAAAATAAGGAAATAGTTTATTTTCGACAATGTTTCAACGGAAGATTTTTCTGTTTCTTTGAAATACCTAACGTATTTATAATAAGCGTTTTGCCTTTGGGCCATTATATCTAACCCTTAATAGGCTACTATCTTTCTTCCGTCTACTTTCCAGCACTTTTACACAAAAATATTATGAACGCCAAGGGTCTCTGAAAGTTTGAATAAAAATATTGCCATGTCAGCGTTATCAGGATGGGCACGCATCGTCCGTATGACACTTATGGACGCTTGCACTTGCCAGCTTGGCCTGCTATAATAACTTGTTTGGGGTTCAAAATATTGGATCGCGTTGCGTTGAGTTGTAAATTGTAATGTAACTTATAAGCAAACTGAGAACATAATTTGTTGTAAGAATCGAAATAACGTTAGTGTGTGTTGCTTAAAAATGTATGAAGGTAGGCATATAGTGTGCAAAAAGAAGGCGAGTCGCATTTGTGAAGAAGTGTGAACTTCTAAGCTACTTCTAGAAAACAATGAAGTAGGTCTTTTTGACGATCGGCCTGTTTCTGTTGATGGTAAAAGTCTCGATATTGATTCGGGGTAGTGGGTTTCAGCTACTTTGATTCTCATGTCGAGTTGTTAATTTGCATTTGCGGCTTGGTCCATATTAAAAATTGATTCAGATTAAATTTGTAAATTCGAGCACATTAACATAGGCTTCATAGAAGCACTTATTAACCATCAGAAAACTACAAAATGACTCTACCACCGATTCGGAAAGCAGTTACTCTGGCAAAAATAATCGGCAAGAAACTCGACCGTTGCTCATATATTAGCACTTTATGAGTACTTTAAAGGTGTTAATAGGATAAAATTTTAAAAGGTGTCTGGTTAATGGCGTCACGTGACCGTTGTTTTGACGCGTCAAACTTGATCGGGTCTATCGTTGTCCGGCGCCAGGCTCTCGTCACGTGTGAAACTGACACCGCGTAGTTGTGACAGCGGCGCGACGACGATGCACCGGTTTACAACATAGCAGAGGTTGGGGTTCCGTCGGTGGAATATTTAATTATTGAAAGTTATGGTCTTAAGCTAGGAAAGTCATATGTAATGCCCTCCTTTTCAAATTCTGAGCGAAAGCCAATTTTTACTATCAACCGACTACGCGGATATAATTCGTCCGCGTGGATTTCAGTTTCCACACTATACAGCTATACAGTGTTGTACAGCTTAAAGCCCTCCTCGACAAATGGACTATACATCAAAAATTTTTTTTTCTTTTCGATACTGTAGTTCCCAAGATTTTGCGATATGACCGTCAATAGATCAGGTTTACACTGATGCTGTAACCTTAGTACATTCCATAGAATGGGGTTATAATTACCCCAAACAATTCCATCTCCGAATTGTGCTTGTGGTTAAAAAACACCTGTGATAAAAAAGGTTAAGTTAAGTGTTTTTAGTCGTCACTCGTCGTCATATCAATCCGTGTAACAGTATCCACAGGCTGCGACCGCAACACGCGCTCAATTATAAAATATTTTGAGCCCATCGCTTGTTCGCTTCACAAACCATCAAATCTAACTTAATGTAACTACGTCAAACGTCACACTGTCGCCGCACTTGTACGAGTAAATGTCGATCGTCGAACGAGTCTGATTAATACAATGTTACTAGACTTCATCGGCCGTCCTTTTGCGTTTATGCTGATTTATTTACGTCACCGGTACCGACCATCTTATTTGTGTATCCTATCTTGACAGACCATCTCAGGAAAGCTTTTTGTAATTGCAAACCATCAGGCGAAGCGCTAGCTCGTTTGCTGCCTCTGCCATAAAAAAAAATACATCATCATCTGGACAAAGTCTCTCCCTTTGATTCGATCCTCGGCAACTATATTTTGTACCTTTTTTTGTAAATCAGTGTGATTTCGTTCCTAGCAAATAAAATATTCCCCGAGTTATTCTATACTATCTGTTTGACCTTGCCCTGTGAAACTAGGCTCCTTGGACGTGCTTGATCGCGATACGCGCCGACAGGGCAGGAAATTGCCTGCACTCGCCGTGAAGCACTTCGCACCTGCACTAATAATATGTTCATTGAATGCAGCGAAATGCACCATTGTTCATTTCCATTCAAACGCTACGAAAAGTAGGCTAGATAAAGTTGGAATTAATATATTTCTATCCTATTTTATTAGCTAATACTAATGACGGGCCCGTTAGTCAGAGATTCTTACTACATAACCAAGGGTCGCGGGTTCGAATTCCGCTAGGGGCAAATGTTCATCATAAAAGTATTTAAGTATGTAAATCCGTTATTCCGTTCCCTAGCATCCATAGGACGAGTTTCGAGCTTAGTTTGGGGCTAGGCAATTGGTGTGTCCAATAAATGTATGTATGTATGTATTTACAACATTTTTATCATTTAATAGAAAAAACATTGATTTGATTGTGTATAAAACTCTCTAACACGTGTAATCGTGTAAAACATATAATGATTTAGTCAAACCAAATATATTCATTTTGGTAATGTTCAAAAATTCTTGCTTTACGACTTTATTGGCTTTCCAATTTTATGTACGTTTTTATCGTATATCGCATCAAAAAATATATCCTAAAAAACGGATACCCTCACTTAAGTCTTTGGTAAATTGTATTGTTTCGCGAGAAATTGTCGTCGCGCGGGATCTCCCGAGGGGCCGCAGGAATGTAGTCCTGCCTTCATCCGGGCAGTTTACCCGGTGATCGATGGTGGAACTTTTTACAACGGCGACCATGCAGCTACAAAACATTTCTGTACGTTATTGTTTCCTATAAATAGATAAAGTGTAACAGTGGGTGTAAAGCTTTCTGTTATAAAAAAAAATCAATACGGTAATACGCGAGAGAGGCTCGATTTTAATGTAAAAAAGTCAATGAGTGAGACAGATAACCTCCATCAATGATATGACATCATGGTTTTAAATTTTAATAAATTGGCATAGATACTTTAATGGCTTCATGACCTTCACCACATTTGTGATCATTGAAATGTACCTATAAAAATAAAAGCGCAAGTGAAGTGTGCATATTTAATTCAGTCCTAAATCATTATTTACTCATCAATATGTGATAATGTTTTACTCACATCGAAAGATTTACAATGTTGCTGCAAAATAACAATTCAAGCCGGTATTAAGAAAATAGTATATGTCTTACAATTTGTATCTTAGTTCTACCTGGGACCTGCCCGGTGACTTCACGTTGTCACAAAAACTGCGTCCGCGCACCTCGTTCCGAATCATTGAGCGATTTGACATCCTCGAGGCAGCGGTGCTAAAACTGTTATAAAATAAATAAATAGGTAACTCAAATCAAACTCAAAATACTCTTTTTTAAATAGGCTTCATAGAAGCACTTATTAATATTCAGGAACTTACAAAATGATGACTCTACTACCACCTTACAACTATTTCACCACATCATATATGTATATTGATCTGACTCCGTATGTATGTTGTTAGTGAACTTTTATGTTTTTGTCCTTTTTTTTGTGATTGTCCAATGCATTATTTGTATTTGTTTTACCTTTACTTACCTTCACCTCACCAATAACAAGGTAACTTATCTTTTCATGTATAAATTGTTGTAACAGGTAGACATACGAAGTTATTACCTGATGAACCATTTAATTTCTCACTTAATTTTCATACAACTAACCTTTGAGGCCTATTTTTAACGATACAATGATGTAAACATCGTCGGCCAATCAAACACATATACATATGTGGTATCGTCTTGATTTGGTCCAATTATTTTTCACTGTAGGTATGTACATATAAAATTAGTAAAAATCTAAATAAATGTATCTTTGAGGAGCGCACGCGCATCCGATCATGACAGGTCGTGGTGTTTTGACAGCTCGCCGGGACGCCATTACAGTACAGTAACGTCACTTTTGTCTGCGCGAGAGCCCGGGAGGCTGCGTCCAGGGAATAGCACGGGTTGAGGATTTACGCTCCACGAGTCAGTGATTTTTTGTATAAAAACATATTTGAATTAATTTAACTAATAATTTGTATTGTTTCTTTTAAAAGAAACGATTTAAACATGACATAGCTAGAACCTGTAAGGTACATGTGGCACCATGTGATCCTCCAGGATCATCCAAAATGTAGTTGTTCATTTGTCGTTTGTTTATATTAATCCTCAGCAATATGTGCTAATACCTAACATGAGATGTTGAAACTTCAAAGCTTAAGAACTGGCAACGTAGTTGTGACTCCTTTATTGATACAGAGAATGATTGTATGCGTCTATCTCATTAAAAACAGAACTTGTTCAGTAGAAATACATAAGTTGGTAAATACTTCTCTGAAATAGAACACACTAAAACAAACTGCCCTCATTTCCACCGAGCCCTTGAAGTTTTTTATCTTGTCCCAAATCAATTGTACAAAAATCATTGCAGTGTTATCATTAATGCCTAGTTTAATTCGGCGTCGGTAATCCTCCTATCTTCGGCGATAAGAACTGTCACCATTATCATAATTTATTAGCAATTAATCAATTTGCCGAGCTATTTTAGTAGAGGATTGATTCGTACGTCACAACACAACTGTGTAATAAGTAGAGACATCAAGACAATGCCGAATTATTCTTTACACAATACAATTCATAAGTAGGTATGTAGTATCGCAGGGGCTCCGTGTAATGATAGTAATGAATGTTCTAGATTCTGGGAATCTTTCTAAAACTATCGATTACTTTACGATGTGATGCCTAAGATCACATATTAATATTGATCATATATCTTCCACCACCACTACCACAACGATAATGATCAGATTTGCCGATCTTATTATTACTCTTCAGTTTATTTAAAATATTAATATGGCATAATCGATCTATCTCCAATCTTGCTATTATAAGAACGTGGGTGACGGAAAGGTGAATGTAATTCTATCGCCTTCGTAGAATCTTCGTTTAGTCTAAATCATTTGCCCAAGAAAAAAGGCCTTAGGTTTTTCGGATCTTTGGGGTTCAAGAGGTCAATCAATCAATCAATCAATCATTTATTGCTCCATAATGTACATTACATGTGTTATAATATAGTGTTAACACTAACAAGGATCATTATGGGCCCTGTAGGGCACAGCAGTTGCTGTTCTCTTCTAGTTAGAAGAGGGGAAGATTATAATTATTGAAGCTTAGATGTTTTCACTGTAATTTATCATTTAGGTATTCGTTTACAGAATAATAATGTTTTTTAATCAAAAATGTTTTTATTGTATTTATGAAGGCTTGTTGCTCATTTATATTTTTTATGGACAATGGGAGCTTATTAAATATTTTAATAGACATGACCAAAGGGCCTGACGAATGTAGGTTGTCGTAATACAATATTACTTTTGATAACTTGTCAATTGTACAAGATAGTGATTTGGTCTATGAATAAATCCGCGAATATATTTTTCGAGAGAAATGCAATCTTAGAAAATTGTTTAGGCACATTCATCTAACCCTATTTATACACGTAGTTTAGCGGGTTAAAAAAAATCATGCAAACTGATCTGTCTTAAGTGGGAAAATAAAATACAACACAATGTGACGTGATTTTTACACGTACTACATAAAAGATATTATTGTCAAAACAAAACTGACAATCGAGCGACAGAAACGTCACTTAACGATAGCAGATTTAAATCTATAGACACATTTTACTCTCACGTGCACTTTGATAAATATTACGGTTGGTTTATTCTCGTCTTATGCATCGAAGCCATACAAATGTTTTCACATCTAACGATATATATTTTTAAGTTTTATGTAGATATATACATTTATGTTGAGCAAGCAACAGGGAAGTAGCACTTTGCAGTGGTTGTGCTATGTTAGTATGGTCGCCAGAGCTCAGTTGGGGAGGGAATGGGGCCTTAAAGGCAGGCAACGCATCTGCAACCGATGTGCGGTTGTTGATGTCCATTGGCAGTGGTGACCACTTAGGTACCACCAGGTGGGTGACCCTCTGGTTCGTTTGCCTCCCTATGACATAAAAAAAGCACAGGTTGATTGTAACAAAAAAAATCTTCCTGCCAATATCTATATCTATAAAACTCAAAGGTGACTGACTGACTGACATAGTGATCTATCAACGCACAGCCCAAACCACTGGACGGATCGGGCTGAAATTTGGTATGCAGGTAGATGTTATGACGTAGGCATCCGCTAAGAAAGGATTTTGATTAATTCAACCCCCAAGGGGGTAAAATAGGGGATGAACGGTAGTATGAAACTTTGTCAATTTTAAACCTATCGGGCTGATATTTTGCATACATAAAGCTACTATGACGTAGGCATTGCCTAAGCAATAATATTAATAAATCTAGCCCCCAAAGGGGTAAAATAGGGGATTCACTTTAGTATGAAACTTTGTCATTTTTTAACCGATCGGGCTGAGACTTTGCATTCATAAAGATAATATGACGTAGGCATCCCCTTTTAAAGATTATTTGAAAAATCCACCCCTAACGGGAAAAATAGGTGATAAAGAAACCAAAATCCACGCGTACGAAGACGCGGGCGCCCGCTAGTTTAAAATAAAATTCTTGTAATAACTCGAGAGTCACGTCTATTTATAACAAAACAAACCACAAATTGACAAGGTAAATGTTTACAAATGCAGTATCAATGGCCGTAATCCTCGGAATACAACAATATTAGCGGCACAATGGGCGCCCGGTGGCACAGGCTCTCACAAATCCTTTTAAGCACGACATTGATATCTTTAAAGTTTTTTTGGTCTTCTAAGACGCGGGACTAAATGGATTTCAAACTCTTAACGATATAGAGTTGGTTTTTTGTTTAACTACATTAATCATAATAATTTTCCTGTGTTTGAAGTTCACTAATACACTGTTACTAGGATGTAATCAAGTAATAGCATAGAAACAAAGTTTCATACCTATTACCTAGTCCCAAACTTGTAGTTGATGTAAAGTTAATAATACCTAAATTATTCTATTGAGCGAAGAGTAATCTAAAAAATTGAGTGTATCCCATCTGGCCCGGTGACTTGGCCTGGTGCCGGGCCATTGTGTAGAGTTAAGAGGCACATTATGTTTAGAGGCAAAAATTTACTCAAATAAGTGTATTTGCGAATTCAATATAAGTAGGCGCTTCTTGAATCTATTTCGCTGAACGATAAAAAAAAAAGATAGTAGATGTCTTCATAGAAGCACTTATTGATCGTTAGAAAATTACAAAATTATGACTCGAGCACCAATTCGGAAGGCAGTTACTGGTGAAAAGAATCGGCAGGGAACTCGACAGTAGGTCTTTTCAAATGCTATATTTTTAACAAATACATATTTAGGATACAAAATTAACATACATACAGTTACTTTTACACATTTTATAATATTATTATATATCGCAGCGACAAAACCAATTGTTTTAAAGATGGGGTTATGATGGAGTGTCTTGCCGTATATTTCTGATCAGGCGTTTGTATGGGGATAGTACATATTAATGTAAAGGAGATCCGCCAAATCCCATACAAAATTACCCTAGCTCCGGCGCTAATAAAATATATCTTAGATTTTAGAGTTTAAGAAGTAACTCTACTAGAAATAATCCCTATTCCTAAATTCACATGTTAACATATTTTTTTAGCCCGGAGAAGTTTCATAGAAACTTTATACATATAAAAATTACTTTTGTGGGGAAATTCCGTCCTTTGAAGTTCCTAATCATTAAAATTATTGAATTTTTACTTATGATAAGATAATAGATATAAAATGGTAAACTATAACAGTTGACTTGATTTTTCTCTTAATAATGGGAAAATCAAACACGTTTTTTTTCTTAAATAACATGTAACTGCAACTGAAATATGTAGATTTAAAAAAAATTACATGCTTAGTTGCCATAATCAATTATTACAATGAATAATGAACTTAAAAAAGCTTATTTTGTTTAAAGAATTCACGTTTTACATATAATTTCTATGAAACTTCTCCGGTCGAAATATGTTAGCATGTGAATTTAGGAATATAAAAATAAATGCCTTGGACTATACACAGTCGGGTCATAAGTTCTGTCACAACCTTATAATTTTGAGTTTTGAAAACCGACCAGATTTACTGCGACTAATTTTAAAAATAGAACATTTATTCATATCGGAAATAGAAGAACTAATTATTTTTATACATATTTGAATATGGAATGGACGATCAAAGACAATAGAGTCACGGGTTTTCCGTTGCACCGTTGTTGTAACGCATAGAAGGTGATTTTCAATTTCGTACAAAAGTTGAAAAAAGCGTCCTATTTCTTTTATTGTACTACTAGCGGCCGCCCGCGACTTCGTCCGCGTGGATGTCGGTTTTCATTATACGAATGTTTTTTCCCGCTGATTCCCGTTCCCGTGGGAATTTCGCAATATCCTTTTGCAATTAAGCATCAAGTTTAATAAGGAACCTGCATGCCAAATTTCAAGCGTCTAACTCAAGTAGTTTAGATTTTCCATACAAACTTCCACCCCCCCATTTCAGGGAAGTGGGGGGTTGGAATGGGTCAAAAAGTAGCCTATGTTCTGTCTCAGGGTCTAAAGATTGTCTGTACCAAATTTCATCAAAATCGGTTGCGAGGTTTAAGCGGGAAAGCGTAACAGACAGACAGACAGACAGACAGACAGACAGAGTTACTTTCGCATTTATAATATTAGTTGGGATAAATCGATACACTGAAGTCTCGAGATTTCAAAATCGTAAAAGAAGCGTCAGACCTTGCTCTTTTAGAAACACTAGCGGTCATCAGAGCAGTGAATGCGTCAAACGAAAAAAATCCCGTGCGTAAACAAAAAACGCTAGCCCTCCAGCTGTGGCTAAACAGAACCAAACTAAAAAGAGTGCTAAATAAAAACCTGAAACCACGTGCTTATCGTTAGAAGACCGGATTTTTTCAAATGATCGTATAAAGAAAATTAAGCTGGAAAGACCCCGGGCTCTGTTACGACGGCACGCTGGAAAAAAAACTGCGAAATTCTTTTTTTGGATGTCTTTTTTTTAAATGATAGGTTTAAATTATCACAAACAAAATGATAAAGTGTATGCCCACATTAATGAAGAAGCAAGCACGTGTATTTAGAGGGACCAGTGCAGTCTTCACTCTTACTCATTCATGATTTGCCTTGGACTCTCGTATTCAGGCATAACTGAGGTGTTTTTCGGTAAAAAAGGGGGAAAATCAAGGCCGTACTATATCAAAATAATGTCCTAACAAGCGTAGTACAACCTTTATCTTAAATAATAATGAAGAACAGACATACGACATTCCAACAGGACTGTACACCGACTCATTTGGCCCGAAGCACGAAATACTGGTTCACGGCGCGCGGAATTGACTTCACCCGGCATGAACACCGGCTCTCTTCTAGTCCACGTTTAAACCGATGGTATTACAAGTTATACCAATATTTGAAGGGGAAAGTCGGTACTTAACCTCACCAGAATTTGGTGTCTCTCCGAGCGTTTCTGGTCAAATCAGCGAAAGAAAGGTGAATGAATATGGTGCGTGCAGTGATGGCTGACTGTCTTCGTAGATTAAAGGCATCTGTCCAAAATGGAGGAGGACATTTCAAATGATGTTGATAAAATTATATTGCAAATTAAATAACCTTTCATTTCATATATAATTTTTATGTATATCTCCAAAGGTGTATCAATAATTTCCTAAAAAGTTTGTGACAGAACTTATGACCCTACTGAGTATATAGTCCAGGAATTTTAGATTTTATCTGCGGAATAATTCCTAGTGAGCTGAATTTTTGTATACACCTTTATTATGATATTGTAATGATGATGTGAAAAATCGACATTGATATCGTGCCGGCTAAAAAAGTTATAGGGGTCCAAACGTCAAGAAAATCAGTTTTTCGCAAATATCTCGCGATCTATTGATCAGAGGTCAATACTGGTTTCATAAAAGTTGTTCGTCCTTAAATTGTCTACAAAAAGGTCTCCTGCATTTTTCTGTAGAATTAATCGTTTTTGAAATAGAGACTACAATGCACTCACATATTGTATTGTATACCGTACGCCACATACCAAGGCATAAACCCTATTGTTTGTTTTTTCCCTTCTTTGTTTGTGTGTTTTTTGTTAGTATGACGTTCTACATATAGAAATATAAAGGACTTGTAATACTAGTACAGTCAGGAAAATAGGAATATCAACTATAAAAAACTAAGTGGCAATTTTTTTTGTCACTTTATAACTCAAGAACGGGCCCACCGATCCAAACCAAATTTTCAGGGTTTGTACAGACTATTTAGTATATGTTTTATGTGAAGTTTGAACAAAATCGGTCGCTTCGCTTTATACGTAGCGAAGCACGTACCGGGCCGCTAGTAATAATATAGATATGCAATGTGAATTTGAGCAATTTTGATCCACGATCTGCGAAAAAAATCCTACTGGGCTGAATTTTTGTATACGCCTTTATAATGATATTGTAATGAAGATGTGAAAAATCGACATTGATATCGTGCCGGCTAAAAAAGTTATAGGGGTCCAAACGTCACTGGACATAGCATATCTATATCATTACTAGCGGCCCGGTACGTGCTTCGCTAAGTATAAAGTGAAGCGACCGATTTTGTTCAAACTTCACATAAAGCATATACTAAATAGTCTGTAAAAACCCTCAAAATTTGGTTTGGATCGGTGAGCCCGTTCTTGAGTTATAAAGTGACAAAAAAATTGCCACTTAGTTTTTTATAGTTGATATTCCTATTTTCCTGACTGTACTGGTATTACAAGTCCTTTATATTTCTATATATAGAACATCATACTAACAAAAAACACACAAACAAAAAAAGGAAAAAAACAAACAATAATGATTATGCCTTGGTATGCGGCGTACGGTATGCAATACCATATGTGAGTGCATTCTAGTCTCTATTTCAAAAACGGTTAATTATACAGAAAATTGCAAGAGATCTTTTTTGTAGACAATTTTACGACGAACAACTTTAATGAAGCCATTATTGACATCTGAGCAATAGATCGCGGGATATTTGAGAAAAACTGATTTTCGTGACGTTTGGACCCCTATAACTTTTTTAGCCGGCACGATATCAATGTCGATTTTTCACAGCATCATTACAATATCATAATAAAGGTGTATACAAAAATTCAGCTCACTAGGAATTATTCCGCAGATCGTCGATCAAAATTGCTAAAATTACTGGACTAATAGGGATTATTTCTAATATTTTCGCTACTCGTACTCTAAAATCTGAGATAATCATTTTCAGCGCAGAGTTGGGCAATTTTGGCGGATCTCTTTTGTTGTTTGTTCATTAACAGATATATGAGTATATATTAGAGGCGGATCCCCTTGTTTCGTTCAATTGATGATCACTTCGGAAGGGAAGCCTATCTATGCTCTATTGCTAGACTTAAAGCTCATTTCGTCTTCTCATCTCTAAAAGGTAGGCTACTTCCAATGGCAAAAGGTAGCGTTTGTGAAATTAGCCAGGAGTAACATTTATGCTCTTATAGTTATAGTAAGATATGCATATGAAAATGAAATACAACTATGAATTCTTCTTTATACATATTTAATTTTCGTCTTTACTTTTAATAAAAATGAGGTATACCACACTTAGTGATTTATTTACATTGTTTATTTACAAAAAATATAATACATGATATGTAATCGAAATTACAATACATACCTTAAATTACGTAATACAATTTTATAGACCGAAAGTACACCCGTCACATTAATTTTATTCATTGCTTCCTGGGCCTTTGCCTCAGTGCCCAGGGGCCGCTTACATATTACCTAACACATTTATACATATGTGAGTAGGAAAAGTAAAAAAATATTTGCAAACACAAAATGTAAATTCATTAATTAAGAACAAAAATCTTTTAATGATTGCCATGAAATTAAAATTCTAATTAGATATAAAATGGCAGCATTAATCGAACTATCGTAGTAAAATGAGATTCAATTAAATAGACAGCATTAGAAATTCTGGACTATCTTTTAAGTATGACTTGATGCGAGCCGAAACGCCTAGCGTGCTTAAGTGAGCAATGGTAGCCACCGCTTATCCCGTTCTCGATTCATCTCCCTTAAAAATCATAAATCTCCCTTACGTGCAATGGAGTCGGATTTGATTAGTAAAGCCATTGTTTGCTGTATTCGAAAACTTCTTACATAGTGGACTTAAACTCTGCTGGTTTGGTTGTAAGCCTCAATTGCTTAATTCATCATCGAAGATGTTGACTAGTTTTGATGTTCTTTTGCTGGTGAACTGTATCTGTTTCTCAGTCTTTGTTTTACTAATGTTTGAACTTCAGGCTTGGCTGCAAGCATTGATATTGAGTATTAGGCTTTTCTTCATATTCATTAGTGTATTATGATGTTTTGAGAGTGCTGCATTATAGCTATCTTTATAACTTCCTTGCTATTGGCACTTAATTACCGATACCGAACCGCATACTTCCTCACGCTTCGCTTGATAGAATCTGGGATGAAATTCGTCGGTCTGGTTAACTGTACGACAGCGCTACCTCTACATTCAAGTTTTTGCATCCTACTGGCTGTTGGTGGCATCAAGTTGCTGCATCCTACTGGTTGTTGGTGGCTTTTAGTTGTTGCATCCTACTTGCTGTTGGTGGCTGCAATTTGTTGCATCCTACTGGGTGTTGGTGGGCGTCCTCCTGACGATGGCGCGGAAGCCCTGGGCGTCGTCGGCGGTGTACTGCACGGTGCGCTGCTTGCCGTCCGCGTCCATGAACGTGTAGAAGCCGTGCACCACGCCGCCGTCGCGCGTCTCGTGCGCCGACTTCGAGTCCCCGGTCAGCTTGTCCTGGAAACAGATAAGGCGGAATGAGTGGATATTTAGATTCCTTGGATTAACACACCAATTGCCTAGCCCTAAATTAAGCTCGAAGTTTGTACTATGGAAGCCAGGGAACGGATAGATATACTTAAATACTTTTTATAAACATCCGTGACTCGAGTACAAATGCTGATTTTCATCACAGAAACATTTGCCCCTAGCGGGATTCAAACCCGCGAACCTTGTTTTGTAGACAGGGTCTCTGACTACTAGACCAACGGGCCCGTCTCGTTTTTTTTATGGGGAGTTACACTCATAGTCATTGCACTGGGCAGGAGTTTTGGTCACTGTAGTATGGTGAATGATATTATCTACACAGAAGAACCTGCTGAACCCCAAAATGTCCCTTAGTCTTGCTTCATATGGCTAAAACAGAAAGAATCACTAAACTACACACACACAACACTAGTTTTATAGGGATCATAAAAATAAGCATTACACTTAAAAGCCAAGTATTGTGTTGATCAGTAGCAAAAAATTTAATGTCATTGACATTAGTGACCTGTTTAGAAATAAAAAACGTTGAGCTCGCCCGGATTAAAAGGTATAGTGCGGAACAATTTTAATGAAAGCGCCACAAAAAACACTTTATACGTTACTTCCTAGTACAAACAAAACAAAAAATGTGTTTAGTTTCTGAACTATTTTCGGTTCCAGTGGCTAGTTGCAAGGACTGCGCAGAATCGGTGTACCTAGCTATATAGATTACAGGGTGTAAAAATATTTTTTTGTGATTTTCAAAATTGTAAATTATTAGTCTGAGTGTTTTCTGTTATTATAGATACTCTTATATCTACGAGTATCATTAAATATTTCATATCAAGCAATATGTGAAAGTATTGTCAATATTTTTTTAATGGGTTTTTAATCAAAAATCTGACATTGAATTGCTAGTTATGTATACAAATAACTCGAGCTACACGTCCGCTCAATAAAAGGTATGTGCTACAGATAATATAGGTACATAATTATGTACCTGTTACGAGTATCTGATTGCAATCACATTTTTGCAAACAATTATCTTTTCTTTTGACCCTGGCGCGGTGAGGAGCGCGTGTTGATTGGCTTTGAACCGAGCTGACAAGTTCACAAGGTTATGCGGTTACTACGTGCATACGCACACGTTCAATACATGGAATGTGGGTTTGATATACTCGATTATTGTTATGATATATATATATTTTTTTATGTTTCTGATCCTAAATTACCAGTTTAAACATATATAACTCAAAGGTAACTAACTGACTGACTGTGATGTATCAACGCACAGCCTAAACCGCTGGACGGATCGGGCTGAAGGATGATATGACGTAGGCATCCGCTATGAAAGGATTATGATAAATTCCACCCGCGGTCAAGTCGCGGGCGGCCGCTTGTTATTTTATATAGAGTAAGTCAATTGATTTAAAACATGCATTATTAGCTTTTGACATTTCATGAGTATTTCATTTCAAGAGTAACTTACCTATACAAAGTTATATCGATTTGATTTTGATATTTTTTATTTTTTTAAACCTAAGTTTTATAATTAGACTAGCGGCCGCCCGCGACTCCGTCCGCGTGGATTTCTTTTTTTCGAAATAAAAAGTAGCCTATGTTCTGTCTCAGGGTCTAAAGATTGTCTGTACCAAATTTCTTCAAAATCGGTTGCGAGGTTTAAGCGGGAAAGCGTAACAGACAGACAGACAGACAGAGTTACTTTCGCATTTATAATATTAGTTGGGATAGTTATATTTGAATATGAGAGATAATTTGATACTCCAGTTAGCAACGCACAAATCTCAGCAGTCGAGTGTAAGGTCTCGTTGCGTAAGCGCCACACCCTCCATTGCGCATAACTTCCTACTGCGGCCATGAATTACGCACGACGGCATTCCCACCGCGTGCTCTACATTACCATGAAAGTAAGATGAACTCACTGGCTCACTCCTTGACAACCGGTAATGTACAGAGTACACGTAAAAGGGTCGCTTATTGATGACATTGCTCTACTTTTTATTCGCGACGCATGTGGAGATGAATTATTTTTTAATGAATGGACAGTTTTAAGTAATTTCGCTATTATTACTGACTTATGAAGACACTTACAAGAAGATAAATATAACTTTTAATTGTGCTTAATGCCTAGTTGCTAATAGTGAAGGGTGGGTTAACAAACTCGACTTGCTCACAATTTGGTAATCGATTCCAATTGAAATACCAACTTCTGGAGTACTTTGAATAAATTACCTGTAGGTGTTAAATTTTAAATTATTATCTGCTATATTTCTTAGTTGCTTTAGATTTTTTTAATGTATTTTAATTGACCGGCTGAGGTTCGAAGGACATATAATTTCCCGTGGAAACTGGAGTCGATAAATGATCATTTACACGAACTTCAGTTTAAGATGATTAGTTATTGCGTTTAGCATTTAAATAATTATTCGATAAACGTTTTGTGTTTCGTGCGTATTACATCGCGAGATTAAGAATAATAATTAACAATAACTACCAAGTTGCTTCATGAATTGATTGATTGAATAAATTAGTGTCAAAATATAATGAAGGTTTTAGTAACTAATCAAATCATTACGCAGCTATTTCATGCGCAAAGGGGGACGCCGGCTGGCCATAGAAGTTTAGGCCCACAGTGCACACATATGAAAGTAATATGGAAATATAGAGTAAATAGTCATTAGTTAACTGGCAAAAGAAAGGGTTTAAAAAAAGTTAGTGTTTTTGGGTAAATGCATAGTTATTATTTTCCATCAGTAATACAATACAATCTACGATTTCCACCATATTAGCTGTTCAAGGTTGTAAAAAGTATTTGTTTATCTGCTACGGCTGAACCCGGATCGTCGGAGTCAGTATTCATGATGAAGTTGTTTAGTTAAACGCACGAAATAAAACCAATCACTTTGTTGATGCAAGAAAAACACAATTACTTTTTGATATTTTGAACTTTGACAGTTGAATTAAATAAATAAATAAATAAATAAATAAATAGTTTTATAAAATAATGCAGCCTAAAATATACGTTTGATTGATTAATGAAAATATTTTACTGAGATTATAAAATATTTAAAAGATAAATAGGATAATGACACTGAAATATATTTATTTTTTTATTTTAGGCATGCTACCCCTCATGTCACGATCGTACGGGATCGTACGGGTATCTTAAAAATTGCAACCAATTATTCACCTCATTTCTGTAGATAAATTGTAAGTGGTATTTTTATTTCTATTTTAGCTAAGATCCACCAAAGTAATAATATTCGATATTCTCTTATAATCGATTATCTGAAATTATATTTCTGTAGTGGCAACTCTTAACGCTCACGAGCCCGCCGCGGGTCGGCTCGATACACACGAATTTGAGCTTTACTTCAATGCTGATAGGGCGTAGATAGATTTGTTTACACATGTCTGTCAAAAGGACGCAATTCCGGTGGGGTTAATAAATAGTTGAATTTCTTTTAATTTTTTTTATATTAACCCCAACTTTTAGCGACATACGAATAGCGCGAATAATTAAGAACGAATATTTCAGCTATTTTTATAAAATGGAACATCGTGTGCACTTCTGGGCCTTATTCCGGCATCCCTCTTTCTACAATGGCCAATCAGACAAACTTTTCGGGACAATATAGGAATCAAGTGTTAGCTTTTTAAGAAATTAAATAACATTATCATATTAACATTATTAATGTGAAAGATTGTTTCTTTGGGAGCTTGTCCGTCAACCACGCTGAAAGAAGGTACTGAACGGATTTTATGAAATTTGGTTTATAGGCAGGGTATGGGCTGACTTATGTGGAAGGATACTTTTAATCCCGATTAAATGCTCCAATGGGATTTAACCGGAATCTTCATAATTCCACGTTGCAAAAATATCTTTTAGTTATCGTCTATAATATACTCTTTACCACACAGAGAAATCAATTATTTTTTGCACGAGTCCGTGACTCAGCGGACAAAGGTTAGTTAGTAAGTTTCCTAATAATTACTGTCTATCATACTTTTATAAATCAGATAAGGTATGAATTTCATTGTAAAATTGGAGCGTTCAAGTTTACGAGCCGATTAGCCTTCTATTGTAATGTGAGTAACAGCAAACATTGTGATCGACAACTGATTGCCGACTCGTTGAAAAGATACGATCGTATCAGCGTTGATAGACTACGTGTTAGCTTTATACAAGCCCACTGTATGACCTTTATTATTAAAATTATACTTAAGTTGTTAAAAATTGTTATAGTGGCAATAGCTGGATTACAAAATCTGACACTTTCACCCGACCCGATAATTAAGCCCTTGACCAGATATTCAAGTCACTAGATTAAAACGACGTTGCGTTTTAATTTTTTTACGTCTTTCAGACGTTTTAATAATGTCCAAAAGACGCTGGTAGAATAAAGAAAATTATAATTTGAATGGTACCAGCGCTGTACAGTTACAGGAGCTTATTATTCCTTACGATCATCATAACTTAATTTTGTCCTAAAACCCGCGATAGTACCTAATTAGTGCAAAATAATTTATGAGTTGATACTAATTTGCATGGGCCCAATATCATAACATTTTTATTACAATTTTAATCACATTTTAATACGACAGAAACATATTAGCCATTTACGCCCTAGCACTATTCAACTTGGCGATTGTTACTCGTTCTTGGAAATGTTGTATGTACTTATACGCCCATTATACAATTTGCAAATTGCAATTGTTGCCCTGCAAATTGTTTGCAATCTGGCATTTAGATATTGAAAGCTTGTAATTCGTACACGAATAAACGTAGGAGCATATTATGTTATTAAAATGCTCTAGTATTGACTTAATGATTTGAGAATGTCCACTTATACAAACCTACCTTACTTTGATCGATATTTTAGAGTTAGTTTTGGAGCTTAAAGCATTTGTACTATGGGTTAATTAAGAATAAACGTCCAGACTGCAAATATTTATCTTAAAACATACATGTATAAATATATGGAATGTAATTATTTAACATTACAACGGGACTTAACGCGATATTATTTTTATAAGTACCTAAGTACTTACTGCTTGACGTTTCGGCTGCGATGCTGCAGCCGTGGTCACAAGCGGACTGGCGGTGCGCGGCGTCGTCTACTTGAACGGGCTTGAGATGGTGAATCGGAAATTGCTAATCTGTGGATGGAGCATTTTGAAGACACAGCGCTTAAGACAGGACCCCACACTGTGAAACTGTGGAGGAGGTATGTGGATGACGTTTTCTGTGTTATTAGTGGAGGACAGCAGGCG
The DNA here is from genome assembly GCA_958496325.1 of Nomophila noctuella. Lineage (NCBI taxonomy): Eukaryota > Metazoa > Arthropoda > Insecta > Lepidoptera > Crambidae > Nomophila > Nomophila noctuella. The sequence goes on along the minus strand of OY292491.1, from coordinate 823,974 downwards.
GTCGAACAATATATAGTACACCTGAACTCGATCCATCCTAAAGTGAAGTTTACGTATGAGATAGAAACCAATAGGACCTTGGCTTTCCTTGATGTGCAAATTAGGGTAAAGGAGGATGGTACCTTGTCGCACACGGTATACCGAAAACCTACTCACACAGATCGATACCTACACGCTTCTTCTCATCATCACCCTCGGCATCTTCAATCAGTGATGAACTCTTTGACCAACAGAGCTCATAATCTTTGCGACCCTGAACATCTTGATTCGGAGCTTGCTCATGTTCAGGAGATACTTAAGAGAAACGGATACAAGGTGTCACAGAAGAGTAAAAGGCAGAAAAGAAAGGATAAATGTCCGGAAGTGAGTCGTCAGGCAGCATTTTTACCGTATGTTAAAGGCGTAACGGACAAAATTGGAGCAGTGCTTAGAAAGTTCTCCATCAAGGCTGTATACACTCCGTTATGCCAGATATCAAGGAAACTACGATCTCCAAAGGACATTATACCTTTTCAGACTCCGGGTGTTTACAAAATTGATTGCAGTTGTGGTAGTTCGTATATTGGACAGACAAAGCGGACTATAGCAGAACGTGTCAAAGAACATATCGCAGCTGTAAAAAACCGACAAATTAGCAAATCGGCGGTTGCTGAACATCTTCTGCAATCCAATGTCAATCACTGGATGGAGTTACATGACCCTAAAATCCTCTCCACTGATCGTCATTATTACTCCAGAGTAGTACGTGAAGCGATTGAAATCAAGAAATATAAAAATTTCAATCGGGAGGATGGATTTAAATTGTCGTCAGCATGGAATCCAGTGATTGATAAATGTAAACCGCGATACTTGCCAAAACATCAAAATACAAACCCCGATACTGTGAGTGTAGTGTGCCGGAGTGACTTTACTGACAATCGTTGCAGTATAAATATTAGTGACATTACGGGGGTAGATTCCGATTCACCATCTCAAGCCCGTTCAAGTAGACGACGCCGCGCACCGCCAGTCCGCTTGTGACCACGGCTGCAGCATCGCAGCCGAAACGTCAAGCAGTAAGTACTTAGGTACTTATAAAAATAATATCGCGTTAAGTCCCGTTGTAATGTTAAATAATTATAATGCAACGCGAAAGTTTAAAGTTATATGGAATGTAGCAATTGATCAGAACAGAGTCAAGCCAGTTTAAATTATGGGAGCCAGAGGAAGTTTCAGGAATGTAGGTATTAGCAGCATTTAGAACCTAACCCATTGTTATGAATCTCGTCCATCGGAGCAATCGTTTAGCCGCACGCCAACCACTTTCGCGCGAAAATAAAAGCAATATGTATCCGGTAAGCTACTTTCACTTCACGACGGATAAGGAACTATTTGGTGTTGGAACGCTAAATATTGACTCTTGTAAAGTAGAGGTATTCAAATATTGTATCCATTGCAATGCAAAGGCCTTCATCATTTGAAATCATATTTCCGTTACAAAGATGGGTTGTGGCTTAATCACCACGCTAGCCAAATGCGGATTGGTGATCACAAACCCGGGCGGTGTTCGGAAAAACCGATACAAATGGGCCCGACCCGGGGATCGAACCATAGCACGGTACTTAAACCACTCGGCCATCGAGGAGTTTGCAATATAAACTATTCATATAATTACCAAGTCATTTAGTAAACATTCACTTTGATATGGTACAATGACTACCAGAACACCGATTTTATATCGGTGTTGAATGCTGCGAGCGACCTTCGGGTGTTTTCTGATTATACGATATCATGTGCATGTTGGATAATTCTTTTTTTTGGGAAATTCCGTTTTAGATTATCTCGCAAATAAGTGGTAGTGCTATTTCGCGTTTGCCTAAATTAATCGAGTTGTTATAAATTCACGTGCTGCAATTAAATCCATCGAACAATGACGTGCATCCGGGAAGCGTGGCCCAACACCGCTTACAATATAGGACGGTGCATAATGAAATAGGTATGCTGTTTGAGCAACTTCGTTGAGTAAAAGACATTTGATCGATTCGTTCCACCATAGAGCAATGATGTGCAGCCTTGTATGAAGTGCGGTATTCAATGTAAAAAAAAACAAAAATACACAGTTAAAGTAACAAAACAAATGCCAAGAACTAGTAGTTATGGAAAATATCATTTTCGCAGTAAAATTTAAAGTTCAGTAAATCTTTGACCCTTGAATTTATTCAGGCATTTTTACGAAGGCATGTATTACAATATCGATGAACTTTCACAATTCTATAACGTTAATTATTATCAATTCTTAATTTTGACTGACAATAAAATTTACCCAATTTATATGAGAAAAGGGTATTGTACAATTTTCGTAATTTCAAGTCACGATTTTTCTTGTTATCTCCGAGTCGGCGTGACGTTGTTAAAGCTATGTCTACATGCATCATTACGTACGAGTATCTATCTGTACTCGTGCTCGAGTTGGTTTTAATGTTTAATAATTATTAGTACGAAGGGACATTAAAATATTTTGTTGATTTGCATTGCTTCGAAATTTAACCCGCAAGTTCTATCACTAACCCCTGTTATTATAACAGAAAACTTAAATTTTGGATCGATTTCTAAACTTGCCAGCCACAAGGAACATCGAGCTTAAAGGCATGTTTTTAGCCTTTAAGTTATCATACCATCGAGGTTGCAGATGCTTTTTAAATAGAGTAAGGTGAATCCAATGTGTACTCTGCGTAAGTTAAGGTTAAGTACGAAGTCACAAACGAGCGCCTGCTCAGTAGAGCATAGCGAAGGCTCGGCTTTCTATAACTTTACACATTTTGCAGGAATTTTAATAACTGCTATTTAACATAGCGCCATAATGCTGAAACCTCAATTAGTAACAATTTACGTTTATTGTGGCGAATTACTCGTATACTTATATACGTAGAATACGCTGCACTTTGCGGTTAAACTTTTAGTTATCGGTCAATGTAGTAAACTTTATAATTTGCGTAGTTATAAATTAAAACAAAGCCAGCTTTTATGTTCATCTATGAGCACATTCATTTCGTCGTATAACTTGTTGTTGTTGTACAAGTTGGTGTTGTAAACTTTTCTACTATCAAATGTTGTGATCTTTTTGTAGTAGGGGATTATTCTATTTTGATTTCATAGCAATCGTTTAAAAATAATCTCATTAAAATGCTTAAGATCTCAGTGAACATACGAATCTCATATGCAGAGAAATTGTGTATGCTGTATGAGGCTGTATGTGAGTTTTGGGCGCGTGGTTGCGACACCGACCTTGTTTTCTCAAAGTGTAACGTCTGGTAAGCTTGTGTTTATGTAATGAAGTTATCATGCCTGAGAACGCGATCACATTAAGTGACATGATTGGTATCGGTAGTGAAGTTAAATGTTCTTTGCTTGCGACTATTCAACAAAATTAAATACTTTAAATTGTTGTACTTTGCCACATTACTTACAATTTCCTCCAGAATCTGTTATGAAAAATAGTGCTACATAGCTCTAATTATTCTTATGAGGTCTTAATGAATTAATTAATGGGTAGGTACCAAAGCAAAGGAATTTAGATATTCACGATTAAAACACATCATTCCAATGTTTATTTTCCAATAAAAACTTTTTCTAGAGTCCCACAAATAATTACCAAAATGACAGATAAATGTTTGATGTTTGAAGTATTACGTAGGTATATTTACTTTACTCTATGGTATTACGGATTGTCATTGTCATTTTGTCAGTAACAAATTAATAAATAAATAAATAATAATAATAAATAAATATTTCACAACATCACACACAAATTATATAAAGAAAGTTCCTGATTCCTGATAAGAAAATAAATATCGGTCTGAACAAGATGAGTGTCGTTGCGGAAATGCTGAAATCACATTTAGATCTAAGTAAGCTAAAAATGGAGATGGGTGAAGAAGAGCTTGAGGATCGCGTTGGTCCCAGAAAGGTCGAGGCCGTCGTGGACGAAGAGGAGGACGAAATGTATCCTAAACCTGAGCCCAAAGTGCTGACCAGAGAGGAAGTTGGACAAAGACTAAGTTTCTTGGGAAAGATTGCCGAAGGCGATGGATATGCCTATCTGAAGGCAACGTGCACAAGTAAGATTTGTTTAGCAGTACCTTTGCTTAGTTTATTAGTACCATTTGAAAATAAAAGCATATTGTTTTCAGAAATGTACCTAACTGATATATCGGCGATAAAATATTTTAAGCATCTCCAATATGTCGATGTATCCAATAATTTCTTGAATCTCGATGCTCTGCAGGTTGTGACGGAATTGCCTTTTCTAATCTCAATTCAAGCTGATAAAAACAACCTGTGTTCAGCAGCTCTGAATACCACTAAGTATCTCCAAGTTATCGTTATGAATAACAACACCATTTCAAGAGTTGATGACGTTTATCAACCAGAGCTGTGCACTCTAGAAGCAGGGTTCAATAAAATAACTAACGTGTACTTCAACAAGGAAATGCCTCATATCAAATGCCTTGATTTTCGGTATAACTTAATTGAAGAAATCACTGATTTTGATTTTATAAACTTAGACAGCCTTTACCTAGCCGGCAATAAGATTAAAACTCTTATTGGAATAGAAAGATTAATGAACTTGCGTATATTACACGTGCGTCACAATCCTATTAAGCTTTTGGATGGTTTTGTGGAAAGTCATAAGAAGTTAAAATATGTCAATCTGAGAAATTGTAAGGTTGTAACTTTGAGGCAAGTTAAGAAATTACGGGCTCTGACTGGTTTGGAAACACTGGTTATGAAAGGCTGTCCGTACATGGGTGGGACTGGGGAGGAGGGTGGCGAGGCCGGTCAAGAAGAAGAAGATTCTGAAGTGAGAGTGGAGGTGATAGCGACTTTGCCTCGTCTGAAGCGGCTGAATAAAGGAGTTATCACTCCTGAGGAAAGAAATGAAGCTAAGGATTTAATGACACAGTGGCTTGAAGAGGGCGAAAAAGACGAAGAAGAGATAGAAGATGAGCAACATGAAGAACAATCAAATGCTGATTAGTTATTTTGCTGCTATATTCCAGTTTGACCAGTACAAATTACATTGTGAATTTACGCTTATATATTTTTTTTCTAAACTATGGAATTCAAAATATTACCTTTGATTATTTAGCGTGTGACTGGTCTAGTATCACGTTAAAATATTATGATATCTATTAAAAATACACAGGCACATCACGTTTTTGAGGCCATTCATTTTAATTATGATTTTTGTAGACAATGTTAAAGTTCAATACTTTGTTATTACATAAGCCTACATATAAAATTGTCTTATTATGATACAAGTTTCGTTGTAGGTGGACTTGTTTCAAGACAATACGATCTCGAGCCATTGTTTAAAAATATGCAACAATAATTTCAATCAAAACAAAGCATACACAATAGGAAGGTTTGTAAACTGAATTAAGAGAGCATTTAGGATGTTTCAAGAAGAGAGGGTGTTCGTCCCTTATGCCATTAAAAGACCAGGTGACAAAAAAAGCATGATTGAAAAGGGTTTCTATTTAATATCTAAATCAAAAATTTACTTACATGCACTCCATAGGAGAACGTGTACTGAGGATTCGGGTTGAACTCTTCCTGAGGGTCTCTCGTGAAATGCGCCAGGTTCAGCGGGCTCCCCTTCACCGAGTGCACTTTGTGGAATCTGAACGGGTCCTTCGGTTTCTCCTGCCCCAGATTCTTATAGTATCCCAAATTGTTTCCATAATACTCTTTGGGATGCGTTACTTTTACGTCTAACGAATCGTGGTATTTAAAGTTGTTTCCTGACTGAGGAATTGAAAGGTATGAGGGTACTTCGGGTTCTCCCTGATAATAAGGTTTCTGGGAGCTAAGCAATTTCTCAGTAGCTTTAGCTCTTTCGTGTTCCGGTAGTTTTGTGTCTGGGTCATCTAGGTATCCTACCAATGCATCTTCCAAAGTTTTGTAAGTGTCGTAGGCAAACTCTCGACCCTTGGCACCGGGCCCGGTGTCGTCGTATTTGTTCTCGATGGCGAAGCGTATTTGTGACTCTGATGCTGCAGATCTCTTCTGTGGTTGGAAGGAATCTAGTGAATTCACTCCGGAGCTCAGCAGCAGTATAGGTATCTGAAAGAATCGTTTTTTATATGAATGCTAGTTCGACTGAAATACTCGTAATTATATTTATTTCTTAATACAATAATAAAAAAAATTGCAGTGTCGTTGTGTAAAGGCTCCTAAATGTTCCCCATTTAGGTGCATTTGTTCACTATAGATAAATGGATTATAGATGAATGCATTCCGAAGTCGGTGGTAGATAGACAGAATCTGTGTTTTTTTTATCATTATTTCATGACGATTCATGTGTGCTTTTTTGAGGCTTATTTGAATGCAGTATATTTTGATTTTGATTAGAAGATAATTTTATTTCGGTAAATTTACCATGATCAGGTTTCGTATTCGGGTTGAATCAACTACATTTATGCCATTTACTAGGAACCCTTTCTCAAATCATTATTGTTGGCACATTTTTACAATGACATATATTTATCAATTTACTAGCGGCCGCCCGCGACTCCGTCCGCGTGGATTTCGATTTCCAATATCCTATGTGTTATTCTGATGTATAAGCTATATTGTGGTAAAGTTTCACTCAAGTTTACGTGAAAGAGTTACAAACATCCATACATCCATACATCCATACTTACAAACTTTCGCCTTTATAATAGTAATAGGATTTTATCCTTTTTAATCTCATAATAAATTATAGTCTAATACTACTATGTAAAGGAAACGAAATTATGTTTTTAATCGATTACGTGATGAGAAATTATTTGAAACGATTGAGGATTTATATTTTCGATTTATGTTAATTTGAGTCTTTCTGAAAGTTGCTAGACTAGTTTTAATTAATGATGTGTTACCGAACGCATTTGATTATATCTACAGCGGAGCGGTCACTCTAATAGAGTAAGAGACACATTTGCCACCGAGTCTGTAAATACAGACACTCTTTGACACATTTGAAAATCGTCCTGCAGTAGTAATTCTCAACCCTTTGAAAATTACTACTGCACTGTTGACGGTTTAATTTGAGTACGGCACCTGATGTTATATCTTTCATGAATCACGAAAAATATTTATTTTGATAACAATTATTCATCTTTATTTTTCAATTAGAGCTCGCTTTATGTCTGCTTTGAATTTTAATAGTAAAACCTTGTTTTATAGGCAAAAGTCTCCTTGAGAGATCCTTCAATCGCACTCGCACTAGTTTGAGATATCATGGGAAAAGGTCAGGGCATTTTCTAACATAACACATATTACAAAATATGTCTTTGCAACTGCGGGCTTTAATACACAATAACCTTAAAGATTTGCACAAGTGATATGACACAAAGGTTTGCATTGTGGTAACTGAAGTTTTATCAGGTATTGTTTCAAAATGATTGTTTATCTCGTCAAATTCAGGTTTGAAAATCGTTGGAGCGTGTCATGTGCACTGTATTGTGCATTGTTTAAATTCAGTTGTGTTAAGTGGACAATTAAAACAAGGTAATTGTAGTATCACCATCGGTTCGTGACTGGGTAATTTTTTCATTAGTTTGCCGTTTACATAGTCAGTAATACCACAGTTGGGCAAGTTAGAAAAAGAGTTCACCAAAGTTTGGCTTCGAAATTTTAATGCATTTTTAATGCTGTTGAAATTGACATATAATTAAGTTATTGAGGATTGACGAGCCCGATGGTGCGTGACTAAATTAAAAATGTTGTCTTCTGAATAATTATGCATTTTTTTGATTTTAAGATTGTCCTCTTAGACCGTTTGTTTTAATTCTTGAATATCAACGTAAAGTCAGACATGCTTACAACAAAATTATTTCGAATCCCTTCTACCTGCCATATTTCACTCATTGGCACGAATGTTTCGGGTCATGTGTGATGTAAATTATGTAAATGATTGGTTACATAAATTGACTCGATTGGGAATCGAAGCGGAAATCACTTGTAGACTTCACTTTTCATTGCGTCCGTTAATGATCAATGGATCCTGTTATTACCGAACATACTGGAACAGTATTATTTATTGACAATATTATATTAAATATGTAATGTTTAGGAATGATCTACCTTATTCAACTTCTTTTAGGTTCTCCTGATCTCTTTATAACCCACGAAAGTTGACAGTAAAGAAAGTTATTGCTAAGATAGGTTCCGTCACGTTAAATTTTGTTTAATGCATGTTTGAATGTCTCGTCTTCATGTTTGGTATACTTAGGTACTTCACTCTATGTCATCATCGCTGGAAATAATTGGTTAAGGGACTACTCGTTAATAATTTAGAACTTAGTGATTTGTTGATTACATACTTTGAATGATTATCTGATATTTGACATTTATAAGTTAATCTAATATGAAGCAACAGTACAGTTGACTGCGTATTCAGTGCGTAGTCACAAAATGAAAGTCTTGTCCAAGTTTTGTTGTTGTTTTGGTGGAAGCCACGTGTTTGCTTGTCAAGTGTTGTTGCGCAATCGCGACTGTACAAAGTTGTAAACGCTTGTGGTTGTAAAATACTTAATTTTATTATACCTGTTAACACAAATACCTCCTGGTCAACCTATGTAAGTACATTATGATTTGCGTATCTTGTAGTCTAAAATAATGTATTCTTTAGACGGAATAAACGTAAATGTACAAATGATGGTGATCATAAAAAAATTCCGCATGCAGTAATAGTTGCTCTTGCATTTCCATTGTATCTTCCTCTTAAGCATTATAATGGCCAATAAACGTGCCTACTTTGATATTAAATTACATCGTATATGAAGTACCTAGTTGCCACCGTGCGCATGGTAATAAAACGGCCTGATTTCCACACGCTACACAAGCCGTTACGAAAACCATCAGTTCAGATGATTCGCGCGGTCAGCTGTTTATTTTGGAGCAACCGGTTTTTATGATAAGGGTTCCCTGTAGGTTGCCAAAATGAGATTGGAAAATGTCTAAGGCGACTGCTTTTAGTACGCTGCTTTTAACCTAAAATATTTGAACGTGTTAAACTATTTACAAATACAGGAAAAAATGTTCGCATGTGATGTTATTGCGCATTTCGTTTCTTGATATTTTACAGGCATTGGCCGGGCCCAATACTTTGATACTCATATAACTTATAGATTTTCCATTATACGTTAATAAGAACAGCACTTGTTAGCTGATGTCTTAGATTTTTCTTTGCGTATTAACCTACGTTTTTTTATTTCAATGCGCTTCATATAATTATGGATACGGAACCCTTACAGTGGTAAGGTGCGCTCACGTCGCGTCGTTCTTTCAATGTTTAGCCTTATTAAAATTTTCTCATAATATGAGTGTGTAATCAGATCTTCGCGAATTACTTACTAATTGCCGTTTTTATTTGTTTTCTTAAACTGAAACAATTGTTAAGTTTGTATGTACCTGCACACGTTTTGGGTTGAACATAAATCGATTGAAAGATCATGTCCATCGAAATGAGTCCAACTGAATATTGCAAATAATTAATTATTAAATAATACACACGTACCCACGATAAACCATCTAGTATTTATACAGTATACAAATGAACTATAAGTAAATAAATACCAATCCTATCGTTGTTTCGTGTAATCGAACTCTATCCCTAAGCGCAAACTGGGAACTAACAAACACTTATTGGTACAGTAAAATTGTGTATTTTAAGTATTGGCTATCTAATAAATAATAATTGAATCAGCGCGAAACTGTGTTCCAAAAGCTTATATTTATAACAGTCGTCAAATAAAAGTTCCAAAAAAAAACTTACCAAAAACATCAGCATTTTGGCAACAAAAAAATCACAACACAGCACTGTAAACAATAATAATGTATCAATGTTATTGATCACGTCCGCATCGTCGATCGCGACCGCCGACGCGCGCGCTCGTTCGCAGCGGAGTGCGCGCGCGGCCGCGATCAAGAATCAAGATCACTCGGAAGTGGTGTTAATCCGCATCAGCTGCTTTCTGCATACTTTGCCACTTATGTAATGTCCGTTAAGCATGCGGTATGCCGGTGCTGGTTAGCAAGTGGAGTTCTGAGTTCGACTTTGGTTGAGGTCCTTTTTTTATGTAATCAGGGTAAACAAATATTAGGGTCACCTGATTGTAGGTGGTCACCGCTGCCCATGGACATAAACAAACACACGAGGGTCGCAGTTGCGTTGCCAGCCTTTAAGACACCAGGCCCTCCCCGACTGAGCTCTAGCGACCTTACTTACCAGCAGGAACATAGCACAACAGTTACAAAGTTAACTTCACTGTGGTATTCTGTAAGGTGGATGTGATTCCCCAGAAGCGCGGCCCGTTCGAGCGGAACTACATACTAACCTCAATATCTTTTGGTCCTGTATCCTTTAATGCATTTTGCATTCGGCATTGATAACCATGTTGAGGCTCATCTGGACACTAGACTAAGATTTTTCGCAATACTATACATACTACACTTATTTAAACAGATTGTGCAAAACTTTTTACCCACAAACAACTTCAACAGCGTTTTCAACCAGGCAGGCATGCTCTCATAACCCCTTAGGAACACCTTATGTATTGTAGAGCTCTCCTACGCACAAACCCAAGGCATTTAAGCGCCCTAACGGCAGTGTAATAAGAATCCGAAAAGTAAAGTCCGTTGCTAGATTTGTTGTAAGCTTTAACCCCATCCAGTGACGTACATAATATGTCTCTCTTACAGGTAATAAATCTTATAATGCCCATAAAATCGAAAGTACTAGGGTATGCAGTATATAACGTTATATTCTAATGGTTCCTTATTGCTTTCGTAATATCGGCGACTAGAATTTTAATTGCCACGTGGATGGCTATCAGTTGCCAGCACTACAGTCAGGAACAGAAGTGTCGTATAAAAGTCGGGGTTTAATAGAAGAAAAATATGGTGTAGAGCATTGTGGAACGGCCATTTACAGAAACACAACGAAGTAAGACTTCGTAAATGAGATGTTTTCGTAGGTCGGTATGAGTATGGTCTTTACAGCTCAATTGGGGAAGACATTGGATTAAAAGATGATGGATATGGGCGGCAGTTCTCTCACTTAATCTCGAACAAAAAATATATATTTGGTCGTCCGTTTCGACCCAGTATCGTGATCTAGGTGGTCTTTGGAAGTACTAAATCAATAAATATTGTTCCACGCCTGCAACTGATCCCTCAGGGGATTGTGGCTTCGATTGCAATGAAAACATTACTTCAAGTGGATTAAAACCTTTTCCTGGTGACTGTATTTTTGCTAGTGTGACGGGCAGCGGTCGCGGTCCAACAGCGGAATAAAGAGTGCGCCTCAACTAGTTCATTGTTATGTTAATTTATGTGCCGAGCCGCTAATGTTCGTGACTGCACACCAATCAGATACGTCTTTTAGATATTGCTTATTTTATGTAACTACTCACTTCGTTGTGTTTTTAATTTTTTATTTTGCTTTCCTATTGCCTCGTTGGTGTAGTAATTTATGTCGCTCGTCCGAGGGAATCCTAGAAACAGTTCATTCTTCGTTCACAAGTCTGTTACCGGAACGGAAAACTCATCGCATCAATTTGTACGCCTTTTTTATTGGCAACACATGCAAGGTACCTATTGTAATTTATTGAACGCCATACTTTACAAACTAAAATTTGTAGGTAATGTAAACCCGTGTTTTGAACAAATAAATATATTATTATTCTTATTATCGAAGTCGATGTTATCACTTCTTATCAACAGACTTTAGACTGTTATCCATGTTTTGAAAATGTTGCAAAACAGGCTTTCAAAGTCCAAAACATTGTGGGGTGATCATTACGTTTTATAAGCTTCTACTCTTGCACTTTTCTATAGTGGTAGGCCTCCATATTCGTTGGTGTAACAATGGTAAGGTAAGTTATCGCTCCAACAGACACAATCTAAACCGATTTCGTCCATGGCAGCAACTGTTCGTTCACGAACAGGAAATCCTAAAACTCACAAAAACCTTGTGAAACAGGCTTACAAAGTAAATTCTAAAGTGTGTTAAGTGGTCTATTTTCATTTCATGGGGTATTACCATATTTCCCAACCACTCATAACTCGTTACGTCTCAGCAGGTTATAATCGAGAATCGATTTAGTCGTCACTAGCCGATAACTTTGTACGCTGTATGATTAGTGGTTAGATCGAGGGCAGTGTCTTGCGCAGCTCGAGATAATGATACAGGGTCTAATGGCGGCTAACAACGTATTGTTATGATAATAACATTCTTGGATGTTAATCGAATGATTTAGTGCGGTGGTTTAATGGTAGATTGTTAAGGAGATGTTTCGATATTAATAATTGCTAGATGTGCAAGAACACTGTTTATTTTTTCTTCATAACTACGTTAATTGCCAGATCAAGAAACAACTATACTCTGTTTCTCAACATGGGAAGTACGATTGATGATTCTCAAGGGTAAGATTGTGTAGTAATTAAATGATGTCAGATTATTTTTCATTCAAAAATTAGTTGAAAATATGTTAATCCACTTACAAACATAGATTTGTGTGAATCAGAATTGTCACAAGATACTTCTTCTACAAGTAGCATTTTAGTCTTTATATCAAAGACTATTATTTAAATTAATGATCTGCCACGAAATACTTATAATTTCCACATTTATAAGACCAGTAAGTCAATGCGTATTTAGCTTAGGCTATGTCTGATCATTTATAATAAAGGACATTAAAACATAAAGTGTGCACCGATTTAATGATGGTTTAGTTCATACGAACCACAAGCCGAGCCATCAATCAAAGTATGCCTAACACTTACTAGCAACTTGCGAGGTCACTGCCACGGCGACCTACTCTCATAGGGCTCAGTTTTGTAACACATTGGACGTCCAAGCCTTCTAAATATTGTGATAAAATAGACAGGCCGATGTTATCTAGGAGACGGAGATTTTATTATTTTTATTATGGTAGGCCTTTTCGATAAGTTTGCAGGACTTAGCAAGCACCTAAATTATCGTACCTACATATTCTTTATTTTTCTTGTTATTGAGATGCAAACGAACACGAGTGTCACGCAATCATGGTACCTCAGTGCTCACCGCTGCCCAACCGCACAAGGGTCGCGACTCGCGTTGCCTGCCTTTAAGGCACCATACCCTCCCCTACTGGGCTCTGGCGAGCACAACTGTTTCTTGCATCATTGTGTTGTAAGAATTTTTGAGAGAAGCCTCATCTTACAGGAATCTAACAAAAGTCTCTCACATCTTCGGTAGAGCGGGCTCGTTCATGATAAAGCTAACTAAGCAGTGTGATTTGCTTCAATATGTTGAACGCAGTGCTTTTTGAGGTTTTATATTTAACTTACCTATTACAGCAATAAAAATAGCTATCTTGTTTTGTTTTTTTCAAATGTCGAGCGTTGATCAAGCATTTAGTGGAGTCAATGAATACATAAAACAGGCAATATTCGAAAGTCCTCAAGAACAGCTCCGATTTCGATGATTTTTTTTTGTTAAATTGTTTTTTTTATACTATTTAAAATCAGAAACCTCTTAGAGCGGGGACGGAACTATTTATATTGTTTAAACAATATCTACGATATAGTTTATGCACAAAAAAAATTCTCCTATACAATATCCATTAAAAACTTGTAAATATATTAATTAATGTTATAAACAATCTATATATATAAAACTCAAATCGATATATATAAAATAAAGCTCGATCTTCTATATACAAAACTCAAAGGTGACTGACTGACATAGTGATCTATCAACGCACAGCCCAAACCACAGGACGGATCGGGCTGAAATTTGGTATGCAAGTAGATATTATGACGTAGGCATCCGCTAAGAAAGGATTGTGAGCAATTCAACCCCCAAGGGGGTGAAATAGGGGATGAACGTTTGTATGAAACTTTGTCAATTTTAAACCAATCGAGCTGAAACTTTGCATACATAAAGCTATTCTGATGTGACCATCGCCTGAGAAATCATTTTGATAAATTCCATCCCTAAGGGGATAAAATAGGGGATGAAAGTTTGTATGAAACTTTGTCAATTTTGAGCCGATCGGGTGAAACTTTGTATGCATCAAGTTATTATGACGTAGGTATTCCCCATGAAGGATTTTGGTAAATTCCACTCATAGAGGGATTAAACGGGGGATGAAAGTTTGTATGAAACCAAAATAAACGCGGACAAAAATAATATTAAATTATTGTTAAAAACCTTTTTGTAACAGCTATTTGTTACAATAAGATTATTATAGAGATTTTTCTACAAAAAAATAGAGACCAAACTTAATTTTTTATATCCATATCGTTGATATTGTTTAAACAATATAAATAGTTCCGTCCCCGCTCTAAGAGGTTTCTGATTTTAAATAATATAAAAAAACAAAATAAACAAAAAAAAAAATCATCGAAATCGGAGCTGTTCTTGAGGACTTTCGAGTCAAATGCTTCATTGACTCCACTAATTAGTTTAATTAGGTTATTAGTTCCGCATTTATTATTCTGCGGTTCCGCGTTGAAGTGATAGCTTACAAATGCCAAACTATGACTACTATCACAGGCCCACCGGTGGCCTTGCTCCCACATCCTGGTGTACAATTCATTGCCGGTTATGGTAGGTACTTTGGTGTTTCAACATTCAGCTTTACAAGCTGTAGACGAAATCTGTGGTACTTAGATTTTATGACAGTTTTCTTGATCACGGTACGATACGTAAATCTAGAACTGTAGTATAGCTTAACTAGAATATTATTTGCCATGAAAATGTACCTATGGAAAGATATTTAAGATATTATTATCTTAATCAGCTGTAAAAAATGTATGCTCTTCAAATCACCAAGTAAAACATGACCTGGTCAATGTAAATTATTCAAGTATGTACTGAATTATAAATAAGTTACCCATTCTCTCCCTTTCTCTCTCCCTTTTCTAATTAAGCGTTTGTTCACTCACAACGTTGCCATATTTCATCTTGGCAGAACTTCAACCATAGCCAATTAATACACGTGTGCAAAAGCCTCAACTTCATTATCTAGCTAGAGGTATGAATTGAAACAATAGTTCACAGTACAGAGTGCGTGGTCGTCGCTCGTGGTCACGACTCGCCTTCGACCACGCGGCCACGGTCATTGCCGGCATGACCCAAAAATATTCATTAGGCATAGAAACTTTTGACGTTTGATTAATTTTGCTTTGTTACTGCAGTTTTAATCATGTATCGAGCTCTGTGATATTAGACAACCTTAGAAAGTAATAAATGGTTGAATATTGATTATACTTAGGTACCTACCTACACATTAACTGCCGCTGTGGCGTAGTAGGTAGTTAGAGCGCTGTGCTCAAAAGCCTTGGAGGTTATGGGTTCAAATCCCGTGGGGAGAACTTTTACATAAGTGTTGGTTTATCCAATTTGGTAAGGACATCGCAGGCTTGAAACACCTGATTGTCTGATAATAATGATGATTTTGTGCTTCGGAAGGCACGTGAGGCCGTTGTTCCCGACTATGACTTCTCTTCTAAGGTCTGGTTTCCCTTGTAAGGGTTACGGAGGACAGACGACAGTCGGTCCATTGGAATACCTAGTCTGGTCAATTCAGGATCATAGGCTCCGAGGCATTGGGCAAGTATGCAAGGCGTTAGGAATACAAGGGTAACCAGACCATTTTGGATCGTAATGACTAATCTTGCTTATTCTCTCTGTAGGTATTTCTGCCTACAATACCAGCACGTATTTCATCACCAGCAAACACAGCAAATGAGAATGTCTCGTCGGAAAAAAAGTCGTCTAATTTTGCCCTCCCGTGCAGACAGGGAGCGTGGGGGAGGGCAGAGGGGAAGGGGGGAGTCCGATCCATCACCGATGCTGTCACATGCCATTAGCGCGGCCTACCTAGCGCGGCCTGGCGAAAGTACCGGACCAGGGTGGTGTACGGTTTTACTTCCATTCATGTTAAAATCCTTGCAAAATATTGACGGTGGACTGGTAGCTTGGATTAGTTGGTTCAAATCTGAAGTCGGGCTTAAGTTTTATAACACAGGAAATAGTGCGATTCCTGCTTAACTGTACAAATAGGTATTTTTAAGTAAGAGTATTTCTTCTTGTATATAAAGGGTTTTTATTTATTTAAAGAAAATTTTACCTACTCTAAAAAAATGTTTAATAATTGCATCTAACTCACGCAAACAATCAGATTTTAAATTTTTGATCGAGGTACTACCCACGCAAATAAATACCCAAAGGCTATAATGTTCATCAATGAAATTCGCTTGGGCGGTATATCTTTAATCTAACAAGCTCGAATTAGAATTTATATAGCAAGGTTATTTCGTTTGTTAAAATATTTAGTGCCAGTTAAAATCAAGTTGCTTATTACATGCCTAGTAATGATAACGATTATAGGAAACCTTGAACGCCTACGAAGAAATGCGGTGCGACAAGTATTACAGAACACAATACAACCAGTATGTATCTGTGTCAGTCAACGTCTACCGGTAATAAATCAGATTGCGAGATAATAGGATAATGTAGCGATTGTATCAATAAAACGGAAAACCATGCTCTATGTGGTTGCAATTTAATAGCAGATTTCTGATTGCTGATGTTAAAGTGAATCGTTACGTTTTTACGACAATTGGCACCTAATGCTAAGCTGCAAGCTCTAATGGGTCAATCTATAGTCAGCTGTTTAGCCAAATCTTCGTAATAAGAAGTATGTTCGTACTTTCTCCCAGCCGTGCTTCGCGAGCCTCGCAAATAAACGTGTAAGCAGCGAATATCTCCGTCCAGCCCGGCTTAGCCGCGTGAATTGCATTACAACTGAACAATATGCCTTTATATTTATATATAAATGGATACATATTATATGTGGAATCGAATAAGTTTAGGACAGTTGAAATAATCCCACTATGGTTTACCATTACCTACCTTACAGAAAGCTCGCTTTTTCTATACATAGATAACCTGTTTGATTTTTATTTTCATTCCAACTAGAACTATCATGGAAAGTATCAGTTATTTTTGTTGAAAAAGTTTTGTGCAAATGCATTTGAATTTCTTTTTATGTTCTTTCTTATCCTTTGATCTTATCCTATTAAGTGTTATTGATGCTACGGATCTCTGGTGGCAGCATAAAAGCTATGACGAAATAGTACGTACCAGGCTGATTTTACTATTTCCATTTTTAATTTCAATATCCCGTATCTGGCCACCGAAACTGTTGATTTTCCCTTCAAGGAGTCCCCAGTATAGCGCAATCCCCTAATTAAATAAACAAAATTCACCGCATATTAAACGTCACCCCTCGTTGACTGCTCTCTTTAAACAGTCAATTGAGTGTTATTAGGCAAAGGGGCTCCGGCCGTGGTAGCGATAAGGGCTCGGTTTTAACTCAAGGGGTTTTAAATCAAAATAAAATAGTAAGTCGCTATGGATTATGGGGTTTATGGTACTTTGGGAGTGATCCCTACTACTCGTAGTGTGATTGAAAGTAAGTAATTAGGCTACTCTATACTGTTAAAAGTACTAAACAGATTTCTAGACTGTTAGTTTTGTTATGTAAGTCAGGAAGGAAGACAAAACAAATAATAAAAAGCGTGAAAAGAGTAAAGAAGTTTGTCACGGCCATGACATTTAGTAAATTGGGCATCTTAATTTATATGTTTTTGTTTTTTTTTTAACTTTTTGAGTGAGCGTGGCGTAAGCTCTCGTATTCCCTGTTACTATACACTTACTTGTACCTATCTTGTAGTTGGTATGGTGTTTGTATTTTTAAGTGAGGTAGAGCTAAGTGGTACTTCCACTCAAATAAGCCGCTCATCTTTGGAAGTATTTCGACTTTACAGAACTACAGTGAAGCAGCTCTTCGAAACTGTTGTGCTATGTTTCTGCTGGTGAGTAAGGTCACCAGAGTTCAGAGAGTATGGGGTTTAAAAGGCAGGCAGCGCATCTGTGATCCTTGTGCGGTTGTGGGTGTCCATGGGCAGCAGTAACTAAACATCAGGTGACCTTCTTGCTCGTTTGCCTCCCTATCCTACTACTATTATAAAGGCGAAAGTTTGTATGTATGGATGTATGGATGTGTGGATGTTTGTTACTCTTTCACGTAAAAACTACTGAATGGATTTGAATGAAACTTTACCACAATATAGCTTATACATCAGGATAACACATAGGATATTGGAAATCGAAATCCACGCGGACGGAGTCGCGGGCGGCCGCTAGTAACATTATTATTTTAAAAATATGCTGCGATATACTATTGTCATTATCATCTCCTTCTCAGTCCTCTACAGTCAAAGTTGAATTTTCTTCTTAGTTTTCCCTCCTGCAACATGTAGTTAAATAGGTATGTCGGCTCGGAGCGATCCATCACAAAGTTTAGTCGTGTAACAGGACCAACTGACAAACTCCGGGCTCGCTCAGTGTCGACGCAAGACCAACGTTTACTAAAATGTTCACCAATTAGTTTGACAGGTCATTTTGTAATTTGATAATTTGCTTAGTTATGCATTAAAATCGTTTATATTATGTCGTTGTCGTTCTGTATTTATGAAATGAAATGCCTTGACTGAAGAGGTATCTCGACCTTTATGGAACTGATTGGTCTTTCGTGCTCCGTTTAATTCTCTTATGTTTTCCATTTAAGCTAAGATGGTCCCGCTAACAGTTTAGCTTGCAAGCAAAATATTACACTATTCAAAAATAGTAAGATCCTACGGAAAATAACCTCGTGGAACTTATTACCTTAAAATAAAGTTTAATTTCGTATAAGAAGTATAACTGTCACAGAAATCATCACTGACATGGATTAGAGAACCCTTGTAATCAAAAGCAAGTTTAATTGTGGGTAAGTGACAACTGCTGCAGAAGTCTATAGGCAACAGTAAATTACACTGATATAAAATGTATCTTGTTTCTTCTACAGTTCTCCTATTCACAAACAGTCTTTAAATAAAACATACGGAAGAACTGCAATCGAAAGAGTCAGGAACCTTTTCATTAAGCTTGCGTGTTAATTGGCCGGGCTAGGCGTGAAAATTAACTTAATTGTAATGACCTTGCCTTGAGTGCCTCGGCCAAACCATAAAATGCCTATTTTGATTGTTCATTGGCATTTTGATTGGTTTTCATTAGGTCATATCAAATCGGATGTGAATGGCAAGTTTATTATCATTATTGCAGCTTAATTTCAAAGCGGATTTTGATTGGGGTACAATGACTGGCTTCTTTAAAAAAATGTTAATGTTGTTAAATGTTAAAAAAATGTAACAATTAATATATAAGTATTTGTACCACATCAACAATACGTTGGTTAATTTTAAAGATTTAATTTGCTATTGTAACAAAATTTTCAAACATAAAAAGTTTTTTATCATATTTTATTATCACCTTACATACATTCGAACAAATAGAAATATGTAAATCGATTTGAATTTCATAAAAATGATTTTAAAAATCAAACATTTTAAAGGGTTTACAAAAAAAATAACCCTAACCTACTTTTTTTTATCAATCAAGTTAGTCTTCCGTCCCTAGGTTTGTAGGTTAATTAAACATTTGAAAATAAAGACCACGATCTATTCATTTACACATTGCCTGTGCCACAACTGGTACTCTAAACAATCCCTAGGCATTGCATAGATTACCTTGGTAAAGTATGCAATGGAAAATATAATTCATAGTATTTCATACATTGCCAAAACGCCTCAGGTATTCAATAGATTACCTAGGTATTGTATAGAATACCTCGATTATATGCTTTGCCGGTAACATATATAACAATCGACTTTAAAAAAATATTTTTCTTTCATAACTTTTTAATCACTCATTAGGATTAGCTGTTATAATAAAATCAACACAATCAATATTGTAAATGTGTTCATCATTCTTAATCCTATTCATCATCATCATTGCAGCCCTTGCAGAGTCCGTCTTCGGACATAGGCCTCCTCTCTACTTCTCCACACTTGACGATCTGCTGCCACAGACATCCAATTAATGCCAGCATACTGCCGGATATCATCCGTCCATCTCTTCGGAGGACGTCCTCCTATCCTATTAAAAATTAAGAACTAATCCACTTGTACTAGGTACTCTTCTTCTGTAGGTACTTCTGGAATTTCTCTGTTCTTGTTTACTTTTTGCGGTGATTATTTTTTTCTTTTATATAGCTGTTTGGGTATATATGATATACTGATAGATTCAGATCTTCCTTATCGTGCTTTTTCCAGTTTTTGAGGGATTTTTGCATGGAGCAGAATTCCTTTTTCTGATATTGATTCCACCTTTCCAACAAAAACACAACAAAGTCTCCAATGTTGTAATTTTGGGGCACTTTCAGAGGAAGATTCTTCACTTCACTAGTTTCTGTTTCGGATAGAATACTCTTTTTAACCTTTTTTACATTATTGCATCTGTTTTTTTCAAGCCCTTAATGGACTCTTGATTGGATTTGGTTGAAAGTTGTGTTTGTTCCTTTAATTATATTTTTAAGTTCTTCCTTTTCTGGTCAAAATCTGGATCTGCCCTTTTGCCTTCCTCTTCGTGTTTCTTTACGAGGTTCGGTATTTGGGTGAGGGTTATTATAGCTGGTGATATGCAAGTTGGCGATGTTTGAGTATAATTTTGGGACCTGTAGCAGTTGGCTGACTAGAAAGTTCTTGATTAATTCTGGTGGGTGATTTTTCGACAAGTGGCCCATCGGAATAGGATGCGGGAGTAAAATCAGCATCTGTGAAGATATTTTCATTCAAAGGATGGAAACCAGTTGAACTAAAACCTTTGCAAATATTGTTTGGTGTGAATGCAAGAGGAAAAGCTTTTCCCACCAAGCCAGCAATATCGAATATAGTTAATGGTTTTCCCACATGGCCTGGAGACATTAGTAACTCGTTAGCTGCTGTATTAATAAGTCTTAAAAGGTTTTAAACTGACTTGTCTAGTGGTTGCATGTGGTTACTAGTATGTGGATGTAGAGTAATAAGCTTGACATCGTTATCATGGGCTATTTGTATTGTCGATACAGAAATATGAATTTCATGATTGTCCGTTATGAGAATGACAGGATGTTCTTTGGTAGGCTTTGCATATCTGATAAAATGCTGGAGGAATATCACAAACGTGCATTCGTTTGACCGATCGGATGGATTGGCGCTTCTGAATGAAACCACCACCTGCATAAAGACTAATTTCACATTGAACACAGGCGAAAGTGAGGTATCGAATACCATATACAGTATAATTAATTATCGCGCGAATATTTGAAACGAGCCTCATGTCCTAAGTAAGAGCAAAGGTACAACAGGTTCCCCTTTACGTGATTGCTATCTCATATCGGAGTGATTTGATTTTATTGTCACGCAAATTGTAATGTTCTTGCCAAGCTAGAGGAGAAAAATATTTTATTTAGATAATATTTCCAGATGCAGTATAATATGCGTAATCTACATAAGTGCGTGTATTCTTTCCGTAGTCCGCGGTCTCACAATGACGGTGATCCATCATGGCGTCCGTCAACGGATACCGAATTTGTTAATCGCCATCACTCGAGCTTTCACAGCTTGCTATTGCAAATAATGCTTGTAAATGTATTTATTGATGCTGGTACTTTTGCTTTTTAGGGTTCCGTAGCCAAAATGGCAAAAAAACGGAACCCTTATAGATTCGTCATGTCTGTCTGTCTGTCTGTCTGTCCGCCAGTCTGTCACAGCCACTTTTTTCCGAAACTATAAGTACTATACTATTGAAACTTGGTGGGTAGATGTATTCTGTGAACCGCAACAAGGTTTTCACACGAAAATAGAAAAAAAATAAAAAATGGGGGGTCCCCATAGTTAGAACTGAAACTGAAAATATTTTTTTTCATCGAACATGTACGTGTGGGGTATCTATGGATAGGTCTTTAAAAAATATATTGAGGTTTCTAAGCTCATTTTTTTCTTAAGTGAATACTTTGCGTGACAGACTCTTCCAAAGTGGAAAAAAGTGTGTCCCCCCCCTCTAACTTCTAAAGTAAGAGGATGATAAATCTGAAATAAATATATTATGTACATTACCATAAAAACTACCAACGAAAATTGGTTCGAACGAAATCTATTCAGTAGTTTTTTTATTACATCAAAAATAGAATTTGTACGGAACCCTCAGTGCGGGAGTACGACTCGCACTTGGCCAATTTTTAAAGATGTTCCACTAATATGATATACGCAAACGAATATGAAGTAGGTAGGTACTCTCACGTCAGACAACCAAACATCGGCCGAAAATTTATTTTCCTCCTGCAATTGGAACAGCTAAACGGATAGCGCCAACTGTAGGAAGTTGAAGTTATCGGTGTCTTATTCAATAATATTAAATTAAATATAAGTTTGGAATTTAATAAAAAACAAAAACGTATTACGGATTCAAAGTATCGAATTGAGCAGCAATATTTCTCACAATATTCCGAAATAATATCTCAATTTCCCAACACGTCAATCCAAAGCTTTCAACGCGAAAAAAATCTAAGCCACGTTCTAACGAAAATGTCAGTCCCCAGTAAAGGTATAATTTTTGTCCCCACAATGCCGTAATGCCGGTGATCGATCACCCATCAGCGGAGACAGATTTTGAGTTCTTATATTGCACGTGCGGTGGACGACTAATAATAAAAATGGATTTTGTCATGACGCGGAGAAAGGTTCGAGTGTGTAATAATGAAGGGATTTTTGGCGAATTCGTTGTAATTTAGACAGATTTGGGACGTAAGAATTCTCAACTCTGTCAGAGAGGCCGCGGTCAACACATACTAGTAGTCTCGTGCTGAGGCAAGCTAGCCTCCCAATATAGGTCTGCCATTTCTGAAAAGGCGGAACACATTATTTCTCTTGTCTAGCACTGATCTTCCTTAATGCCTAAAAACCAAACCTGTCAAGAATAACGAGACTTTCATTCATCTGCAACGTTCGAAAACAGGCGATTTTACGGTAACGTACTTGTAAGTGATCCACCCCAATTTCTTCTGTTAAAATGGAGACTGGTAAATCATCAATTTAACAGAACTGTGCAAGATATATATTTTCTCCTACAAACATTTGTCGATTTCTAAATATGTATTACTTAGCCTGTTCGCAAATATCTCATCGTGTGTACCTACGTACGCGTGCGGGCTCCCGTCCGCGCGATCCATCAAGCTGTCCGTCCTGCATTGTGTTCGGCCGTTGTTTACCTCCTCTCCGCTTCTACCCGCCTGGTACTTTTGTCTCCGCTAGGCAATATTTCTACATTTTTATTTTGGTTTTCTGTCTTGTTCATAGCTCAGATACCGCTTTGCAGCAAACGCGTAATAAATCCTGTTATTGTTTAGAGAAAATTATGGAACTATTGGCTACTCGTTCAGTGATGGTTGAAGGCTGCTCAAAGCTATAAGAGTAAAGGCTTTTGAATCGCATGGTTTGGCGATAGGAGGCTGTGGTAGTCGTTATGAATTTGTATTCAACGATACACTCAGTCATTTTTGTAAACTTAATAATCCTAGTGTTAAGTCGTTGGCCCTGAGAAAGTTCATAAATAAATGTCAGTATTTTAGTTGAGCTGTGGGAGTAAGGAATTAAGAAGTGTATTTAGGAACGGAAGATACGATATAAAGATGGATGGATTGTGTGAAGGATTATTTGAGTGAAAGAGGTGTGAATGACGCGATGACGAATGATAGGCCGGTATGGAAGTAGGCTACGTATTGCGCCGACCCCAGATAAACCGGGAACAGGGCAGGTCCTGTTCCCTGTTTATCTGGGGTCATTTTCCCTGTTTTCCCAGGTTCCTAGGACTGGGAACGGAAGAAAGACGGAGACATGGAAGTGAGCTACTATTTTGACAAAATCTCTTGCGTACAATAAATAGCAGTAAAAAGTTTTCTCATAAACGAAATATCTGCTGTGGTGCGCAAATGTCGCATTTTTTTTGGCTTGAC
Source organism: Nomophila noctuella (assembly GCA_958496325.1). NCBI lineage: Eukaryota > Metazoa > Arthropoda > Insecta > Lepidoptera > Crambidae > Nomophila > Nomophila noctuella. The sequence goes on along the minus strand of OY292491.1, from coordinate 800,017 downwards.
CCTACCGTACTTAATGTAGTCTAGAATTGTGCGTGCTTTCGCTGTGGTTAATCGTTAAGTTTTGCAGTTCTCGATAGGACTCATTTAGGATATTATTATTATTTCCCGCTCGCAAATCTCTCGGCCGTATGTCCGCGCGTGCGTCAGCGTGCCGTGATCCATCAAGCTGTCCGTCCTGCATTGTGCTCGGCCGTTGTTTACTTCCTCTCCGCTCCTGCAGGCCTGGTACCTTAGCAGGGTTTTTATGTTGTTACTTCAAAGAATATTATAAAAATAAACTTATAAATTAGTATAAAAGAAATGGGGATTGTCACAAATACCAGGCTTGCGTCGAACCCAAACATTTACCAGTTCCACCAAAAATGAAACCACCAAAGCTACTAGTAGTGTTAGTATTCAGGGAAAGAATGACTATAATTTACATGAACTTAATTGAAGATGAAGAAAATAAAAGTATGTAATTCTTTTAAGTATTGTTTATGTCTTTACTAAAGTAGTAATTTTATCACTACGCAGATATGCTGTAAAAAATAATGAAAATAATCATATTGTAAAGAGTAGCGACATCTAGTGCTTTATTTTGAAACTTAAAAGCGTGTAATGTATCACATACCTAAGCAATGCCATAGATGGCGCTATTTCCATATTTTGCAGTTCTTAGAAGTGTGATAACTTTCAACGTTTCCACTATGAAGTTTGTATCAATACATAACATGTAGGCTCCAGGATTAACACAATAAAATCTAAAAATTTGTATAATTATATAATATAAAATAAATAACAATTATCTAACAATGACGTTTGCACTGATTACGTACGTTATGCTTCATATTACATCACATTTGAACAAGCAAACTCTTCAGGCTGATACTCCGGCCACACGAATGAGTATTTTAATTATTGCGGTTTTATTTGAACGTTTTGATAAAAATATTAGGCTCTTCAATGTGGCCACGGCATCACAAGTAACGCGTTTACATTTAAATGGAAATATTTACAATGCCTTAGAGTTCCTTTTCTGCTATTGGCTAGAGATTCACCACTCACTGGCTTGCCGCTTCACTGATTCTGGAAAAAGAAAAACATTTTATAAGTAAAATAGATAAAAACAATCGCTAACGTAACCTCTGGCGTAATGGGGAAACATTTTTATTCGAAAGCAACTGAATAGATGGCGCTGAATTTTGGTTTATGGCACAGTGAGCACATTTTTTTCTAATCATTTGGCTCTATTTTAGTTGTTTTAAAGGCCGCTGCAATATTAAGTGCCATTTGTTTTTCCTCTTGTTGTAATAATTATTTTGTTACGATATCCCAAAAACGTTTGTTCATTTTGGGAACTTAACGTCTTGGGAGGTTGACTTTTCGGAATCATGAAATTTTGAAACCGTTTGTAATTCTGGGAATTTGACATTCTGAACTGAAGGGCTAGGATGTGGGGACTGACTTGGAGCCGAGCACGCTGGTGACGGCGGCGACGACGTCGGGCGGGCGCGGCAGGGCCAGCGCCTCCAGGCTGCGCGTGTAGGGCATGGGCACGTCGGCGCCCGTCACGCGCCACACCGGAGCGTCCAGTTCGAAGAACACCGGCGACTCCATCACCCGTGCGCAGATCTCCGCGCCGATACCTGCGAGGAAAGAACGCTGTTACAGTAATACCCGACAGAAGCGCCATCGGACGTCGCATAATCTGACAAATGTGCTGCGAATGCTTGCTCGCTCTCGTTTCGCTCCCAGCGCGCGAGCTGTTATTGAAACCGTTTGGTGCGCGGTGCGCCTCTCATACGATGCGACGTATAGAGAACGAAGGTAACATGCAAGCGCGTAGCTCGCTAACGGTTGGCGACATTTTTTTGTTTTGAACTGTTTTTATTTGATTGTACATATTAAAGTGGAGTAGACGACAAAAGTAGAAAAAAAATGTGTCAAACCGCGCGATCGAGTGAGCGTCACGCACGAAAATGTCTTGTTCAGTAAATATTTATAAATGGCTGGCTCATTTATAAATATTTACTGAACATATCGATAATGATTATAATGTTACAATCTCGTTAATAAATGACATACCGCACTGGGGCCAGCCCTGCTCGACGGTTACGAGGTGGTGCGTCTTGGCGACCGACCGCGCGATGGTCTCGAAGTCCAGGGGCCTGATCGACCGCAGGTTGATCACCTCACACTCGATACCTGTAGCATCATTGAAATTAAATTCAAATAGGTTTTTGACTTAAGTTCAGTTAGATCTGAATGTGTGACCATGATCCAATCTGTCTGGTTCCCCTTTATAGGTTACGAAGGTTTGATGGTAGTCGCTTCACTGTAATAACTAGACTCGCCAAATCCTGGATCATAGTCAAAGCGGACCCCGCATAGAAACGGGATAAACGCTAGGAGGATGATTTAAATACTCATACGTCTTTCTATAGTGGAAACAGTGGTGTCCCGGGCAGGGACAGTCTACTGGAAACATGCGGCTTAAATCGGTCAAGTTCATATCAATGAGGTGACTCGGTGTCTCCGCTAGTACTCGGGAGACAGACCGGGCGGGCGCCAAAAGTAGGGAAACAGCAGGGGATTGATGGGGATTTGGGGAGGGAAGATGTCCGGAGTCCCACACACGACTAAAGAGAGGTGTCATGAAGCGGTACCTTTCCCGGCGAGCTCGTTGGCGGCCTGCAGCGCGGTGTCGGTGGCGCGCCCCGCGCACACCAGCGTTATGTGCTGCCCCGGACGCTCGATCTTTGCCTTGCCTGGGACAAAATGCACAAGCCATACATAAGAACCCTTAAATAATTATACCATTCCGGTCACTATCGACCATGCCGGCGACCTAACGATCAGCATCATATGCCGGACATATTATAGGCAGCAATCTGACTCGACCGTAGAGAGATCAGGCGTAGGACAAGCGGCTTAACGGGCCTTCCGACGCATAGATGAGCTCGAGATGAAATTTTTTGGTCACCCATCCGATGACTGGCCTCTGGCGAAAATTAATTTCACTTAGCAATCGCAGGCCGAGCGCGGTAACCACTGCGCTATAAAGCTCCACACAAAAATAAATCAGGATGTAGCCCAACTAGATCTAAGAAAAAGATAACATTTTACTCAACGAGCTTCAGCTACTTTTGCCAATTTTTTCAGAATAATATGGCTTATTTTTTGCTTTTAATTTGAAGAAATCATAAAAAACATTTGACGTACCGATGGGTAATACGAAGTCAGAGGAGAGTGCCTCGTCGGACATGGGGAACGGGATACCGTACAGAATCTCGTCTTCCAGCACGACCACTGGGTCCAGGTCCCTGATTGCCGCCTTCATAAGTCCTGGAAATAACACGCATTGTAATGATTATTATATTGTCTTCTATAAATTTAGGCACGTAGTATAATTTTATAAATCGGTGATTGATGAAAAGAGCAAGTACCGAGTTTCCTGCCGCTTCTTCTCAGTTGATGACTGCATTCCGAAGTCGGTGGTCGAGTCTTTCTATTGTGATATTATTAATGATGATTTATAAGTGCCTTGCAGATTCCTAACATAAATGAAGTATATTTTGATTTTGATTTCATCATCATCATTTTCCTGCCCTTATCCCGCACTAGGCCGGGTCGGCGCAGCATGTTTTCTTCTTCCACTCGCTCCTATCATTCGTCAACTCTTCATTTACTCCTTTTACGTCCATGTCATACTTCACGCAATCCATCCATCTCTTTCTTGGTCTTCCTATGCTCTTGTTTCCATCCACATTCATGTTCATCACTCTCCTGGTGACATGCCATTCATCCCTTCTCATGACATGTCCATACCATGCTAGCCTTGCACTCCTAACCTTATCCACTATCGGTGCAACTTTCAGGCTTACTCTTATATACTCATTCCTAATTTAATCCATCCGGGTTACCCAACACATCCATCTTAACATTCGCATCTCACTTGCATGCATCTTTTTTTCATCCATCTTCTTCATTCCCCAGCATTCCGATCCATACATTGCGACAGGTCTGATCACGGTTTTGTAAATTTTCCCCTTAAGCTTAAGGGGCATCCTTGGATCCTGCGTAATCTATAAAAAGGATTAACCATTCTTGATTCTTTTTAAAATCACATGCAAGCGTGAGAAAATACTTAAAGTGTAATACAATTTTTGATTCTATTGATATCAATGGTATGTGTGTGGTGACGTCAATAAAAGAAAATGTTTTCTTTATTGAAACACCTTGTGCACTAATTATCATCATTCGTTCACTACATATTGGAACACTACCGATTGGACATGTTCATGCACTCAAATGTTTGTCTTGTGAGCTGATCGAGCCCATGACCTCTTGGACTAATAGTCAACGTCTTGACCACTACGCGAGTCGTCTTACCTTTATGGTCTTCGGAGGAGTAGGGCATGACGACCTTGAGGCCGGGGCAGTGGCTGTACCAGGCGGCGAAGCACTGCGAGTGCTGCGCCGCGACGCCGGCCGCCGCGCCGTTGGGCCCGCGGAACACGATCGGCACCGGCATGTTGCCGGCAGACATGTAGTACGTCTTCGCCGCTGAGTTTATCACCTGTGATAGTAAAAGTGTGTTGTTCATAGATTTGAATCGTAAGGTTTGCCATTAAAATAAGAGAGAGACAGCACGTTGGCCATAGATTTAAACGGGTGACTGTATATATTGTGTTGGTGGGTAAAAAACTCGGTGGTCAAGTACAAAACTGCTTCTGCTTCATGTTGCTTGTAAAAAGGTAAAGAAGTATGAGTAACTGAGGTTTCTCATCTCAGTAAAGTATTTTAAATATCAATCAAATATTTTAAATAACATTTTGAATTTGTTTTACGTGGTAGAAGAATTAATGAAAAAAGATTTAAAATCAATCTACCAAATGCATTTTTGTTTTTAAACTAAACATTGTTAGTTTCAACATAAAAAGCGTCAATAATGCTCGAAACATAGACATATTATGTATTAATAAAATAGTATATACAATTTCAGATTCTAAATCACTCAGCAGTTGAGACGTAGTGCATGACCTTAAGTTATAGATAACAGAAAAGTGAAGGTAACTCTAATATAAATACTAAAAACAGAATAAACAACAAATGAACATGGAACCATAAAGTGGCAATACTGGTGGAGTGTTTTAAAATTCAGTTGCATGTTACAGATTGTTGGATTGATCCTGGATCGGATATGTCTAACAAAATGCAAAATATCACACTAACTTAACAGATATTAGTTCCGTGCTTTCTCTAGGTTGTGAAAAAATACACTACATAATGGCATTGTAACATCAAAACAACAGTTTAATATGGTAGTGCTAATTACATGGTCGATGGCCTGCATAGAGAAGTTGAAGGTCATGAACTCGCAGATGGGCTTGAGGCCGGCGAACGCGGCTCCGACCGCGATGCCCGCGAAACCGATCTCGGTGATGGGCGTGTCGATCACTCTCTTGTCGCCATACTTCTTCCACAGACCCCTGAAAAAGCAAAGTTATTTTCAAATTGAATTAGGTTTTTTATTGTTCTAGGAAGGCAAATGCCCCCCAGGCCATGGACATTAACAACCGTACAAGGGTACCCCATACCCTCCCCAACTGAACCCTTCTGACCTTGCTCACCAGTGGAAATACACATGGTTACTTAATGCTACTTAACTGTGGTCTTCTGACTGTGTGGCATTACCCACAGACGAGCTGCTCATAAGTCAGCTCAAGCTCAGTAAGTTCCACTAAGCTCTACATCTCTTCTCAAAAGACTATGGTACCTACTATGTTCCTGACAAGGTAGAAAACCACAATTACTAGCCAGTACTTCGGTATCATGTATTTCCTGTTTGTTTTACAGAGCAGCATTATGACAGATATGTAAGTTGAAAAGGTGGTTAATTTTCTCAAAGTTTATGTGATAAGTCTAGTCATCATTTGGGATTTAGTATTTCATAGTCTAGAATGACCTTAATTGTGCAGTTGTAAGTAGTTCTCTTGATTCTAGCTGATAAGGCATAGTGATAAAAGGTTAAAATATTGCATGCATAACCGCTGTGATCTCCAATGTGATAAGCATATGTAGTAAAAATGTTATGATTTCCTGATAAGAACAAGTGTGGCTATGATTTATACAGATATCATGTATCAAGATTTTTAAGTGAAATATCTTAAGCAATTTTCATATCTTTAATGAGCTGATCCTCATACTATTCGGAACTAAATTAGTGATAAGGTTTTAGAATACAATTTTTTTTCAGATGATGAATTCAGAACAAATGTATACCTACTGGGCATTCTTATTTGATTTGTTTCCTCTTCCTTGAGTTGTATTTCTCATTACTGAGAGTCACTATCATTATGAAATGAAACACACAACTCTCTTGGCAATTTTAATGGAGTGGTTTACCATCTCCATTTCACACAAAAACTCATAGGTTTCTTCACAATGTTTTCCTTCACTGTAAAGCTGGTATGAACTAGTGGGTGCCTTACCGGATTTGAACCGCCAAACTTACACATGTGAAGAGCACCCCTCATACCACTTGGCTACCAAGCCGTCAACAAATATGGATTTGTTTAGATACCATTGATATCAAGTAGCCATAAAATGAAAGTTAGGTTCAATTGATGGACTTTTGGGAATATTTACTCTGCGTGTGTGTGTGTGTGACATTTATTAAGATGAATAACATAACATGTTGTTAGTAATTGAAGGTTTTTGTATTTTTTTTTATTATTGATTGGCGTTATGATATGACCGAGCGAGATCTCAGATAACACTTCACCTGAGTGATCTGTCAACAAACTTGTTGGTTATGTAACATTTATGATTTGTATTTGCATAAATGTCACATAAATCACTATGGTTCACAAATAATCTCGTAATCAGAGTGCCTCCATCCACTTCACATTGATTAAATTGATCTGAAAAACCCTTTGAAAGACCTTTCGAAGGTTAGAACACACGTAGCGGACCTTACCTTGTGACTTTGTAAGCACCGTCATATTGCGCTACTTCTTCACCCAGAACGAATACCCTGTCATCCTTCTCCATCTCTTCGTCGATCGCCTGGTTGAGGGCATCTCGGACGGTCACAGGTTTCGATGCCAAAGCCTTCGATGTTGAGAAACTACGGCGAGACAGTCGAGCGAGCAAACTGAACACAACCGGCGATGATTTCAACGCCATTTTCAATAACTATACAACACTTCACACTTATGAATTAACCAAACAGCACTTATAAGCCTACTAAAAGGATTTACAGCGCAATTCTCGATAGTTTTCGTTGAAAATGGAGTTAAAATCAGGGACGAAGGATGAATGGAGGTCGAGTCAATCAAGGTGAAGTTCGTATAGATAGGACGTGTCACTGTCACTGTCAAACAGCTGTTATGGATGCGTTCATAAAAACATCTTTTCACTGTTTGCGTTCATCTTTCTCTTGCTTGAAATATTTTTTGAGCACCAGCGTGAAGAAAGTAATAGGTTGGGTAACCTACATGCAGTATGAGAATCAGTACGTTAAAAGTTTTAATTATTTTTAAATTCAGAGTGTTTGTGCTTGTCTAAAAAATATTTTTTGCGAGGTGGTATGTGGAAATTACTTGTTTTTTTTTGTATATATAATTATATGAACGCATGTGGTAGGAGCTTAAATATTACCGTTTTCTTAATTAGAAATGCAAGTAATGCTCATTTAATGAGGTCAGCATAATTTTAATTTTTGACTGATCTAACTTGATCATAATATTGCGTCAACCTCATCTCAAAAATAGGTACAGTGAATATTTAAGCTCAAAGAAGGACATGACGTCATTGCAAATATTTGCCAATATTACAGTCATAGATTTCACCTTGGTCTTAAGTGCCTGAACATCAGAGGAAATCCTCCATCAGTTAGGTAGGACCGTCAAGTCGAGTACCCACGGCCAACCGGATCGTAAACCATGCGTAACTGCAGCTCTTAAGCGCGACCTTCGCAGTTCGCATCCGCCCATAAAGTCCACGCACAGCTGTTCCCTTTTCGATAAAATAGTGACGTCACGATATATACATAATAAACAGAAAAACATCGGCGAGTGTTCAGTGTGTTGCTTGAAAGAACATTTTCGCGATTCTCAATGTTGCTTCGGAAGTAGGTGCTTTGCATCAAGGACTCATCGATTTGAATTTCATTTAGTTATCCCTTTTGCCGATTTTGATTTGTAACCCAGGTTATCAAAATAAATTCCACTTAGGCAGATGATGCAGAACAGAAGGCTACTAGAAGTATAATGCTATAAAAAAGGTCAGATATTTTATGTAAGCAGATTGAAAAAAATAATACTTTTGCATTGCCACAGTTGTATGCACCTGTATTTGGAATACTTTTTTGTTTGTAAGTTTAAATAGATGCCACACGACTGTTTTATATGTAGGTACTAGGTACGAGTATATATTATTTGGGTGATGGCTAAAATTGCCTCGCTTAAATTTAGTTTTAACATCTCTTCAAAATTAGGTCAACCCATTATTCCCTCCAAGTCATACAAGTCGAACCTTACATCGTTCCTTGGTTAAAATTCATGGCGTGTAAAATGTGAGTGCAGTTAAATTTGTATCGGCGGCCGAAATAAGTCCGGTCTCGTAAATAAACTAATAAGGGTCTACCCCACATGCATTCTATGGGCGACGGGGTCCACGCTACAAGGGTGTCTTAGGATGTTTCTGGGACTGTGGTGTGCTAGGACTTTTCTTAATTTAGTAATAGATAAAACTATGATGTGTTAATGTATCTATCAATATTGATTATCCTTTAGAAAATGTGTCGTTTTTTAAGGTGCGATGCATGCTTGGCATTGCAGCACGGTTGCCTTTGTGCACTAAAGTAAAGAAAGCGAGGAAGAGATTTGTGGAACCTCGAATCAAATGAGCCGCTATTCTGTGGAATTACCACCTTGCGAAGACCACAATGAAGTAGCACTTCGAAACCGTTTTGCTATGTTTTGGTAAACAAGGTCGCCAGAGCTTAGTTTGGGAGGTTATGGGGTTTTAAAAGACACCACAGTGACTCTGCTGTTCGTTTGCCTCCAACTCACATAAAAAGCACTGTATGCCCTTTGCAAACTACTCACCAACATCCGTAAATTGTGCTGCTTCTCTTTGAAAATATCGCTTGAAAGGTGACCGGTGCTGGAGCAATCGGATATCCCCTGAGCGGTAGACGTGTGGTGTTCCCAGCTGGGCCGGCGAGAGGCAAAAACGGGCGGTCATTAAATCTTTACACAGGAGAGCGGCCTTGGCCGACTTAGCCCAACTCTTTGCACAAGACATCCTACTTGCAGCCAGGGGTGCGAGTATGGCCAGCCTTTTCGGGTCTACAGTATTGTACTGGGGAACGGACTAATTTAATTATTGGACGATTTTAAGAAACATTTTTGGCACCTGACTTCTCAGATGAATTTAAACCATTGCAACTTTCCTTCGATGGATCTTTCTCTAAGCATTCTAGTCTCTTTGTGACTTTATATTATTATCTTTGAATCTACAGAACCTTATTCTCATCAACGTTTTGACACTCTCCTTTTTCAGATGCTTTTGGACGGTGGTTGTCACTTACGACTGTGTGTCATATAAGAACCGTAATGTTATCTTTGTACCTACTTACAAAGTCAAAGGGGAAAAAGTAAAAGATGTTATTTACATTATATTTATATTATTTATTTACCAGATTATACCGTGCAGTTTGTCTTAAGTTACACGCACTCGTCTTTCTGTAATGCATTGCTAAAACACTAACAGTAAACAACAATTTTCTTACAAGTTACTGTTGCTGATGTGTTAAGTGATAAAAGTCGTTCTAGTTAGTACTAATTTCATAACAGCCTTAAATAATTGACAAAGATAGCTGAACCCTTATTTGACGGAAACGGTCAAGGCCAAATGGTTAATAGGAACAATCTATCATAAAAAAAGTTTGTGGAAAGTTTTCCGCTAATGACAGCCCTAAGTGTAGGGGGCCCTTCAAGAGCCGAAACAAGGGGTTTATCGAGGGTTGTTTGGACATGCCTCGGGGGAATTTTTGATATAATGGATGAATTCGTAAGCTGCGGAGTATTTTTATTTTTAATATTCCTTCCGGTCATTACTTTGTTGTTCTGCTTCTGGAAAAGGCAGGGTGTTGGCGTCTTGGAAATTATTATCTTCCTTAGTCTTCCTTATAAATTGTATAAAGAAAGCAGTAATGATTGCCGGAATTTCCAGTTTGCTCTTTACTTGAGCAAACTGAAAATTCCTAAATTCCTGAATTCTGTGAATTTTGTTTGCATGAGCTTTGCTTCGTCTTGCTTCAAAAAATTATCTGCGTCTCACATATAATTTTCAAGCTTTACACATAATGTTAATAGACTTGTAGTCATATTATTTGGTTTAATATTTATTATCTTTGGTTTGAAACAAACATTTCAAATTTAAATTAGAGCTCTTTATATTTTGGAAAGTACCTATGTGTGTATTTGTGTAACCCAAGGCCTTTACAAATAACCTTCTATCAGACCTAAATTATATACATAATAGAGGCAAGGACAATAGCTTTTTAAGGAGAACATTCATCAAATGTATCTGTTGTAAACATAGTAAAATATTTGTATATCAATAACAACCGAGCTTTGTTTAACATACTGCGAATCGCCTTCAATGGGAATCCCGACTGTATTACATAATTCATTGGGTCACATTTTTATTTTGATTAGAGATACAAATAAAATACTACTGAAATCTTAATCTTACATAAATTGTTTGGAAAGAAGTCGTCAATTAGCGAAATATGCATGGTGGTTTTCGATAACCAATTAAGCCGAGGCATGTGCAAAACAGATTGTTCTATGCCGGTAAATGCGGGAAATTCCGAAAAAACCTATAGGTACTGGTATTTTGGATATTGTAAGACATTACAAAGAGGTAAATAAATTGGTTACACGATACCGCCACGACTAAGATAGCGTGATTGGGAGAATGAAAGATTTACCGGTGTTCGTCGGAAGGAACAATCCCCTTGTAAATATGAATAACTGAAATACATAGTTACTAGCTTAATTACTCTGCCCGGAACACGTGTTTTGCCGGACGATTTGTGGTTAAATTAACAAAATATCAAACAGCAACACATTTAAATGTGTAAGAACCGTTATCGATTTGATCTCAAATTAAGCTTAAGTACCTTCATACTTTTGAAAATGATATCATAGTTAACGAAAGTCTATAGAACAGCAAATATGATCTGAAGTACATAAATATATTTCAGAGAATATCTTGATTTATGTTTACACGAGTATAAACGTCCGGACCAAATCAAAAATAAACCTTCACATGTATAAATGTTTATTCTGGGTGGGATTTGAACCCACGGCGCCTGGAGCAAAGTGAAAGGTCACCACCAAATGCGATATCATTCAATAGTAATGTCGTCGATTCTTATATTTTTAGAATTCTATAGATTATAGATATAAAGTGGAAGTTCTAGGTGGTAATGTACGAGGAAACGAACAATGGATCGGGAGCGGTGAATGACTTACAATGCTTTTTGTTGGCGTCGGAACAATTGCCGAAACGTTCACGTATCAAAAGTCATTCATTCGAAATCGAATGTGGAATGTGTAGGTCGCGTAGGTGGCAGACGTTGATGTTCTTTTGAGGTAGTTCACTTTCCTGCTGTGAACATTCATGACAATATTTCGAGTACAATGTAATGGTTTCAATAAACCACTGCATTGTACTCAAATAACACTTAGCACCATGCTTTGTATATTTAACGATTAGTTGGTATACTTATTTAATGAACAGACGAGTCAAATATTCCCTACTCCATACATAATTAAATTAAAAATGTTATGTGAATTAATTATTATTTTTTGTAAAAAAATATATAGCTTAGTTTTATTCATCACTGTAAGAATTCTTACAGGAATAGTGACACCTAGTAAAGTAATAATATTTCCGCTTCTAAAAATACTCTCTCTTTTGTTCGCTGGCAAATAATGAAGTTACCAAAAAAATGTAAGCCAATAATAATGGAAGAGGAGGATGAAAGGCAATTTCGTTAGCCGACAATATTCCAGCGATCCATGGTGTCGTTTCGGCCGCGTTTGTCACTCGAAGTCACAGACAAAGTATCTACAAGAGTCCTAAAGTTTGAGTTGGCAACAAAAGTGGTACAACTGTCTCAGGTACATCTTTTTAGCATATTAAAGTTTAAAATTTTATTTGTTTATCACACTTTTACTGAGAAACGCGCAAAAAATTCTGCTGAGGAATGAGGTAGCTAGAGCTCAGTTGGGGAGGGTTTGGTGTGTTGCTTTGACAGACAAACCCTGTGCGCACGGGCGTAGCCAGGTTTTAGAATCGGGGGGGGGGGGGGGGGGTCAAGAAAATAAAACGAATAAAAATACATAAAATAGCCGTTTCTTCATAAGAACAATATTTAATATGTAATAAACAGATTCAGAGAAAACCTCTGGAATGGAAGGAATCGTCGAAGACCTTTTTCAAGCAGGGGGACAATATAGGCTAAATTAAAAAATTACGTTCAGTTATACCTAGGTACACGTTATAGAATTAATCTTCTGTTCTTCTTTTCTTCGGCGCTAAAATCCCGATTTTTTTTCTGTGGTTTGACAGTTTGACATTTACCTTGGTCAGTTCGAATTCGAGTCACTAGATGGCAGAATAAGGCACGGTGTTTTCCGTGGTTTGACAGTAGAATTACCGACATTGAGATTGACATTTAGCTTGGTCAGTTCGAATATGAGTCACAAGATGGCAGAGTCATCGCTACGCACGGTGCCTATACGAAACGGCACGACGCGGCATGAAACTACACGAATATTACCGAATGTGACACGACGACGAGCGGCTCGGCGCGGTGCGCCCGTAGAGAATCCAATCCAAACCACATACTTTTGAGTGTAATTAATTAATATAGTTAAATTTTATCTTAACTTTTCGGGGGGGGGGGGGGGGGGTTTGAACCCCCAAAACCCTCCCCCTGGCTACGCCCGTGCCTGTGCGTCATGTGTCACATCTAGCATTTTTGAATTGAATTCCAATTGGCCAATAAAAACGCAGCGGGCACCTGTCGTTCATTGGAACACTTATCAAGTGGACTACACGACAAACGCTCTCGTGGATGTTTGTTCCATGCTCATTGCACAGAAGGGGGGACGCTCTCCAATCGGCCGATGACCTGCCATCGTGCTTCATATTCGGTGTGGCTAGTGAGGTGGTGCCAATAATATCGATTAAATTCTCGAGAACTCGATATTTTAAATGAGTGCCTTAAAACTCTTATCTCTAAAATAAGCTTGAAGCTTGTCCCACAGATAACAGAATATAACTTGGACTATGTATGCTAGGGAACGAAAAGCCGAACTTAGAAATACATTTTATTTATAAATTCACTTAAATAGGTAGTTATAAAACACCCAGACCATGACAAAGAGACTTGTTCATGCACACAAATGTTTGCCCTCACCAAGCGTATCCGCAAATGGGATTCGGACGTAAAATGGTAAATGGGATTCTCCCATAACATAGTTATTGAATTTGTGTTAACAAATTATGTAGTACGGTATTTAAGTTCGTTTACCAGATATGTGTATGACAGCTCAATATTCCTCTCAAATCTGAAACTGGAAGTATACTTAATTCGTAGTTATTTTTAATGCTAGACGGATTTAGTAACATTAACCTATCGATATCGGGACCGTTCCGTCCCTCGCAGTTTAGTGCCGATTTCCGGAGAGCCGCCCGAAGTTGCTTGTTTAATTCGATTTGAGCACTTATAATAATGAGCTACCGAGCCTGCTCGGTGCGTTTGACCTATAAATCGCAGTCAACATACCATTTAGCCTAATTTCCTCTGGTGATAATCTCAGTTATTCTTATTTTAGCACATGTTATTCAGTATGGTAATGTGTCTTCGTTTCCGTTGGAATTAAAATTCACTTTTTTTATTTTCCCACGGTTTTGTCCGCGTTATCAAGATTCATTATTATCCTACGGGAGAATTTAATCGGAAAATAGAAGGAATCCTATAAGCTAAGTCAGCCCCTACCTTTGTAGCAGATTTCATCAAAATATGTTCAGTAGTTTCAGCGTGATTGACAGTCAAAAATGAAAACAAACAAACTGTCCCATTTATAATATTAGCATGATTAAATTATAAAGAAAATATTCTTTTAACAGGAAATACCAACCCAAATAACTTTATGGTTTAAAATCATATTCTAAAGATCCGAAGGTCATAGAATATGTAAAGAAATATTCCAAATTATTTAAGAAAGTATGTTATAAAGCTAAATCAATTTACTTGAGAAATAAAATAAATAACTCAAGTAACAAAATAAAAGCTACTTGGAACATTATAAATAAAGAGACCAGTAAATTAAAATCATATGACGATAGTTATTCTTTGAAAATTAATGATATTAGTTATAAAACAGACATGGATGTAGCACATGCTTTTGAATCATTTTTCTCTGATATTCCTGTAGCCACTACTAGTCTTCTTAATTCTAGCCCAAAGACAGCTCAAACTCTCCTGGCGTCGAGTATAACTGAATGTCAGATCCCCTTTCATTTTGAATACATCACACAGAGTACAATCTTGAAAACTTACAAAGAAATTAATATAAAAAGAACTGAGGACCTTTGGGGAATTTCAACTGATATCATGAGATCAGTAATTTATATTATTTCACCTCATTTGGCCTTGATTTTTAATAAATGCATTGATCAAAATCAGTTTCCTAATCTCATGAAATGTAGTAAAATAATACCACTATTTAAATCGGGTGATAAAAGTGACCCATCGAATTTTAGGCCTATATCAATATTACCGAGCCTTAGTAAAATTTTTGAAAAAATTATAATGAATCAATTGCTTGAACATTTTAAAAAACAAAACTTGTTACATGAGAAACAGTTTGGTTTCACCAAAAACAAGAGCACTACCGATGCAGGGACTGCACTTATCAGACATATCTCTGATGCCTGGGAGAGTAAACAGAACGCTATAGGGGTCTTTTGTGATCTATCAAAGGCTTTTGATTGTGTTGACCACACTACGTTACTCATGAAGTTGAAACATTACGGTCTGTCTCCTACATCTTTGAAGCTAATTGAATCTTATCTCACTGACAGGATACAAAGGGTCCATATTAATAATTCAAATTCATCGGGGGCTAAGCTTCGCATGGGCGTGCCTCAGGGATCTATATTGGGACCTTTGCTGTTCCTAATTTATGTAAATGATTTGCCATATTTTGTAAAGAACTTATGTGAGATAGTTTTGTTCGCTGATGATACTTCACTTATTTTTAAAACTGACAGAAAAGAAAAAACTTTTGACAAGGTGAACAAAGCTCTGTCACAGGTTTCGCATTGGTTTTCTAGCAATAATTTGTCACAAAATGCAAAGAAAACTAAATGCATTAAATTTATGATGCCTAATGTAAGACATATTGATACACATATTACAATGAATAATGAGCTCTTAGAAATTGTACATTCTACAAAATTCTTAGGAATCGTCATTGACTCTAAGCTTCAATGGGGCCCCCATATCGCGGCCTTGAGTTCTAGACTTAGCTCGGCTGCCTTTGCTGTAAGAAAAATAAGGCATATAACTGATATTGAAACGGCAAGATTAGTGTACTTTAGTTATTTTCATAGCGTAATGTCATATGGTTTATTGTTGTATGGTTCTGCTGCTGATATTGAGACCATTTTCATATTACAGAAAAGAGCCATTCGTGCAATATACAGCCTTAGGCCACGTGACTCGCTGAAAACTTTATTTAAGGATATTAATATATTAACGGTACCGTCACAATACATCTTTGATTGTATTTTGTATGTTCGGAAGAACTATAAAGATCTCCCGAAAAAATCAGACTCTCATAATTTCAATACTAGAAATAAGCATAAACTTGCCGTTCCAACAGTCAGACTTCAAAAAACAATGAAGTCATTTATAGGACTTAGTGTACAAATATTTAATAAACTACCACAAACTCTTGTTGAATTACCTTTCCATAAATTTAAGACTCAGATCAAATCGCACTTAATGAGAAAAGCTTATTATAAAGTAGAAGATTTTATAAAGGACAAGAATTTGTGGGTGTGACTTATGACCATCTCTGCACATCTACTAATTGACATTTTATATAATTTAATGACATTTATGTAATATCAATGATATTTTTTTAAAAAAGGCTAACTGTTGAGTTTCTTCCGGCACTTCTTCTCAGCAGGCCATTCACGTCGAAGTGCTAGTAGGGTAAAAAAATATTGACGTGCAAAAGAATTTCCTTGTAAATCTAATTGCTGAATAAATATCTTTATCTTTATCTTTATCTTTAATATATACTACAGTATACTTGATACTGTGTACACACAGAATCAAGCTATTTTTTCTAATAAAATAACACGAGTCTTATGTGTACGGGCCAGCCGCACATTACTCACTGTACTTATATTTTACTGTAGCGCACTTACTTAGCTTGTCTAGCAATATTCCGTCAAACCTACATTTTAATTTACTTATAATAAATCAGTGTTCAATCAGCACTCGTCGGGTTTGGTTATTTGGCTCTCTTCGGAGCCACCGCCCTTCAGCGTCCCTAAGCGTTAGCGTTAGCATCCCGACTGTAAGGTTTATCATACATCCTTGTGGTGGACCTTACATTCTTTTGGTCCTTCGAGTTTACGTACAAACGGGACCTAGCGCGAGTGAAGTCCTGTGTATAGCGAACTAGCGGAAACTGTGTAAAACTTTCCACGTCAGCGTCACGTCACGTCACGTTACACGTGTCAACTCCGTGAACATTTCGAGTGTTTGTGGGGGCTTCCAGCAGCGAACCTGTGGTTACCAAGCTCACACAGCTCACCAGCGTCAGCGAGCCTATCTTTTCGTGAGTCGGGAGACTCGCCTTACAGCAGCATTCAAGTAAGATCGTTCATATTTTTCTTGCTTAACAACGATGGCGTTCGAAGCATTATTTTCTCGTCAAGGAGAAATCGTCAGTGAGATACAGCGTATCGGAACCAATTTCGGTAAGGATCCGGCATTCCGGAAGACATCTCAGTATTTAAATATACGATTAGACTCTCTAGATCGACTATGGGGAGAGTTCGAGCAAAACAATACGGAACTGGAAGCAGTAGAAAATAAAACACAAAGGTACTTTTTAGAAGCGATATTCGAGCGTACAAAAATATATTACAATGAGCTTAGGGAAAAACTTATGAACTATGAGACAGAAGGGTCAGGGTCAGGTACAGAGATAGGAAAGAAAATTGCCGTTTCAAGTTGCAAAGTTGATGAGCGTTTGTCCCTCCAAAGGACTAATTTTCGAGCATTTAGACGACTGTTAACTAGCATTAAGGTGAGTGAAATCTCAGAGAAATGGGAGCTGGAAGATGAGCTACGCAGCATTCAGTCGAGATGGCAGGATATCGACAAGCTACACCTAGAAATAGATAACATTCTAGAGGGTAAGGATGAAATTTACCAAGACGAATTCGTTAGACTGGAGCAACTATTTAAGCAGATGAAAAAGTCTTTAAACCAGAAGCTGTATACTACATCCCATATTCAGCAAGCTACTCCTCTCCTGGAAATACCTACTTTTTCTGGTAATTACAACGCTTGGCCGACTTTCTTTGACTTATTTTCCGAGTCTATCCACAATAATAATAGTTTATCCAAAGCGCAGAAAATGCAACATCTTAAAGGTAGAGTCAAGGGAGAAGCAGAGCGTTTGATTCAGCATTTAAATATTTCAGCGGATAACTATGACGTAGCATGGGATATCTTAACCCATCGCTATAATAACCCGCACGTACTTTTCACTACGCAAGTAGAGACATTCCTCAATCAGCCCAGCATCAGCAAACAGACGTCTAGCGAGATCAAACGACTCTATGACACCACCACCGAATGTATTCACGCTATTCACAACCTCGGCGTGGACACCAACACCTGGGATCCAATTCTGGTGCACCTCATTACTAAGAAGTTGGACAGCGATACCTACAGCGCATACAAGGAAGCACGTAAGTCTCCTAGAGATTTAGCCTCATTGGAGGAGTTATTAGCGTTTCTCGAGAGTAAATTCATGGCTCTCGAACCAATCCATAAGCGAGAGAGAGATAGCATAGCGCCAACAAGACCATCTCCAGCGTTTCAGCCTAAACATCATTATGGTCAAAGGAAGACTTTTAATAACTATAGTCGACCATCAAAAGGGTATCAAGCTGCCATAACATCCACGGGTAGGTGTCCCTTATGCAATTTTAATCACGAGCTCTATAAATGTTACAAATTTAATAAAATGCCAGCGGAAATTAAATTGAGGACAGTGACAAAACTAAACCTATGTCGTAATTGCTTATTCAGACACTCAAGCGATGAATGCACTTCAGTTAAAAGGTGCAAAGAGTGCAATAACGAGCATCATACGATTTTGCATGACGCACATACAGGGTCATCACCCTCGACCGCGTTACATGCGGTTGAACCTAAATCGAAGTTGTTTTCGCCATCTCAACCTTCACCTTCATCTAAGAACCATATCAACAAGCCTCATGTAGCCAATCATGTTGGTACTAACGACGAAGAGGTCTTATTAGCGACTGTCATGTTAAAAATAAAGGCAGTCGATGGTAATTACGTCACACTGCGAGCACTGTTGGATCAGGGTTCGCAGATTACTCTTATATCGGAGAATGTCGCACAGATGTTAGGGTTACCTCGCACAAAATTCAGCGCATCGGTATCTGGCGTAGGTATCAGCCCTAAACAAAGTAAAAGCCTTGTGACGCTCGAGTGTAAATCTATTTACGACGATTATAGTTTTAATACAGAAGCGTGTGTTATACCTCGAGTTATCAGCGACCTTCCGAACACCACTTTTTCCAAGCGATCATGGCCTCACATTCAACATATGAATTTAGCGGATCCTGAGTACAATATTTCTAAGCCAATCGATATTTTATTAGATGCCAGCGTGTACTCAGATGTAATTATGAGCGGATTGGTGAAGGGAGAACCAAATGCACCCATAGCCCAGCAAACTAAGTTAGGTTGGATTTTATCTGGCAATATAAAAACCTTTCACTGCAACGTCGTTATCAATAATATAGAAGACATAGCGAAGTACTGGGAGATCGAGGAGATCCCTAGTATGAGTTCTGAGCTCACGAGTGAGGAACAATATTGCGAAGAGCATTACGCTGCGACCACTAGGCGGCTCGCAGACGGTAGGTATGAGGTAGCCCTACCGTTAAAACCTAACTATAAAGAAAAACTTGGATCCTCAAAAGCAAAAGCAATAGCACAATTTAAGCAATTAGAAAGCAAAATGGAGCGTAATAAAGCGTTATCAGCGAGCTATAAGCTATTCATAAGCGAATATAAAGAGTTAGGTCTTATGCAGCCAGCAAGCGAGAGTCGTGAGCCTCCGTGTTACTTACCACACCACGGGGTCATGAAGCATGATTCAACTACTACCCGCCTTCGAGTAGTATTCAACGCCTCGTCAAAAACAAGTTCTGGTCTTAGCCTTAATGACGTAATGGAGTGCGGTCCTAACTTACAGCGTGATTTACAAATATTGATATTGACCTGGAGGCAATATAAATATGTTATGACCGCCGACATTGAGAAAATGTTTTGGCAGATTTTGATAAGACCAAGTGACCAACACCTTCAAACAGTCATCTGGCGAAATTCGACACATGAGCTACTCCAGGAATACGTTCTTACATCAGTCATATTTGGGGCAAAGGCCGCCCCATACCTAGCGATGCGCACGCTCAGACAGCTAGCTAAAGACGACGCTTTAAAGTATCCTCTTGCGTCCGCAGCTCTAGAAGACAGTTTTTACATGGACGATTTGTTGACTGGCCAAAATTGTCTTATGAAAGCGAAAGAATTGCAGTATCAGTTAATAAACATCTTAAAAGGCGCAGGGATGAATTTAAGGAAATGGTCAGCCAAACATCCTGATCTATTAAACCATCTATCAGCGAGTCAGCTTGACGTTCCTTACGACTTTAGATGTTCCGAGTCCCGAAAAACCCTAGGGCTCCGATGGACACCTTCATCTGACTCATTTGTGTTTACAAATAAAATCGATTTCGATAGCGAATGCAACACAAAGCGACAGCTTCTTTCATTAATATCAAAGGTGTTTGATCCACTAGGCTGGCTCTCACCACTAACCATTAGAGCTAAAATCTTATTCCAGAAAACATGGTCGTGTGATTTGGGATGGGATGACGAAGTCCCAATAGAGATTAAAAACGAATGGGCTGAGCTGCGAACCGACCTTCAAAACGTAAGTGAATTTGAGATCCCTAGATATTTAGGGGATACACAGCAAGCATTTCGACTGTACGGGTTTTGCGATGCGTCCGAGAAGGCCTACGCCTGTGTGGTCTACCTAGTAGCGAGCGACAATAAAGGTGCGTACACATCGCGACTCGTCGCAGCAAAAACAAAACTTTCTCCACAAAAGAAAAAGGTCTCTTTAGCTCGCTTAGAGCTATGTGGAGCACTACTCTTAGCCCAGTTGTTAAAAGCCATAATAGCAACTTTGGAAAATAGCATCAATTTACAAGTTTACGCCTGGACTGATTCCATGGTGGTGCTTGGGTGGCTTCATGGGAATATAGCGCGCTGGAAACAGTTCGTTGCAAATCGTGTGCAACAAATAACAGATATAATACCAGCTTCAAATTGGAATCATGTACGATCTGAGGAAAACCCAGCTGATTGTGCTACCCGTGGGTTAACCGTGACCAAGCTTCAGAATAATCAACTCTGGTGGAGTGGCCCGCAGTGGTTGCTTAATTTTGATCCCAATAGCGTTAATAACAACACGTTCGAGGAGCCGTCCATAGAAATAAAAAAGGTCAGTGTAAACATAGCCTTACAACAATCAAGTTCAACATTCATTAACGATTTATTAGAAAACAATAGCTCTATCACGCGTGCCGTGAAGATAGCGGCATGGGTGTTACGTTTCACAGCGGCGCTCCGTCACCGAGCACTCGAACACGATACCTACCTATCGACAACGGAAGTAAACAATGCATACGAGTTAATTATAAAACATATTCAAGCGAATGACTTTGAAAGCGATTTATTAAACATTAAAATCAAGGGTCACGTCCGGTCAAACAGCAAAATAGCGAGCTTAAATCCGTATTTAGATGAGAATGGGATTTTGCGAGTTGGTGGCCGCCTTGGAAATGCACATGTTAGTACATCTGCTAAACACCCGATAATATTATCCAGCTCCAGTCGCCTGACTGACTTAATCGTTTATCAAGCGCACGTTACTACCCTGCATGGCGGACCACGACTAACCTTGTCATATATACGAGAAAAGTTTTGGATCATAAGCGGTATGAGAACTGTCAAGCGGCAGCTAAGGCAATGTGTCAAATGCCGCCGCTATAGCTCTGAAAAAAACCAACAAATTATGGCTGATCTTCCTCGAGCAAGAGTTACCCCTTCCCGCCCATTTACAAAATGCGGCGTTGACTTCACTGGTCATGTAGACCTAAAGTTAAGCAGAGGTAGAGGGGTAAAGACGTACAAAGGATATGTGGCTGTGTTTGTTTGCCTAGCATCAAAGGCAGTGCACTTAGAGTTGGTGTCTGACTTATCTACCCCAGCGTTTCTAGCAGCTTTTAGCCGTTTCTGTGCGCGGCGAGGGACACCCCGCCGTATGTATAGCGATAATGGCACCAATTTCATCGGAGCGAAACGAGCATTAAATAAGGAGTACAAGGAGATATTAGCCACTCTCAACGAAGACTTCTTTACTAACATCAGCGGTAAGAACATCGAATGGTCATTCAATGCTCCAGCGTGGCCAAACGCAGGTGGCTTGTGGGAATCGGCCGTCCGGTCCTTCAAGAAGCACCTGAAGCGAGTATTAGGTGAGCAAAAACTTACCTACGAGGAGTTTACAACATTACTCCAACAAATTGAAGCCGTTCTTAATTCACGTCCGTTATTTTCCCTAACCGAGAATCCTGAGGATTTATATCTTACGCCAGGTCACTTTTTGATTGGTGACTCTCTATTATCTCGTCCTCAAATGGACCCAGAAAATCTTAGCCTTCCTGCACGTTGGCAACTAGTGCAGCATATGAATAAGAGCTTTTGGAAGCTCTGGTCTTCAGATTATCTCCAGCATCTTCAGGTTCGGACTAAATGGCGAAAACCAAGCAGTAATTTAAAAATCGACGACATAGTTTTAATAAAGGAAGACAACTTACCTCCGGGCAAATGGGCACTTGGTAGAGTGCAAGAGTTGCATCCTGGCAAAGATGGCTACGTCAGGGTGGTCTCTTTAAAAACTGAGAGCAACGTGCTTAAGCGTCCTGTAACGAAATTAATACCTCTGCCTGTTTACCACGACCATAATGACAATATAGCGAAGAATGATAAGCACGATCCCCAGCGGTGTCACACTCCAGCATCTTTGAAAACTGAAAGAAAATCGAGGAGAAAACGAAATCTTTTAACTAATTTTGTCTCTCTAGCACTTCTTCTGTTTGCTATGTTAATACCACCATCGGCACAGCAAAATATCGTCAGCAACACGACATTAATCAATAACGACCAAGCGCTTTATTTTGATAAGATCTCGGATCTACAGTTTATCCGAGACGAGTGGAAGTTAATAGTATACTATAATCTTACAAGCTACTGGCAAGCCTTCAATGACATAAATACTTATATTAGGCATTTAAAAGGTATGACTTTAAAGTCTCATAATTTGCAACATAAGAGCATTACCGATCAATTGGCACACGAATTAACTGAGTTAGAGCACTATAACCAGTTACTCAGATCCCCTTCCAGTACACGCCAGAAGAGAGGATTAATAAACGGGGTGGGGTCTGTACTAAATTGCTTCTTCGGTGTCTTAGATAACGAATTCGCTCAACAGTACGCTAAAGACATTGAAAAAATTAACTACAACGAAAACCATCTTAAACGACTAATTAAAAATCAAACTATAGTTATAGAAGCCGAATACAATATAATACAGCGCAACGAACAAATAATGAACACACAATTTTCTGCAATAAATCATCACCTGAAAGAAATATCTAATGAGTTAAATAAAATTCGCTCTGACGTCGACAACGGTCTCTACATTACGTCATCAGCTTTAGCGGCCAATATCATCCTAGAGAACTTGAGACGCACGCAAACCTCTCTCATCGATACTGTGACCGATATCACTCACGGTCGCATAGACACCCACTTGTTACCAAGCGAACAATTAGAAGCGCAAATTAATTTTATATCGGGCCAGCTACATGGTGATCTAAAAGTGCCAGTAGAAATAGAAAATATTAGAAACTTATACAAACTACTTAAAGTATTTACAAGCGTATATAAATTTTACCTTATCATTGAAATAAAAATTCCTCTAGTTAACAGCGAAATATATGAGCTCGATAAAGTAATCAGCATCCCTCGTAACGAAGAAGAAAACTCATATCTCACCGTACCTACATACCCTTATCTAGCATTTAACTTACGCAAAGAAGAGATTATCTTCCTAAAAGAATACGACCTACAAACCTGTCTTCATACATCTGAAGAGAAAATATTATGTTCCTTAGATAAGCCTTCATATGATTTAGACCTCAAACAACATTTATGCAAACTAACTTTAATAAATGCAGGCGATCATGCATCACCCTGTACCTACGAACGAACGCCTTGTAACAATCGATGGATAAAGTTACATAAACAAAACGTGTGGCTCTACTCCTGTTGCAGTAAGTGCAACGTCCACTTATTTTGCCCAGCTGGTATGATAGTTAGCGAATTAGAGGGCAATGGCATAATTAATATAGGTCAAGGCTGTACGCTCAAAGGAGACTCATTTACGATCCACGCTCATAATGATTTTGTAAAAAGTGTTAAGATACAACCTTCTATCGAAGCCCCTGATATGTCAATATTGAATAGAGTCATAAATACTTCAGCGCCAATTTATAACTTCACTACCGAAAGCCACGAGCAAGCCTATCGTGAGATAATGAGCGAGATAAATAATATTAAAAAGGAATCGGAATCTGATCTCAGCATCCACGATATCCATCAGTATTCCATCAGCTATGGAATAGTAGCGATCTTACTGATAGCAGCGGCAGCAGCGATATATCTTCGAGTCAAGAGGAACAGATCTCAGCGTGTGGGCCTTCCGAGGCTCCTAACCCCTCCCGTGGGGGAGGCACCGGCATGCGGTCATCGCCGATGTATGTCGAAAGTGCAAAGTGATAGTGAAGTGCGTAAATCAGTGAGCATGGGCATTCTTAGTGTAAACAGAGGCACGGCGCCTCCTAAACCCCCGCGATCAGTGTCGATCCCTATGATCCCTATACCCAGTGAATCTTTTAGTGAAGATATCAGGCCATCCGGGAGCCAAGTCGATTAAGCGTGCGGACTTATAGACAATTACTAATAATATTTCATCTTTGTTATTTATAATAATTTTACACATTTACTCTTTTATACAATTTTTTATATTTACAATGTAACAGCTGAATTTAGTTATTTGAATAATATTTTCTAGCTTTAGCATTATGCTTTTATATCTCACTTTGTTTAATTGTTATATTCAACAATATTTTGTGTTCTTGCTGTTCATTTAAGCGTAATACTTTGTTTTCTCTTTTTTCTCGTTGGCAAGATGTACGGGCCAGCCGCACATTACTCACTGTACTTATATTTTACTGTAGCGCACTTACTTAGCTTGTCTAGCAATATTCCGTCAAACCTACATTTTAATTTACTTATAATAAATCAGTGTTCAATCAGCACTCGTCGGGTTTGGTTATTTGGCTCTCTTCGGAGCCACCGCCCTTCAGCGTCCCTAAGCGTTAGCGTTAGCATCCCGACTGTAAGGTTTATCATACATCCTTGTGGTGGACCTTACATTATGTAAAGGAAAAGCAACAAGCATAAACAAATACAAAATGTAATTCATGGAAACAATAATCATGCTACATTAGGTTTAGTGTAGCGATGAAAGCGATGGTGGCCTAGTGGTATGGACGGCGCCTCACATACGTGAGGTCCGCTCTAGAATCCGGGCCCACACCTCTGGATTTTTCCAAATCTATGTGTGGATTTGTGCCATTAGCTCGGCGTTGAGGGAAAACACCGTGAGGAAACCTGCACATTCAGTGATTTCTGACTTTAGTTCAGTTAGATCTGAATGTGTAACCATGATCCATTCTGTCTGGTTCCCCTGAATGGGTTACGAAGGTCTGATGGCAGTCGCTTCACTGTAATAACCAGACTTGCCAAATACTGGATCATGGTCAAAGCGGACCCCGTATAGAAACGGGATAAACGCTAGGAAGAAGAAAGAGATTAGGTTCAGTGTAGGAACACACCAAGCTGAAATTACGCGCCCGAAGTTCGACGGCAATGCATTTTCTATAAAAAATAACGCGACTTAATTTCAGCTTACAGTGTCAACTTCCATTAAAATAAATTGCAGGCGTAGTCAGTAGTCATGCTGAACTTCGGGCGCGTTTTTTCCGCCTAGTGTGTTTCTATTGTTTGTTTCTATGGTGAAAAATTGAATTTACCACGACTTCTGGTCATGTAAAAACTTACATCATATTTATCAAGAATCTGATCTTTGAAGATTGAATTTCTATCCAGACACGTAATATTTGTTTGGATGGTTTTGATTTTATTTTAAGTCTTTTGACGTATCTGGCACTAACGCCTACGTGGAGTTCTTTTACATTTATTTGGTTTCTTAATGTGAAAGCGATTCTTTCTTTATTTTTGCTTTCATCTTGAATTACACACAGCTCGTTCTAGATCTCTTTTTATTTTCATTATTGACACAGAAAATGAATAGCAAATATTATCTCCAAATTTCTTTGCTCGTAATTTTTTGTCAGTTTTTGTTAAAATCTACACTTATTTTATCAAAACTTGTTCTGACACGAATCTCTTAAATGTCAGATAATACTTGTAATGCTCTCCAAACCTACAAGAGTATTAATTTATCCGAGTATTCTATTGGACTTTTCAAAGACATTTCATTTAGAGCGGTAATTTCCTCACTACATTCCTTTCTAAAGATGTCATAAATCGTATTTCAATCAGCGTATCTCCGTATGTTTTACGAGTAAGCTGCTGTTAAAGTTTGGAGTATAAAAAAGACAAATATTTCTAGTCTCGGGAAGCCAACGTTTAATTTAGCGAAATCCGTCTCGTGTTTGAAGAATCACTTGCAGGAATAACAAGCTCTTAGCCAGGGCGATAAAATGTGATGTCAAGAAACCAGCAACTATGTTGGGGTGGGGTGTACGTCCACTTCAAGCTCAACTGAGGCGATGCTATTTTGTCTGTGCAGTTAACCAATTACTGCGCTATGTTGTAGAGTTGTAGCGCATACCATCAAAATATTTTTTATATTATTCCATGAGTCTGTAAAATTATTTTTCGTGAACTATGTCTATTATGTTAAATAAGCAACTGAACATAATATTCTTTGTTCCAGGTACAAAAAAATGATCTTCCAAAAAGCAGCGTGAGTACTTACAGTATAAGATTTTTTTTGAAGCATACCGAACACTAACTCGTATAATTAATACACACTTGAATACATAAGTGTAGTAGAGCGTGCCTGAGATACAAAGCAAAGAACCCGAATAATGCTTCCACAGTCCATAATAAAATTCAAGTTTAGTTCTGCTGTTTCAATTAATGTTATCCTATCGCACTGGATAACAATGTTTTCATTTCATGACATATCTCTATCTTAATCTTGCACAATCTATATTATTTTTATTCATAGGACCAGCAAGACGGGATTGGCTTTGCCTCACGCACTGTTTATTCATAACTCTTCGAGTTTACGACCATGCTGAACAGGGGGGTTTAAAATGTGAATGTGAATATGCTGAAACAAAGCAAATATGCAGATTTGCCTTAAGATAAGGAGGCTGCAATAGCCCGAATGTTATTAGTTCCGTTATGCAGACTTCAACAGTCTGCGAATGAAGATTTTAAAAATAAGATTTTCTTGTAGTATGGTATGAATAAAATTTTTATCTGGAACGTTTAGATTTTGAATTTTTTGGACTCTTAAATGTTATCTCTTCAATCTCATATATAAAATCCATAAAAAATATATTGTTTGCTGATGAATTACAAGACTAGACCCATTTTCAAAAAAATCGTGACAAAAACCATTAGTCCTTTCATATTACCTGCGTATTGTAGTCGAAGCCGATTGTTCGAAGTTCAAACTCAATTTCACTGAGTGATCTCGGTCGTGTATGATGCTAATTCCCCATTTTTATTCCCTCCTACGCAGTGCTCTTCTGAATTCGATTCCGAATAAATAGGATTTAAAATCGGGAGACCGCGGTCAGGTTATTAAACCATTGAACCGCCGGTGTCATAAAGCTGTTCGGACAAAAATACACAATGATCGGACAAAAATTCCCGGTTATAAAACCCAGGGTCGACGCACTGTGAAGAATGGTCACGCCGTATATCACCCCGGCAGGTGTTGCCAGAGATTAAAAACTAAAATCATTATGTTAGGTGGCTGGAAATTTGCAATTGAGGTTTTAAATGATTATTTGACTAAAAATAACAACAGTACAAATTTTACAAGTTATAACATGGAGTTCATTACTATTATTTCAATATTTATGGGTATTAAAATTAAATACGTGAATTCTGTAATCTAAATTAAGTAACTGTATCCTTACAGTCATTTCTCTTACGTCTAGCTTGAATGCTATGCCAAATAACTTAGAAATCGCTTTATTTGTCCTCAAAATGTAACAAAAAATACATTAATATAAGTATATATTTTGTGGAGTGAGTTAAAAGAGTAGACATGTTGCGCCGACCCCGCCTAGTGTGGGATAATGGCAGGAGGATGATGACGACAGATAATATCTATTTTTAACGAAGAAAATATTTTGAATATTGTGGTTATTGGCAAAAGTTAGCAACACTGTCGTGGTGGTGTCGTAAACATTGGTTTTAATTAGTGTTCACGGTGTGGCGGAAGGCATCACCCGGGGAGTTCCGATTGAAATCATTCCGAGTGGGAATCAAACAACCATTATTGAAACTGCTCGCTAATGCGTCTATATTTATTAATCTGGCGCAGTTAACTGACTTCATTTGACTACACTTTGTTAATAAGTTCTTGTGTTTTCTAAAATAACCTTTTGGTTTAGCTTAAATTTAGCTAAACTAATTAAAGCTACTTATAATTAACTCCGACGCTGTTATTTCGTAATAATAAGATAGTATTTCTTAAAGTTAGTAGTCGATCGGAGAACAGGCAGTTACAAGGATAATTTAATATGACGTTTTATAGTCTGAGGTGAATATTGTTTTAGTTGTCTGTGTAGCTGTTATGTGTTACTTTTTAGGGTTCCGTAGCCAAAATGGCAAAAAAACGGAACCCTTATAGATTCGTCATGTCTGTCTGTCTGTCTGTCTGTCTGTCCGCCAGTCTGTCACAGCCACTTTTTTCCGAAACTATAAGTTCTATACTGTTGAAACTTGGTGAGGGGATGTATTCTGTGAACCGCAACAAGGTTTTCACACGAAAATAGAAAAAAAATAATAAAGATGGGGGGTCCCCATAGTCAGAACTGAAACTCGAAATATTTTTTTTCATTGAACATATATGTGTGGGGTATCTATGGATAGGTCTTTAAAAGTTATATTAAGGTTTCTAAAATCACTTTTTTCTAAAGTGAATACTTTGCGTGACAGACCCTTTCAAAGTGGAAAAAAGTGTGTCCCCCCCCCTCTAACTTCTAAAATAAGAGGATGATAAAACTGAAATAAATATATAATGTACATTACCATAAAAACTACCAACGAAAATTGGTTCGAATGAAATCTATTCAATAGTTTTTTTAATACGTCAAAAAAAGAATTTGTACGGAACCCTCAGTGCGGGAGTCCGACTCGCACTTGGCTAATTTTTTATTTACTTGCGGCCGCCCGACACTTCCTCCCCGTGGATTTGGGCTTCCACACAAACGAGTAGTGTTACGAGTCATGCCTCGATAAAAGGGCTATCAAACCCTAAAATAATTTAAAAATTCGAACCAGTAGTGTCTAAGAGTAGCGCGTTCAAAAAAACAAACAAGCGAACTCTTCAGCTTTATTTTATTAGTACAGATGGATAATAGATACTATTTTTTATTTATGTAGTACTTGGTAATGGTACTCATTTAATGCCAGGCAGGCTAGGCCGGCAACAAATTTAAATAACCAGCATTATTCTGTGCAGATGTATATTTTTTTACGAAAAATTCAGGCCTCTGGGCTCGAAACTACGTACCAGATACTAGAAGCCTAACAAACTACGAACATCAGGCTAAATCCGTGGATTAGAGGCAGCCATTAACTTTCCAGATGTGTATCCAGGCAATCCGTCAAGTGCGAGTCGTAAATAGCCTCTGCCATAGAGCAGAAGTACGCAGAATACAAAATACAAAATAATTTATTCGT
Organism: Nomophila noctuella; assembly: GCA_958496325.1. Taxonomy (NCBI): domain Eukaryota; kingdom Metazoa; phylum Arthropoda; class Insecta; order Lepidoptera; family Crambidae; genus Nomophila; species Nomophila noctuella. The sequence goes on along the minus strand of OY292491.1, from coordinate 770,430 downwards.
TGTTAATAGGGTTACATACAATGATTACAGAATTGGAAGGTGCTTAAGCCTATTCAGCTTTTATTTAAGCATACAAATACTGTGATAGCATTATATCACAGACAATATTCTATTATTAGGTGGGTACACGTAAAAAATAACACGAAGTTACAAAACACAACATTAAATCTGTATTATTAAAATATGATCATTATCATGTTTTGTTCCCAATTTTATATAATAATATGTAGTATAAATGTTTTCTTATAATCCTGTACATTTTACACTTATACTACATATATAGACACAAATGAGGCCCTGTAACATTTTTATTACCAATATTTTATTTTACATGAAATTCATAAAAAATAATTCTAATATTTAATAAAACATAAAATTTTTGAGCAGCTACTTTCGTAAACATGATTTGAAAGTGGGTAGTATTTTTGTTGACAATCGTATCTTGTAGATTTTGATGCACTTCATGTAAAAGTTCTTAAATAGCGAGTAGTGGTTGGAGCAGTTTATTCTCCCACTTTCTATTATTGGGTGAACTTCAACAGCGCACATTGCTAAGGGCATTAAACATTGATGAATTCCTATATCAATCGCCTTTCGTGGGTATTAATAGACATGTAGGTAGTCTAATACATTGAACGTGTAGGTAAAACCCTAAATTGAAACATCTGCACGTCTTTCCTCCCCTCGAAGCAAAATGTTTCTCGTAACGACCTATCTGATTAAATCGAAGTAGTTTGTCGGAGGAGACTTTTAATCTCAATCTACTTTTATGGGTATTGCGTATGGGTGGAGAGGTAATAGTAGGAAGGAAATATGTCGGAATTATGCTATTATTGTAAATGAGGTTGTCTGTATTTTTGGAATTGCTCATCAATTCGTTCGTGCTCGTAGCTTTCAATATTCGATATGAGAATAAGCTTATAAAACACAAGCGGTCGCCCGTGGCTTCGCTCGCGTGGATCTCGCTTACCGCTGCAAAAAACCTACAGAACCCTATTTTTTCCAAAATAAAATATACCCTTTGTTACTCGGGGCTAATATAGCTTTCGAATGGTGATAGATTTTTTGACAGATTCTTCATCTAACTGACTTAACTTTATCATGTGAGTGTAGCTAATAATTATAATTAAATACATTATATACATATTCTATCACCCAAATGTAGAAATATTAAATGTCAATTAAGTAATTTAATGGATTCACTTGTCTCTTAAGTCAATATTGGTTGCCAGTATAAATGAAGAGCTTACGGCGAAGGCTATAATTACCAGTAGATAATGTCGGCATCGGCCATTTTAGATAATTATTTAAAGGGCACTTCGCCAGAAATTTACGTTCATAGTAGGCGGTGCGTATATACCAGGCTTATCTCTAAGCCTTTGAGCTTACGTTAACTGACTCGCAGTGTAAATAAAATGCAAAAGTGTATGTATATTCAAGTTGCAAATGATTAGCACAGCAGGGCACTATTTATAAATTAATTCATCTTCACAATAACGCTCTCGCATGGGTTCCCTCTGCCCTTAATCCTTGTATAATAGCTAATAGGGCGCTCTAAGGTCATGTGGGTAGTTTCCCCCACACGCCTTGAGGGAAGCTGCCTAACGCTGAAATATCAAAGGCAAAGTGCACAGAGTAGGAGGAGCAGTAAAGAAAAATTAGGTATTAGAGTTAAATGTGAACATATTATTAAATAAATAAATTAGTTCCTTGGGCTGGCACACCAATTGCCTAGACCCAAACTAAGCTCGAAGCTATGGATGCTAGGGAACGGATAGACATACCTAAAATAAATTTTATAAACATCCATGACTAAGGTACAAAATGTCAATGTTCATCACACAAACGATTTGGCCCTAGGGAGATTCGAACCCAGCGGTTCTTTTGATGGTAAGCTATCATGGGACACGCGCGACACCAGAGGTATCGCCGATGCCGTGGCGGCCTTTAAAAGACCCTTTACCCTCCCCAGCTGAGCTCTGGCGACCTTACTCAATAGCAGAAACATAGCACAACAGTAACGAAATGCTATTTCACTGTTTTCGTTTGAAATCGTAAACCCTCACTGTGCTCGAAATATCCACCAGATAGCCAACTACTGGAACTATACCTAGGATTATGCCCAATGAAACCAATGAGGTTCTTTGATTAGATCTTAAATGTTTACATAATACACATAACTGTCTCGTACTTCACTGCATAGTAATGAACCGACGAATACAAGCTAAAAGCTAGTTTTGACTGGGTTTTTTCGCTGAATGTCGAAAGTTAATTGAAAAAGTGATAGTGAAATGTCTGTTTACGAGTATATTTAAAAAGATTTTGAGAATCGTATAAGCAAACAAAGGTCATTGTACGTAGCTGCGTGTTTTAAATTCGATGCATGCAAAAGAAACAAAATATCTCTTTATTTTTTTATTATTACTATTTCTATTGACTGTTGGGTGACAAACTGCATTGACGAAAAGCATTAACTGCGGCCAATACAATCTAAATGCTTCGGTCGAAGTGCTGCTACACTGGGCCTTACTAACAAGTGATAATAACTTGACAGTCAAACAAATGTGAAAAAAATATCTCACTAATTTGACGATTAAAGTAACGAGTCAAACTAGTGGGAAAAAACGAATTACTGTTTTAAGTTAACAGTGCCCAATCTAACATGTAAGAAAATATTATTCATAAGATCTGGTTCGATATACTGGTTCGTGATAGAAAAGTATTGTAATTGTTATGTTAAATTGTAACAAATCACACACAGGTGCTTATGAAAAAGGAAGCTGTTGAACTCGTATACTTTATGCTTTGTTCCTGATACACAAAGAAAAGCAAAGATTGAGATAGCCAAACACTCAATTTTATGGACTTTTCTTTTAATACACAAACAGAAGATTAACAGCTAACTTTACGACGTCTATGAAAGACAAACCAATATCAGAACGAACGACTCGAGTAGTGCACAGGCAAAGAATGCGAGATTATTACTGGAACCAACATTAAGTTTAGAAACACACCAGGCTGAAAAAACGCGACTTGAATTCGGTGGAAATGCATGTTCTTGACAAAATAAGGCCACGTTATTTCGGCAAAGTATGTCATTTCTCATTCAAAACACATTTCAGGCATAATCTCATCAGGCTTCGATCGCGTTTTTTCAGCCTAGTGTGTAGTACTAACTCCTATTTATTGGCGGGACATAGTAACCGACGATAAAGTTTACGATCCAAATATTATAGAGGAGGTCGTTGCACTTTGAATTTATATCCCGAAACTTGAAGGGATTGTGTGCAATTCATCTCCACGCCGCAGTGGGGCGGTGAGTGGAGTAAGCTCTCTGGATTTGGTTTTTATTTAATCCTCGATGTACCTCGTTAGTCTAGTGGTTTAAGTCTTGTCGGAACCCTGACTTTATTTCCGAGTTGGAATTTTATGTCTTGTCAATTTTGATGCTGAATTTGACGCTATTTGTACTACTCAAGGATTAATCAAATGGCCCCCCATTTACCTCGCTGTTATAATCAATGATGGAAGTCGAAGCATAAAAAAATTAATAAAAAAGTATCAGCCCTTTAATACCTAGTGCAGGGCAAAGGCTTCCATCATTTGAAAGCATGTTTTCGTTGCTAAGATGGATTTTGGCATAATTACCACGCTTGCAAATGCGTGGTGGTGATCTAGCCTGGATCGTGTTTAGAAAAAATGTCAGAAATATTGCCCGACCCAGAAATTGAACCCAGGACCTCGAGACCATGGCCCCGTACTTAAACCACTAGACCGTCGAGATGACGCACATTAAGTAACTGCAGTTTATTGGCCTTATTGTTTATAAAAAACATATAATATATCGTAGGCTAATTTTGTCAGAAGAATATTCAGCCGACGTGCCATATTGGACGCGAAGAGGAATCCTATTTATTAAGTATTGGTACAAGGTTTTATTATTATCTCCTCTCCTCGTTTCTGCCAATCATGCTTAGTGGCAACGTTCTGAGGAGGTTTTGTTACTGATATATTTTGCTGTAATGCGATTTCACGCATCGTAAAATTGTCGAATATATCAATTCCAGGAACACTTAAATATTTCTGCCTTCGAAAAACTCTAAGTACTACGCTACTTTCAGTTTGGATGTATAAGTTTTTTTGCCTACAAATAGGGACAAACGGATAACCTGAATTGAAGTGATTCATATAAAAATAGTATAATAACCTCTTGATAAAACTCATAAATTCTGGTTTAAAAGGTAATTTATTTATTTATGATTATTTATAACCTACCGCAGAAGCGTAGGCTGAAATAAAATCATACCGTTTCTCGAGGTATCCGTGCATGATGCCTCCTATTGAAAATCCTAGAGTTATTTATGTTTTGTGTTGCGAAATACAGCTGAATTTACTTTTATTCTCCCGCCGTTCTTACTCCAGCATTGTTTATTATACTCATATTATAAATGCAAAAGTTTGTTTGGTTGTATGTCCGTCAATCACACTAAACCACTGAACGGGTTTTGATGAAATTGGGTATACAGGCAGGATATGGGCTGACTTAGGTGAAAGGGTTAGGTGAAAGGTAGGGTTTTAATCCTGATTAAATATTCCTATGGGATAAAACTGGAATGTCAATAACGGGAGCAAAGTCGTGGGCAAAAACTAGTTTATAATATTTTTTTTAAATAAAATTTCCGTGGTATAAATCGCAAAATGTAGCATTTTTGCCTGATTTGCCTTTTAAAATCTATCGCTTTGAACATTGAATATCAAACAAGGACGCCCAATCAAGGCGATTGCCGTGTGTTTGTGCGACAAGCGCCGTAACGAGAGAGGTGAGACTCGAATTAGAATTCAATTTCACTGCGCCGCGCGCCGCGGTGCCTAAAGGGAGACGCCAAAATACTAGACCCAACCACTATAAATAATTATATCGATAAAATGTAAAAATATAAATATCTCACAACATCGCAGAAGTACATTGATCTGACTACGTGTAAAGTAGCTTAAACACTTGTGTTACAGATATCAGAATCAACAGTGTCGAATCTTAAAAAATCGGATACTTACAAATTCAATACAAGAAATAAGCACAGACTTGCCTATCCAAGTGTCAGACTTCAAAAAACGGGAAGGTCTTTTGTAGGATTAAGCATAAAAATGTTCAACAAAGTACCACAAAATCTTGTTGAATTACCTTAACATAAATTTAAAATTAAAATTAAGAATTGTTTAATAAGAAAAGGTTACTATAATTGAAGATTATTTAAATGATATCGACAAGAATTTGTGGGCCTGACAATTTCTTACCACTCTGCGCATGTGGTTGTCTAATTTATTAATTTATTATTTGTTTGACAGGCCCGTTGGTCGAGTGGCTAGAGACCCTGGCTACAAAACCAAAGGTCGCGGGTTCAAATCCCGCTAGGGGCAAATGTTTGTGTGATGAACATCGGCATTTGTACTCGAGTCATGGATGTTTATAAAAAATATTTAAGTATGTCTATCCGTTCCCTGGCATCCATAGTACAAGCTTTGAGCTTAGTTTGGAGCTAGGCAATTGGTGTGTTAGTCCAAGGAATTTATTTATTTTGTAGTTATGTTTTTTTTTTGTTTAGTTTTTAAATGACATGATTTTTCTATTTTATTATTTTGATGACATGTAAATAATTATTTATACAAATTGTATTTATTTTTAAAAAAGGCAAACTGTTGAGTTTCTTGCGGCACTTCTTTCTCAGCAGGCCATTCACGTCGAAGTGCTGGTAGGTAAAAAAAGATATGACGTGCAAAATAATTTCTATGTAAATCAAATTGCAAAATAAACTACTTTGACTTTGACTTTGAGTGGTCCTACAAATATACTTAAATGGGGTATTCGTTAACCTACCCCGCAGATACGTAGGCTTAACACGCAGACCAGGACAAACAGATATGATAAAGCACACAAATGTTTGTCCTGTGCGGGGATCGAACTCGCGGCCTCTTGGTCTTACAGTCTATTCCTGACCACAACACCAAGCGGGTCGAAATGTCGAAATGTTTATGATTATAATGTTTATGATTGCTGCCCCTCGAGGAAAAATAAACCGTTCAGGTATCAAAAGTTTATATTTTATTCCTCAGACCTGATGTTGGCATTTCCTTTGGCTTCTTATCTTTAAGGACTTAAGGTTGACTACTCATAAGTCGCCAATTAAACTCTGATAGATTGACGTTACCGACTCCATCCATCAGTGAAGGGGTATTCCTGAATCATGGTAATGTGAGTACCTAATGTTATTAATAAAACCCTCCGCACCAAACGAGAATTGCTTCTAGGTTTATCACTAGAAACAGAAATCGGTAATGTAATAAAGGTCTGTGGACTCACAAAAGTATTTAATTAACTCACAAAGTAGTCCAAACATACTATGCGAAGCATCGTTTATTAAGTAGTGATCTAGAATTTTTTAAAAGAGAAATTTAAAAACTACTCGAAATTTTTGGTAATTTTATAACTTTGTTGAAAGAAAAAAATCATAGCTATGTACCTTAAATACCCAAATGATACTGTTCAAACATCCAGTGTAAAGGAGGCAAAGACATTTTGGTTCCCATCTTACTAAACTAGTCTTGATACAATTTGTTCATTTACGTCACTGTTTAACTTTGCAACTACGGAACTAAGTTGAGATTAGCTTACCCAATTGTATTTCAGTCAGACGGTGCTAAGTGGACAAGTTAAATACAGCCGAACTCGGCCGTTCTCAGCCAAATACGAAAACCGTGTTGCATCAGAGCATTTCTCTCCCAATCTCGACGAGCGCGACACCGAAAATTCAATTGGAGATCACTCCGATCAAAATGCATGGAACGCTAACCTTTTCGGCCGCCCGGATGCATTCCCAACGACCTTCCAATTTCCCTAAAAACGGCCATTTTCACCCCGAAAGTGGTAGTTATGCCTTTATTGCCTCGCAGCTAGGAGCCATAAAATGTGCAAGTTTCGTGTTGTGGGTCGCGAGTATGCACATGCGTCGTGCGACTACGAGCCCGGAGCGCGCTCCGCTCAGACGGCGCGCGACCGCCGGCTGCTACGATCGTAGACAGGCTCGCTACGAACCGCTCCGCTAGTGCTACGAAACTTTTCGTACTTTTCTAACATTTTATTTTGTTCGTGTGTGATGTGGTGTTAGTGACTTTAATCATGGCGCCTTTGAGGGTACCGACGGATTTTTTCACGGACGATTTAACGGAGTTTTTCAACTATTCGACGCAGAATCCCCAGCACGAGACTCGTCACCACGGGAGGCACAGGAACCACTCCCACGCGAGGGAGTCGCACGCGAGGAATCACAATGTGGTGGACCTTCTGTCGAACTCGATCATGGAGGTGATGAATACAAAGCTGGTGCCGGAGAACAGCGTGCTGCCGGACCTGGAGCCGCTGGCGACGCACATGGAGGGCGCGATGGACCGGCACTACCCGCTGCGGATGAACATCACGATGAACCGGTCGGACCTGGGTGTGATGAGCGAGGAGCTGATGTACCGGCACGGCGGCGCGATGACGGCGGTGTACTGCGCCGCGTACCTGCTGGTGTTCGTGGTGGGGCTGATCGGCAACTGCTTCGTGATCGCGGTGGTGTACCGCTCGCCGCGCATGAGGACCGTCACCAACTTCTTCATCGTCAACCTGGCGGTCGCTGACATACTCGTCATCGTCTTCTGTTTGCCAGCTACTTTGATGTCCAACATTTTTGTCCGTGAGTACTAGCATTAGTCTTATTATTTTTTATTGATAAAGCAAGTAACATTTTTCGTTACGTTCGAGTATTTTAAATGCATATTCGTTATTGCGGGATTGATTTCATTTGAATGATGGCAGCTTTTTACCAGCTTTTTACAGCGATTCTTTGTAGTTGAAAACAATTAAGTTTTAAGACTCTTGATTACTGATTGATTAACTATGTAGAAATCACAATTGTAGTATATGTATATTGAATTAATTTCCTCCAATTCGTTTTATCGCGTTTTTAGTCGTAATTGCTTAAAAATATATGATAAAAAGCAAGATAAAATTTAACTACTGAGCAACTGTTACTATATTAGTTTTGTTTTTTTATCTAATCAATTGCCAGATTTTTTTTCTATTTAATATGTGTAATGCGAATGCCGCGTTTTTTACTATCGAGTAGTATTAATAATCTTCTGGTGTTTATTGGCAAACTTACCAGCTATAAATCTTATTTCGGTATTAGATTTTTTCTTGATATTCTGCTAAGAGCCCATGCATGTTTTTTTCCAGCTTCAGAATAATTATTATCATAAGACTTTTTCTCCGTTAAACATTAAAAAAAAGGTAATGGAAATATTTGTCGACTAGTAATTAAATAAGTTTTTCTTAGATTTATTTTTACATTTCATGAATTACGCCTCGACAATCTTGTTGTTGTAATGCCATCTTTGACTCCTGGGTTAGATTCCCGGGTCGGGCAAGAAAATGACATTTTTTTTACAATACAGCTTTATTTTATAATATCGATCCGCGTTTGTTCTGGTAAAGTGGTGTTTACTTCAGTTACAGCACTGTTTGTAACGATAACAAAACTTCAATTACGTATTTCACTGAAGTATTATCACTTCAGAAATTGTCAAACTTGAATAGAATATTATAATTTTATTACATTTTGCGACGTTTGGTTGAAATATTCATGCTTATGACAAAACCTGGCCAACGCCATGCAAACAGTTTGGAATAACTTTTTTGAATTTATTTTTACTTCATCAGATTTAAACACGTTTTAGATTACACGTTGTTAGATCAATTTAAGTGTGTGTAACGAAGATTTCGTTGTTAGTATAAAATATGATTTAGCAGATATATTTAAGTTTTCAATAGCGTATGTGTCCAATCTGAAACTGTCTGACCGAAGACTAGGCACAGAGTTGTGTAAGACATAATTCGATTCCCGGAGGAGTGAATGTAAGTTATTACAAATAACTGGCCTCAGGTGGATACTTTAGATATTATCTACACTTGTGTTACAGTCTCCCTGTAGCCAAATCTTTATTTATATTAAAACTGGATGGTCCAGTGGTTTAAGTACTGGGCCGCGTGGGCTCGAGGTCTTAGGTTCGATTTCCGGGTCGGGCAAATTTGCGTTGCTCTTTCCGAACCCAGCGGGGTTTGAGATCGCCAACCTGAATTTGGCAAGCGTGGTGTTTAAGCCAAAGGCCATCTTTGTAACGAAAAAATGATTTCTAATAATGGAGGGCCTGCAATGGGACATTGATGGGCTGATATTTTACTGTTTTTTCAAAAGGCACTGACATTTAGAACGTTCAGATTGAAGTTACTATTCCGTTGAATATTCATTCATCCGGTATATCGAACTTTTGACTACCTCTGAAAAACTTTGAACGCCATTTCCCTTCGTCATTAAAACATGTCTTATACTAATGAAACTCTTATTTCTGAGGTTCTTTCATTTTCCTTTGATCGCTGGCTGAGGCGACGGGCTCCAATTTTTTTTAAAGAACGTAGAAAAATCTGTCTTTCAGCTCGTTACGTTAATATTTCCTGCCATGCTCGAGCTAAATATTCAAAATAATTTCCGATATTTCCAAGCGCCGCGTGAATAGTTTCAAACTACCTTGAGATGGGTGGAGTACTTTGATGTAGCAACTTCATCAGATTATTTACCTAAATGTCAGACGTTTATCCTAAATATGGTTTCTGGGGGAAATGAGCTGGTATTTAAGGAAAAGTTCTAGACTAAAAGAATCTGTGGTATTATACAGGAATTTGTTTAGGTCATATAACAAAGTGATCAAGAATGCTACCGAGCGTCAGAGAGTCTTTTCACATATAAATAAATCCCATTTTGCGTTGGCCTTTTGGCAAAGGAACTTAAAAAAACGTGACCGAAGCTCGACAGGATTATGCCCGCAAAGTATTTTAACAGGAGGATGACACACTGCGCTGAAACTAAGTCGCCTAATAATAACTTCGGTTGCGTTATTTCTGCTCAGTGTGTATCTAAATTATAAATATTGTTTAAAGTTCGTTCTACCGCGAGGAATTGAATAAGTCAAGTGAATGCGTTCGAAATGGCTTTGTTAACGAAGTCGGGGAAAGGACCGGATGTTTGTGCTTTTTGTTAGGTGCACCGTGCATTCTGTGCTGATCGTAGTAGCACTAAGAGAATAAACATTTAGGGAGGGCCCTTCTGAATTTGTGGAAAAACTTTTCTGTATTTCTCTGTCAACTGTTGTGACTGTCTTGTGGTTTAAGTACCGGGCCGTGATTTCGAAGTTCTGGGTTCCATTCTCGGGTCGGGCAAAATTGGTTAAAATTTTTTGAACACAACCCGGGTTTATTATCACGAAACCCGCATTTGGCGAGCGCGTTGATTTGGCCATAACCCATCCTTGTAACGAAAACATGATTTCAAATGAAAGATGCTTTTGCCCTGCAGTAGAAAATAATAGGCTAGATACTTTACTTTTTAGGGTTCCGTAGCCAAAATGGCAAAAAAACGGAACCCTTATAGATTCGTCATGTCTGTCTGTCTGTCTGTCTGTCTGTCTGTCCGCCAGTCTGTCACAGCCACTTTTTTCCGAAACTATATGTACTATACTGTTGAAACTTAGTGAGTGGATGTAATCTGTGAACCGCAACAAGGTTTTCAAACGAAAATAGAAAAAAAAATAAAAATAGTGGGGGGTCCCCATAGTCAGAACTGAAACTGAAAATATTTTTTTTCATTGAACATATACGTGTGGGGTATCTATGGATAGGTCTTTAAAAGTTATATTAAGGTTTCTAATATCACTTTTTTCTAAAGTGAATACTTTGCGTGACCGACCCTCCCAAAGTGGAAAAAAGTGTGTCCCCCCCCCTCTAACTTCTAAAATAAGAGGATGATAAAACTGAAATAATTATATAATGTACATTACCATAAAAACTACCAACGAAAATTGGTTCGAACGAAATCTATTCAGTAGTTTTTTTAATACGTCAAAAATAGAATTTGTACGGAACCCTCAGTGCGGGAGTCCGACTCGCACTTGGCCAATTTTTTGGACTAACACACCATTTGCCCCTAGCGGGATTCGAACCCGCGACCCTTGGTTTTGTAGCCAGGGTCACTGACCATTAGACCAACGGGCCCGTCGATAGCATGAAAGTTTGAAGAACGATTATTATTTTTAAATTAAGTGTATCCTTTCAATAAATTATTCGTGTTTGTTTGTAGACTTTAATTTATGAAAGCTAAAGTCTACCAAGAAAACAGCAATTAGACGCGGTAATTGCTCCTTCCAATACAGTCTATATTTGACGAACTGACAGATTATGAGATGAGTGGTTAATAAGAGGTGTTCACTTAATTAATTATTCATAGTTTTCCATCTGACGTAAACCTATTTTGTTGAACTCGATAATAATCTTCCATTAGGCGTCGTGATAAGATTTCATTAAATTATAACGTAATCTAACAAGTCGCGTTATATTAAATGTGGCTCATGTTATTACGAAGTGGCTTCGGTTTGCCACCGTCTGAGGGTGAAGATCTCCGTTGCTGTGGCGACTGAGATAATATGTTTATCTTATCATGTAATGGACTGGAGTTTTTCCAATATTAGTAAGAGTAATCCTTATTAAGTTTATTTGCGTCTTTCGTTACTTGACACCACGATAACACCGCAGGCAGGGTCAATCGCTCAACGAACTTTTGTTTTTGTCAATTCAAAAATGGAAATCAAGGTCTGTTTTTGTGTGTTAGGGTAGCAAGCGAACAAGTGGATCACCTGATGGTAAGTGATCACCGCTGCTTATGGACATCAAAAAACGTGCAAGGGTCTCTCGTTCCCTGCCTTTAAGGCCCCATACCCTAACCAACTAAGCTTTGACATCCTTTCTCACCAGCAGAAACATAGCACAACAGTTACGAAGTACTACTTCACTGTAGTCTTATATAAGGTGGAGGTACTTCCCTTGACAAGCTGCTCATTTGCGTGGAAGTTCCACAAAGATCTACCTTTTTCAAAGAGCGTGTTGAACTATGTAATATTTTTAATCGGTAAAGATATAAATTAGTGTATTATTACTTTACTCATAATTAAAATTGCATGTCACAACAGTGTAAAAAATATACCAAAACGTCTTTTAAATTAAGCCATGTTGAAGCTAGCAACCCTTTTATGACGAATCGTAAAAAAGACATCATATTTTGAAGTGCGTTGCCCTCACACTCAAAGATCCATTTTTCATCTGTCTAGTATAAAGTCCAGAAAGTTGCGATTCAATGCATATTGCTAACAACGAACTGTTAAAATTCTAAAGCATATTCTCATTCATCATGTTCTGTTCATAAATACTAGTTATTTCGATATAAATCGATGAGCAAACCAATAATTTTCAACAATTATTCATTTGTTTCAAACTAAAAGTACAAGCAATGCTGCAAATATTCGAGAGTGTAGTGAACAACTGTCAAAAAAGTAATAAAATGAGACAGCCAATTCGTTTCGCACTTCCCAAAGGCACTCAACTATTTAATAGTTGTTATGTTATAGCGGTATTTTCTAAGCAGGCCATTTCAGTCGAAAGGCTGTATTTACAAATGACGTACAAATAATTTTGTTGAAGCTATTCTGGCAGTGACTTTACGTACTATAATGAAAGTTATTAAATTCAATGTTGCCTGTTAACTTCGAAATCAGTAAATTATTATACTTATTACTGATTACTGATTATTACTGATTATAGTTATTACTGATCTAATAGAATAATAATTTATAACTTTGAAATATAAACTACGTTAAACTAATGTATCTCTATTGCATCAATTATATTAATGGACTAACGAGATGGCAAAAACTCATAATCTACCAAATAAATAGTAATAAATATGATTCTGACACAAAAATAAATAATTAGAAAGCTTTACATTTATGGTAATATTTTATCATGTTCAAAACTTCCTCGTACTTGGTGCTTAATTTGATGACAAATTAGTATTGATAAGTTGGTGATCTTAAGAAATTAACTTATCTTTATACGACGTCTTTTGATTCTATCAAAGCTCTTGATCTGCTTAAATGGGATAATATATTTCTTACTTCTAGATCTTTTTGTGAGTGCGATAACGTTGGTACGGTAGTAGTAATTGATCGTTTAATTTCAAGGACATTGAATTGAACCTTTTGGCTGCCGGAAATCGAAACCAATTACCTCGGTCACAGATCCTAAAATCAACACAACAAAAGAATAGTAATTTTGTGTTTGTTTATAGGGGCCTACCCTCATTATTAACATTATGTTTGACCAAGATTCAAACGATAGCTTCGCACAACTAATAAATATTTGGTTTTCTCTAAGCTCGTGATAATTGATTAAAGTAGCAGAGTTCTTCTTATACCAGCACATCGCTCTCACGGATAGAATCTATGACATTTTCATTTATAAGCCCGACTATTTGCCGTCCAAAGCAATTTCTTGTGACTTATGAATTTATATTACTTTCTTTATTGAGTTTAAAATTTATGAATATAGTTAATATTAAACATTTTTGAATCTCTTGGTATTTGGTTTTTATTCACAGGTGATGGTTTGTAATTGTGAATGAATCTTGTGTAAGTAATAAACATTAACTACGATATGAAAGTGTCATGTTTTTGCCGATTTGTTCTTTTTTGCTAAGATTAAAAAAAAATTCTACATATATAGCAGGTACTCTGAAATATTTAGAAAACAGTTTTCATTTTTATTTTCTCAAAAGCTTTACTGATTGGTAGTTTGCTTATGCATTCCCATGTAAATACAATTGTTTTTTTATAAGCATTGACTTTCAAATTCATCAAATAAAACTCACAGCAAAAACGAAAACAATCCCTTACTTTGTCACTCTCAATCATATATCGAATTTATTTTCTGTAAAACAACTATGATTGATTTTATTAAATCCGATATTGTTCTCGTATTCTAACTCAATCTTTCCGTTGACATTTGGCAATCTACCTTTTATTTTAAAACAACATGAATGAAGTGGAATCGTACGTGGTCTTGAATTTATTGGAAACAATGTAACATTATATCTAATAGATATATGTATTGTTATTGAAAATATTTTTTCAAAGTTAAGTACATAGTAAAACATCTTAAAATACTTTCTCCTAGTAAAATCTGTTTGGTATGATTATTACGTGTACAAATAGCTTCGGTTATGATGTAGGTTTGACTACCTCTATGGCGCAGTGGGCTCGAAGGTCCTTTTCAAATTGATTAAAAAAGTTTTTTAGCGCTTTTTTCTTTCAAAGTTCGATCAAAGGCTGAGCCTATCTACAGCATACAACAACAGAGCTCAACATAGAACATGACTTTGAGAACTGTCCAAGTTTCTCTTTACGTGCTTAAAATAATTAATTACTAGATTGATAGGACTTCGAGAACAAGATAATGAAGGACTGTTTATAAACGTGGTCTGCTCGGTTAATTTAGAAAAGAGATTTAATCTTTACAATGGAGTTTTAAGACCGAAGTGTGACAGAGAACTTTCAATAGCTTAATTAAAATGCGAGTAAAGTTAAAAAGAACCGTTTGTGTCTTTAGGATAAATCGACGAGTTTCAGTTCTCAACCGTTTTTATTTTACTAAACTTATAAATTTGTTTTTATTGGGGCATTCGCTGCGGAAAAAGCCACTCTCATTGGTTGAAAATTTAAGTTGAAGAGGAATTTACTCGTACTTAACAATATGTATAAGTAGAAACAATTATTTACTAACGAATCACACTTTTGAAAGCTGAGATTTCATATTTTGATGTCTGTAAAAACAATGAAATCACAACATAATATGAAACAATTTCTATCTCGAATCCGTTTCAGGTACAATTTTCGAGTAGTGTAGACGACATAGTAATACTCGTAAATGGAAAACTGTGTAAATATTTATTGAGCAACCGGAGATCTGCAGCTAACTATTGCGTTTGAATCACATTTTCCTTTTTAAAGGCGCGTTAATAGAAGACGAGAGTGTTTCAATACTGATATTAGAGGTAAAAGGTAAAAATAGTTTTTGATTTCAAAAGCTCAATGGTTGCAAAGATATTTTCCTGAGAAACATATCAATGAATGAGATTCACTGCTAGTGGGCGAATCTCCAACGTTTTTGGATTCGAAAATACCTGCATGCTTTGCATAATTTATTTTAAAGTGATTATTTTAAGGCAGGTTTTTGAACTGGTGTTGAGAATAATGATGAAATGTTATCAAAATAAATCTTACTGGAGTTTGACCTAAAATAATTTTTACTCTTATCTTTTAACAGTGAAAAGTGTTGTTTTCTCTTTCAGAATTTTACCTCAACGATGAAAGTAGCAATATTACGCGGCAAGTGTACACGCGTCCGCAATGGCACGAGATACAAATCTATTTTGTGAACAGACGGAGCCGTGCTCATCTCTGCATGGGTCGGTTTATACGTGAATACAAACAACTCAACCGGCTCATATTTGCTGGCGTATGTAAACTATTCGCGACAAAAGAGCTGGTAGCAGTGAGGTAGGCATAGCGCAGAGTTTCCGTTACATGGAAAAGTAATGAAAAAGAAAAATAATTGTATTTCGACTTGAAATACTTGCTGGAAAGAAATTGCATAATTTAAGCCACATCACAAGAAGATATTCTTCAAAATATGTATTTTACAAGTTCAATCTTAATTCACTTTAACTAGAAAATGGAAGATATTTTCATTTGATTTGCATTTTACTAGATCATTTAATTTCATACGGTTTTAAAAGTTTAAATTAATTTATGCCAATATTATGTCCAAAATATCTGATGTTGTCATGAAAAGGAACGATCAGCCAGTTAAATTCTAATCTGAGACCTTGCAATTCTCGTTTTGCTTTAAAGTTAACAAACTATTTCCTCACTGTCGTTCACTGCAGCGCACCATGGACGCGTGTATGCAGCACGCGCGGGATGACCTATTTCATTGCTTCGGTAGTCAAACATTTGATTGCGCGTTAGAATTTTGATTAGCAATAGATTGCTTGTGCTGTGTTACGGTTATTAAGTGAGCTCCATCGGAGTGGCTGTTAGGGCTTTGGACGTGGCCATCTTTCGTAACTTTAATTATAAATATACAGGGCCGTCTTTTACTTTTACTTTTTAGGCCCTGGGCAGATACGCCTTTACACCTCTAGTTTGGTTAACGTGGAGCCACCAATACCGGGTCTGGGGCCTCAATTGACCGCAGGGCCCTGGGCACGTGCCCAGTGGGAAAGAGAACTTATAGAAGTTGAAGGGAATTCCAATTTTCAGTTCTCTCTTTTATCACGTTGCTAGATCTTTAATTGTCGCTTTGTGTAATGCCTAATGGCCAATTTATTACTGAGATTAAAACCATCAGTCAGATAAACTATGTATTTTGATAGACAATTAAAATGATGGATAACAAGAACTCAATTTAGATTTTAGTAGACTTAAGTGGAAGGCTAATTGTGAGAATTAGCAATTCCTATCCAAGTCTCTTGGCCAAACCAGAAACAACTGAATCAACAAAATCTATTCACCAAAAACACAACTTGTTAGCAATCCTAATTGAAAGCTTATTGAAGTGAACATTTAGGGAAGTCCGTTGAGATTTAAGATGTCCGAGTATTTATGAATTTCTTCAAATATATTCATAATATAATATTACTTGTATTAACGGACCAGCCATTTGGTTGACATCTCTAAGGATGTTTATCCAAAATAATGAAATTAAATCTAGAAATATTATTTGTACATTATTTTGAGCTTTTATCGACGTAAAACACGGCCACATTGTAGAGACAAATTGCTCTCTCATAGAGTCCTTCTCAAAGTAGCTCATATTCGTTCATTGTATGTGTAGTTACGTATTGTTTGTATGCTAAGCAAACGATAGTTGTTTGTCAAGGAACACACGTATCGCCTTTAAGCGAGCCTCTCTGGAGAGTAAAGTCTTCTAGCGTATGAGACATGATACAAATATTTATTCTTGTAGGCAATTCTTCAAGCGTTACATGATACCTGCCATTTCTTATTATCCATATATTTTACAGCGTCTAAGAATAGCACAAAAGGTAAACGATACGGGGGCATTTTCTACCTCTGGCTAGTTATTATTATGTATTTTATGCTAGGGCCTTCTAATGTCCGATTCACTCTTATTTTTTTGTAACAGATGAAATCTTAGCCTACTCTCACTGTGTTTTAGCAGTACTAATTTAAATTGTGATTCGGAACTGTAATACAGTAGAAACATGGCAAATATTGAATGAACTGAACAGTTCATTTAATGTCTTTTATCACTTTGTTCAGATCTGTTATTCAAATACTTCGGGCATAGTGACCCATAAATTTAAGGTTTAAAATTTCTTTAAATGTTGAAATGAAAATCTCTAAACATTCAAGTGTTAAAAGCTCATGTTTTATTGTATTCCATGACTCACGTAGTTTGCTCTAAGCGAACAATTTTACGGTCGTCTAAAGACATCCATCAGATGAACGACGGTCAAGTCAGACGCATTCTCCGTGCTGTTTCATTGAAATCGGAAATAACGTCTGCCGTCTGTCTCGCAAGAGACGTGACAGACTTGGGTTTCGTGCTTGTTTTGCTTTGCTACTCATTGTTTACGATCGCTCTCATTGTGGAAAGTGAAACACTTCAATTTGCCGATTCCATCATACGTATGTTTGATGGGTGCGATACCGTACATATCGCACGTGTCGCAGTTGTTAAGTTAATAGATCTAGATAAATATCATGGTAATAAAACTGGGCTAGTACGGACGTACACATGAAAGGTATACATTATTACTCGTGCACTACGTATTTTAATTTAATTTTACTTTGTGTTTGATGTATCTTCCAATTGGAAACTCTGCCAACCAACGTATACAATTTATAGTAATATACATAAATTCTAGCTACGCCACAATTGAAGAGACAACCCCTTTCTTTAGGTATTCTAAAACAAAAACCTTCAGAGCTTTCTCCCCCAGACAAAACGGCGAACAGTCCTTTCACTAAACAATTTAGCCAAACTTAACACTATTGTCCCTCCCAGATTTATTGAGGAAATAAATCCGACCACAACTATAAGCTCTGGACGACATAAATTAGTCTAACCAATGCTAACAGTATTGCGATGCACCCGCTAGGGTTTCCGACTACGGAAGTTGTGTACTACTTTTTATTTTGGTACCCTTGTTAAAGAAAAATCAAGTTTGCGATAAAAACAAAAGGTGAAGGAATGAATGAAGTTGATGGCAGAAGTAACGATTCTCCGGGGGTTCATCCGACATTTGACTAAATTCCTTTAATCAATTTCTAGAGGAGTACTATTTATAAGCCTGTTGACATTTGACTAAATTCCTTTAATCAATTTCTAGAGGAGTACTATTTATAAGCCTGTTACTTTTTAGTTTTTGGAACTTTCGTCAACAAATGTATTGAATTTAATATATTAAATTATATGTGAGGTAAGTTCACGTTTCGGAATTAGAAAATAAGTTTCTTCGGGATAAAAAGGAAAATTTCGGATCTAGTGAATTTACCAAATGCTTCTAAATTAAAAATCCTTGTCAGGAATTTTATTACTTTTTATGTATATGATAATATCTACATATTAATATCAGTATAAGTAATAGTTAAAAGACACCAACTAACAGCTGGTCAAAATATCAAAAAAATATATCAAGAAATGTGCGGACTTCAAGGTATCAACCCTAAACAGGTTAGACGAGAGCTAGACTAGACGCAGATTAATCTTGAATTTGTCTTAGAAAAACACAGAGCCCTCGAGGGTTTACCGGCAGGTCTGCATGAGTGAGTACTGGATACTGCTCGCAGACATGATTGGTCGCCGCCAAGCTTAATTAGCTGGGCAGGACCTTCATCCCTCATAGACGACATTGCTTCTAATTTAAAACAGACATTATAGTTTTTAAGTAATATATAGATAAGTATGTACGTACGGTAAAGAGTTATGTATTTTTATTTTACAGCAACTGAATATGTATTATATTCAGCGGCCGCCAGCTGCTTCGTCCGCGTGGATTTCGTACCCATGGATACATAATGTTAAATTATAGCTTAAAGCCTTCCTCATCAAACGGACTATACAACACAAAAAAATAAAATTGTTCTATTTGAACCGGTAGTTTCTGAGATTAGAATGCATGAAGAATATAATGGAGTAAGTATCATTTATTTGCCAGAGTATGATTATAATTTTTTTAATAAATAAACACATACCTCCATCATATTAAATCGCATGCTACGTATATAATTCATATAAAATACTAACAAAACGTTCTATAGATAATTTATCGTGTGACTCACCAAAAGTTGTTGAATTTTTGCTTTTATTAAAAGCTACTCCGACATTCTGAAAGAACATATTCTTGGAAGTAATATTACAAATTGTGCGTGAGAAATGTGTTTGTTATAGGAAAGTATTAGTTTATTTTATTGTAGTGCTTCAACTGTAACTCAGTAAAGCAATGAATAAGGTTCAGTAAAACCTATAATTAAAATGAGCGATATATGTAGTTGCTTTCACAGAATTGTACTTCTACCCACGTAGTTATTAAGAACAGAAAGACTAAATGCAATATTTCCGTGGCATGGTCGGAGTTATGGAGAAATAATTCTGGATCTCTAAAGCACGCATATGTCTATTTCTGCTTCAAGATGTTTGTTTTATAATAAAAAACTTTCTTCAGTCTATATTTATCTTAACGACTAATTTACAAATCATATAACTCACATACTTAAGAAATATGAGTAAGGAGTCTCTAGTGATGGTAATTTTAAATCCTTCATGGCATCGCTCCTCGTCTCGCATCCGAGCCATCAAACTTTCAACTTTACCACGTTGATATATGATCGAGATTAGCTTGTGTAGACAGGAAGGTTGTAATTCTTATCAGCACTCGTTAACTGAAACTGTGTAGTAAAAGAAATATGTCAGAGTTGCTCTTATTGCGAACGTTACACAGTTTATGGGCGGTTAGGGGAGGGGGTGCACGGATGATATTATTAATATGAGTAATACAAAACTAACATGAGAGGAAATCACACTAATATTCTAAATGTGAAAGCTTGTTTGTTCGGATGTTTGTCCGTCAATCACGCTGAAACTACTCAACGGATTTTCATGAAATTTGGTATACAGGTAGGGTAAGGGCTGACTTAGGTGATAGGATACTTTTTATCCCTATGAAATATAATAATCAACGAAATAATCACTGCATGAATATTTTTGAGAGTTACTTCGGCCTTGGTTGTTTAACTTTTCATTAGCTTAATCTTCTTTGGGATTAGGTTAACATAGAGATGTCCGATAGTTTTATCTGCCGATTTCCGTCATCCCATTGAATCCACAGAACCCTCGTGTATACCATGGGCCACTCGAGACCGTGTGTTTATCTCGAGCCTAACAAATAGTTCTCGCATTACGGTGAACGACCGGTGCGTTATTTTGACTCGCATAATGGAGACGACTGAAACGGAGAACTTTGACGATGGGATATCCTTTTTGTTCTTATTGAGTTTGCCGATGTGTCTTTCACTCCTGTTTGTAACGTTATCTTTGTTTTTTGCTGTGGTTTTGACCTTTCTAGGGATTGTGCGGGCGGCTAAATGCGAAGGCTGAAGTTTTCCGCTGTAAATACACTACTTGATTTGACATCGTACGTGTAATCGCGAGTAAGCTGCTCATGTCTGTAAATACGTGGGCTTAATCTAAGTGCCTCGATGTTGTAGTGGTTCAAGTACCGGGCGGTGGTCTCAAGGTCCTGGATTCGATTTTCGGATTGGGAAAATTTTTGTGGGATTTTTCCGATTACAGCCCGGGTTTGTGAACGCCAATCCACATTTGATAGTGGTTATAAAGCCAAAACCCATCTTTGAAACGAGAACTTGATTTCAAATGATGTAGGCATTTAGACATTCATAGGCTGACACTTTACTTTACTTCAATCTAAGTGCCTTGTTTAGTGGTAATAATTTCATAGCGTTACAATATTAGTTGCAAGGCTGACATGGTTGCTTGATATAATTTTAAGTGTTCCCAAATTAACATATCCGACCTCAGCTTATGCTATTGTGACGGCAGGATTCACGTGTGAGGCGGAAGCGGAAGTGGCCGTGAATCAAAGCAACTACTAGTAAACTATGACAATTAGTTACGGGATCTACATATTGTACAATAGTTGCCACGTGTCGCACGCACTATACCTCACTTTATTTCTATTCTTTGTCGATCCTCGGTCGTTGATATTTTAACCATTGTTCTGCCTCCACATTGACCCAATTTTTGATACATTCGATAAACTCGTATACGAGTTATACTATGAACTTTATTCATATGAGACTACTTGGAAGTAAGGTCTTTTCTTCTATCTGCGTAGCATTTCGGATTATTTTTTGATGAGTTACATTTGTGTGAGTTATTACCTCCGGCCATTGACATTCACCACGTTACTAGTGAAAATGTGCTTGTCTGCTGACTAAAATGAAAACAAAATTTCGAACACTTTAAAATGATAAATTACAATTCCATTTCCAATCTTCCATTCCGCAACAGATCAACGGTAGCCTCAGACTAATCCTCTCGCAGACATGGCGCCCGGAATCAACTCCACTCATAAAATTTTCCTCGTAAACATATATTTTTTAGTTTACTCTATCTCCACAAAGTATCGCAAAGTTGTCGAGGCTCGTAAACGTCTTACGCGTGACAAATGGAGACAGATGTGATGGCATTTACGCGCAATGTGCTCGCCCAATTGGTTTTGTTTAACTTGCTAGATGTGATAACTTGTAACTTCAACGCAAGATTCTATTTACCGACTCCCGCTCGAACTTCAACCCAAGTTTGTGAGCAGTGTTTTCTTTAAGAGTTGTATCTCGCATGGAGAAACGATACAAACGGAAGCTTGTCATGTCTTTTGGAGCCGATGAGATTGTGTGTGAAGTTTTAGGGTTTTTAATATGGCTATAATATAGCCATATTAAAACTCATATTATGATTACTTGGGAAAGTGACAGTTAAGACGTAAATCCCATTTGATATTTTAATTATATTTGCTTTGGCTGTAGCAAAAAACATATTTCTTTCGCAACCTTAATTCCATTGCGAATGAGCCTTATGGCTCATCAAGGCCAGGGAAGCGAAAGTTCACAAAGTTCGTCCTATTGGTGAATTTAAATGATTACGGCTATAATTATATTGATTACATAATGAAGCCCTATAACTTATACAACACTTACGATAGTCCTGTTGTAAGACTTAATTAAAACCTTCATTAATTACGCGTTCGTTTGGTAAAACGTTTGACCCCAACCAGTTAAATATATCACACGCTACCAATACTCGAAGTCTTTTTGATCGCTACGTGACTTCAGTGTAAACTGCTACTCTTAGTCCGCTACACTCGGAATAATCGGCCAGTGAACCCAATAACAGATTGTTAGTACCTAATTATTGCCTTTAAGACGTTTTTAAGAAGCGTCTTCCTTGGGGACTCAGGAAATGTCTGGTGTATTTGAATTCGAGTGGATTTTTCCGAATTCGGATTTTTATTTGTGTTTGCTTACCAACGTCCCGAAGGGCAACGATCTCATTATCATCATTACAATCATTGAGTATTTCGAGGTTGAGATGGATGGATATATGATGTTTGTTCGCTGTATTCGGTTTATGCTTCTAGAGATGTTTAATAAAAAATCATAGGTCTAAAACACCAATTGCACAGCCCCAAACTAAGCTCACAGCTTGTACTATTAATGCTAGGGAACGGATGGACAAACTTTATTTCATTAAAAAATTTTTTTATGAACATCCATGACTCGAGTACAAATATCGATGTTTATAATACAAACATTTGCCTCTAGCGGGATTCGAAACCGCGACCTTTGGTTTTGTAGCCAGCGTTTCTGACCAAACAAAATGTTTGCTGTCCAACCCTAGACAAAAAGTTTACGGCTGTGTACATTCTACCTTGTACGATTTTCTGCAAGCGTATTCCTAAGACCGGTATTACTTTATTGCCTGCTGGTCTTACCCAAACATCTCCAATATACAAAATATCCGGTAACCTTACAACTTTAGTCATAAAGGAAATAAAAAACAAACGTGTAATTTCCATGAGCCTTGCTTCATTCCAGCCGGCAATACTTTTTATGACAACAACAAGGTTAGCCGGTTCAATCCCGGACAAGAGCAAATGGATGGACTTTCAAGGATAATCTTAGAGTAGAAACAATCCGAAGGCTTCACTCTTTCTAATGCGAAAAGGAAAAAACAATGTCATTTGACACTTTGTTTGTTTCGTTGTTTGATTTGTGTCTAACTTGGGGAAATGTTCGACGTATGTTGTATTTGTCGTTTATTACTATAATTGTCTCTTACTCAACAGTAAGTTGAACTATTATATTATCTGATGTCTTAATGGCAGAAGGTACGTTGGAAATCAGCGAAACCGTTTCGTTCAAGAAAAGTTGTTTAGCTCAGCTCATTTTTGCCTCATCGATGACGGTCCACAGATTATAATTATTCATTACTTATATATAAGAAAGTTACATTATTAGGTAACTTACCCAATATCATTATATCTGCCCTATTTCCGAATTGCCTTGAAAACAAAATGACGAAAACTGCCCTAGATTATCTAGGCCCAAGCTAGATTAGAAAAGTTCCTCAATTAACCTGAGACGGGAATCAGTTACAATTTGCGTAACAGTCCTCGTAGTTTCTTAACTACAGATGTATGACTGAGACAAACATTAAGTTACATTAGTTAACATTATTTTTTTTCAACAGACAGCAAAGAAAATCTTTTATATAAAATAAATAAAATTAATTACCTTATTACTCTTCTAGTGCTGGGCAAAAATCATGTCACTGTTACCAAACACGTTTTAAATAATTGCTTCATCAGTTGCATATAAAGTTACAAGTTGAAAAAAAAATCAAAACTACTTCTCTGTATATTTTTCGAACAAACCTTCAATTTAAGATAAGCCTTATCAATGTTCCCATAAACCGGAGGCCATTGGCCTGTCAATCCTAGAAGAATGTAGACTACTCTCAAGAATATGAATCTAAAAATGGTTAATATTAAGTCCATTGAATTCGCGAACAAAGTAGGGACGAAAAATATATTCTATAGAGGGTGCCTTCATTCGGATTAAAGTAGTGAAATCGTAAGTTAACTCGGTATAAGGTAGTAAAATAAATTTATCTCAAAGAAAATGTCTTAAGTAAGCTCCTTCAGGCAACATATGCAGAATGCAGATTAATCGTGATTGCACTATAACGCCGCGTAGTAATTTGAGGATAAATTCAGCAAGTTAACGGGGAGAAGACATAAAGAGTGCCATATTAAAATATTAAATGTGCCATAAAAATATACTAGTATATACAATTATACATTTATCATCTTCCACAGGAAATAGGCAGGACTCGTAAATATAAATAACAATACTTTACATTTAAATCCTTAACATGATTATCAAAATATTAAAAGAAAACCAATATTTTACTTATAAAAATAATTTTATTTTATCATTTTCATTTGTGATCCCAAACTTCACGGGGGCAAAGCTGTCGCTGGAACAGATGGTTTCAACCTTTGCAAATTTAGGAACAATGAACATGTTTCTCAAGAAACGGAAACCTTTTGAAGTGTTTAGATGTAAGGGGGAGATGTTAAGTCGCACAAAAGCCGCTATTGGTACATTTAAGGTAAAATTATTTCCCTTTGCGTACACCGGTCATTCACCAGGTATTATAAACCTAAAAAAAGTGTGTATTGTATCGAAACTATAAATAACCACGTTTCTCAAGTAAATTACTTCAGGTCACAATGATTTTATTATTATTATCATCTTGGATATCGTTAGGTTCTCACATTAGCCTCTTGATGAGTAAGGCAAATACTGATTTACAATGTAATACGTAATCGTGTTATGTGATAATTGAAACGAATTGTCAATCGATTATTTGATTATTAAAAAGTCATCCATTTAGAGATGTACTGAAGAAATCCATAAATAATATTGCAAATCAAAAGTAAGCATAGACCAAACTAAAAATGAGTGCGAACGAAGAGATTCTCGTTAAACCATGATAAATTTAAAAAAGTTGCAATCAACGTTGTTTCGGTAAAATTAGCCTCATCATTTTGCTTTCTCTTCAAAAATGTCTGAACTGAAAACGAAGCAACATTGAATGGGTATTTTGCAACAAAGTTTCTTTTGCTTGCACCTCTGGTTGCACACAATTAAAATGGTTTTTGATGTTAAAATGTAAAGACTCGTCAGCATTATTATTTATAAATAAATCCGATTATAAAAACATTTATGATTTTGGAGTTATGAGTTTTTAAGTGAATGGGGCTCATATCTTATTCTTGCGAGTATTTTTCAATTTACATAGTTTAAAAACATTTGCACACCATCATCACTACTGACCATCACAAAAATACCAAAAGATATTTTTTATACTGCACTTAATATACCTTGTATACTGTGTTTCTTAATGTTAACCAACTGAAAAGCTTATTTGAGCTGCAAAACAATTGCGTTCGAATTTTAGCGTTCAGGAGAACTTTACGTCGGTATGGTAATATTCTTTGTGCTAATTTCTAGGGCGAAATTTCATAAGGTGTCGGTATATAGTGTATTTTAAGGTTCATAAAAGAAATTTAGGATAGGAGTCCATTAAAATGGGTAGAACCATTCAAAACTAAATTATGATGTTGTTATTTGATCGTATGTAAGTAGAGTACCTTGAAAGCCGTTAACCATAAAAGGCAGAAATATAACACTAAATTTATATGGGTTGTCTACGTCTACCATACTCGTAAGTACATAAATCTAATACAAAATCCGACAAACTAGCTGTCTGACGGATTTAGTTTTATTTCATCAAAACCCCCAGTCTTAAGATATAAAGTGATCTCGACAAACCGCCGAGTCTGGACAAATGAAAACTGAAAATATCGCCGGAGGATAAGTCCCCCAATCCTTTGTATAGCACAGCTGTCATTAGAGTACCATCTCTCGTAATTGGCGCCTTTTTCTGATCCACACTCAACCAGCAATCTCTTGGGATCCCGCTGAATAAGTAGTTTCCATAAAGTCAACGGAGATGTTGGTAAATTATGTTCTTCGCAAATTGTCGTCTTTGTAAATTATGTTCTTTGTACCGGATTTCATGCTGGGCAGGCTATTTATATGTATGGACGTCTGTATAGCGCATTCTTCAAGATTATTTGAGTGATGTGAGCTTCTTTACTTTATGTTAGCGTTTTGGTAAATTTTTAGTAAATGGGTTCGTGTACTGGTCTAAGCTTTGATGCGTAGTACGATTTATTTCTTTATTTTTGATAAAATTCTAAATTGGTCCTCTGCAATTATGCAATGCATTATACAAACATGTATTGTATGTTTTAAGTTTTTTAAAATAATAATTAACAATGAAAATATAAATTGAAAGTCTTTGGCATAAGGTTCAAAGCCGTAAATTTTTGAGCATAATTATATGCAAATTGAATGGCTTCAGTGCCGAAATCGTAGGTGGCGTACTCGTAACCACCAAGTTGCATGACCGGAATAACCTCTAATTCCAGGCAAGGGTCCCTATCAAGCCGGCATTAGTCACTCGGGTTCCGGATAAAAAGCGGAATGGTTAGGTTACTATCGCCAATTGAATTAAATCCTCGTAAACCTTTCTGTTGGGCGCAGATCTCGCGATAACTGGGGGCGATGACCAGTATCCGAACATCGTGTTCGAGAATTTAATTTGAAATTAGCTTCAATTTACACAGAAAAACGAACTTAAAATTGTGCCCTATTTTGTTGTTATTAAGAACTTAGGCAATCTTTAAGTGGCCTGGCGCGCTAAAAACGCTGCAAGGAATAGCTCTGGCAGTTATTTGGCAATATTATTGTGGGTGCACTTTAAGTAATAGTAGCTTTATGTGTGACGTAGCTTTCTAAATAGGATTGTTATCAAATGAATACTTAACAGTTTCAGTTCATATAACAAATCCGTCTTTGGCTTTTGGAGTAATACTTAACTCTAGAAATTACAATAAGACCTTTATTCCGCACCGTCATGGCGAACATAAGGCGTTAAAGCATTTTTATCGGCACACATCAATGCGAACCGCCTCATAAATTTACATTGAAGTGATACATAAATCATTTATCACGATCGACTTTAGAAAAAATACTTATTGGGTTAGTACCTGATGTACAAGAGTGCCATTTATGGATTTATGATGATGATGATCTGTGAAAGATTTAAAATACATAAGCATAAGCAAAAATACACAAGCATACCGCATTCAGCAAAGCAAAAGTTTAAAACGTGAGAACTTGTCCCAGTTAGAATAATAATAATAATACCCTCCCGTATTTTAGCCATGACGGCCGATCTTACGATCAGCCTGGTACGCAAAATATCTTATAGTGCACAGGTGAGTGCGCAAGCTCAGGTGTTATCCCTATTCCGTCTCATAATTCGGTGGGACAGCAATCTGACACGACCATGGAGTGATCAGGAGCAAGACAAACGGTCCTTGGTAAATTAAGGATAGTAACACACTACGTTATTCCGACATAGTTTCATCTTTCATTTAAAATACACTACAGGCGTAGTCACGCCGAACTTCGGTCGCGTTTTTTCGGCAAGGTGTGTTTCTACACTTATACCGATAACCGATAACCAATCGCCCCATTGAGACAGTCAAATTTACCACGCATGGCTTTACAAAAATAAATATGTTGAACGCCAATTAAATCGTTTTCTTACGAAAATATATCATGTAGGTGAACTAAAAAATCTTTCTTTTTATGGCTCAAAAAATCAGGCTGGCAAATTGCATTACAACTTTAAATCAATTATGTCTCTATCAAGAGAATGACCTTTTGTTAAAAATAACTTGAAATTAAATTCGAGCGCCTGCTACGCTAATTTCTTTTGCTTATTTATAATTTTGCTTTATTTTCACTTGATAATAACCAACCAACTTTTTTATACGTCACATTACGAGATATAACGTTTTACTTTAACAATTTAAAATAAGTGGTTGAAGTGATAAAATGTTTTATTAATTCTATATCATAACATTGGATCATTAGGATAATGAATAAAAAATACGGCAAAAAAACCGATTGTGTCCTATGATAGGATTCCTATCCATTGCTTACAAATACGAAATTCTTTCATCAAATACATACACTATTTAATTGTATAAAAAAATATTTTGATTTAATTTCTGTAATTAAAAAAAATAAAAGGTTTCTAGTGTGTTTTTATCAAAATATCAGATTTATTAATACTATTAATTTTGATAACGAGTCTTTCGTCTATTCATACCACTGACCTGGATTAACAAAAGCAATATTAGGACTCACCTAATCTAGTGCGGAAGTGTGTCGGTAGATCAATCTAGTTTTTGTAGCATCACTGTCAGCTGTCGCGATGTAGGTTACTCGCGTTTTTATTGCCGACCCAATTAATGACAACTTAATGAAATTACGTATCGGAGGCAGAGAAGATCTTATGATTAATTGAATTTTAAATACTCTATGTCCTAGTGTGCGTAATCTACTATTCTTAATGTGCGCAAAATTTTATTTCATATATATGCCATATATATTCAGTTTTGTGCTGCTCATTAATAGAGTTAGAGCTTTGTGCGACTTCTACTAAAATTAGCCGCTGGTCTGAGGAAGTACCTCCACCTTACAGAAGACCACAGTGATGTAGCAATTCGTAACTGTTGTGCTGTTTGTGTTTCTACTTGTGAGTAAGGTCACCAGAGCTCAGTTGAGGTTCGTTTGTTCGAACGCTGAACGCTGGATCGAATTAAAAAATGCGTTGAATAGTCCAAAAGTCGAGGAAGGCTTTTAAAGCTTTAGTGTAACACTTTTTGTGCAGAAACGAAATTCCGCGCGGACAGAGTCGGTTGCTAGTGTATAATATTCGTAAAACTTGCTTATTACCATTGTCTTTTGAAACAGGTTCTGCTAACAAATAGGAGATGTGGCTACATTCATAAGTTTCAGTAATATGAGGTCAACTTGCTATAAATACATGCAAATAGAGATATTCTGACGCATTTTCATCACAGCAAACATCAACAGATTCGTGCGCATTAGCGAAAAAACGATTTACCTACGAGGTGAATGCTCTGGTTGAGGCAGACGCATTCCTGGTACTCATAGGCTCTTAAACTGTAAATGTCAAATAACGTTTGAAGATTAGTTACTAAGGTGCCAAAAACTGAACAGCATTTTGATGATGGATTCAAACGCAAATTCAGAAAATGTCGCGTCAAATGCTTTAATTAACTACGGACTACGATTATTTAATATTGGGTTTGAGAGTGTTAAGCTGTAGTAAATGATGGTGCATTTCAATGATACATTTTTTATTATGACATTAATTGCTTGTTATTTAGATCTCAAATTAATCTTAGCTATTTCCTTTAATAACGTCATGGATACACAATTATTTTGTTAACCAAAACAACAAAATAATTTGTACTAGCGGTCCGTCACGCGGTTTCACCCGCGTCCTAAGGGAACTACTTCTCGTACCGGGATAAAATATAGCGGTATAGCCTATGTTACTCAGGGTGAATGTAGCTTTCCAATGGTTAAAGAATGTTTGAAATCGGTCCAGTAGTGTTTTGAGTTTATTCGTTACATACAAAAATACAAATCTTTCCTCTTTATAATATTAGTGTAGACAAGTGTATTTCATTGCGTGACGGTAGATATTTTTCTCCAAACTCCAGTTTTAGAACCACAGTGTTCGTTCAATCATCCCGTGGTACAAACATTTGAATATCTCGATATGTGGGTTGCGGAACCAATGTCGGCCGTTGACACGAGTTGTAATGCGTTCAGGATTCGCGCGACGCTCTCACAACCTATTCTCGAGTTCATAAACTTTGATTGTCAAGTTGAAGGTTCTAAGAACCTATTTCGTAGTTGATGGCGTTTCAAAGTAGAGTTATATTGTGATTGCTGTTAGTAGTTTAAAATGGAACCATAGATTTTTGCGTGCGTACGTCAAGCGTGAAAAAGGGAAACTTGGTAAGTACCACCTCAAATAAAAACTAACATCGACGAGCCTTTTTAGCGATGAAAACAAAAACCTACTATAATATACTTAGCCACATTAAATTATATAATTAAAAATGTACCAAAAAACAGATTCAATAAATAGTTATGGCAAATTATTCGCGTGACTTTTCCTATTCATACTTTTATATTAGGAGTAATCGCCTTAGCTATTACAAGTCAAAGGCAAATATCGTTTTCAAAGTACTCAGACAGATAATACAGTAATTACGTACAAATCTGATTACCTACGACTCACCGGGCGTGAAATACAACGAGAAAATCTGTAACAGCCGTTGGAAAAGGGTCTCTAAATTTTCTACCTTCTTCGGCAAACCTACAAATATATAAGGTTTCGTTAAAGAAAATAAGAAAAATAAATATTAGAAGGAAGTGAAAATGAAAGGCTCGGTATTGTTGTGATTTAATGAAAAACGTTTGCAATTTACCTTTACTTTATTGGACATACAACTTTATTGTGTTGGTTTTTGTTAGGGTTCCGTAGCCAAAATGGCAAAAAAACGGAACCCTTATAGATTCGTCATGTCTGTCTGTCTGTCTGTCTGTCTGTCTGTCCGCCAGTCTGTCACAGCCACTTTATTCCGAAACAATAAGTACTATACTGTTGAAACTTAGTGAGTGGATGTATTCTGTGAACCGCAACAAGGTTTTCACACGAAAATAGAAAAAAAATAAAAATAGTGGGGGGTCCCCATAGTCAGAACTGAAACTCGAAATTTTTTTTTTCATTGAACATATACGTGTGGGGCATCTATGGATAGGTCTTTAAAAATTATATTAAGGTTTCTAATATCACTTTTTTCTAAAGTGAATACTTTGCGTGACATACCCTTCCAAAGTGGAAAAAAGTGTGTCCCCCCCCTCTAAATTCTAAAATAAGAGGATGATAAAGCTGAAATAAATATATAATGTACATTACCATAAAAACTACCAACGAAAATTGGTTCGAACGAAATCTATTCAGTAGTTTTTTAATACGTCAAAAATAGAATTTGTACGGAACCCTCAGTGCGGGAGTCCGACTCGCACTTGGCCAATTTTTTGAAGAATTACTACTTTTAATAGTTTATCAATGTTGATGGGCATGAATAACACCGTGGTTCATTGGCTGTTGGAAACGGCACTGGTGGCCAAGACTTTTGCATTGTTGAATACATAAATTTAATGTTATAAATACCAGTTAACGTAGTACAGGGCCGATTATACTTGAAATATAGGATAAAATATTGACATAAATTCATTGCACTAACACACCAATTGCCTAGCCCCAAACTAAGCTCGAAGCTTGTACTATGGATGCTAGGGAACGGATAGACATACATAAATACATTTATAAACATCCATGACTCGAGTACAAATGCCGATGTTCATCACAAAAACATTTGCCCCTAGCGGGATTCGAACCCGCGACCTTTGGTTTTGTAGCCAGGGTCTCTAGCCACTCGACCAACGGGCCTGTCAAATATAAGTAAAGTAGATCAGTAAAGTGACAGCACGGTTACTGAGAGATATTTATCCACTGCCCGAGCCAGCGCGGCCGAGACCCAGTCCCGGAGGGAGACCATGGTGAATAGAGTTGATCTCGCATTAAGGTCTGTGTCCGATAGGGGCGACGCCAATATTGTGAGGTTTAATACTACCAAAACGCAGGCGTGTTTATTCACAGCTAAACGGAGTACGTTCCATTATACTCCGACTTTTCGTGGTGTGTCCGTGCCGGTTACCGACCACCTGGAGATGCTGGGTGTGAGTCTGACTTCCAACCTTAACTTCGGCCGTCACATCGAGTCGAGAGCCAAAATCGCTGCTAAAAAGCTTGGTATCCTCTCAAAGGTCAGGCGGTATTTCAAGCCTGAACAGCTTCTACAGCTTTATCAAGCACAAGTTCGGTCGTGCTTGGAATACTGCTGTCACCTTTGGGATGGCTCTGCTAAGTATCAGTTGGCCACACTCGACTCGTTGGAACGGCGCGCCATTAAAATCATAAATGATCCTAAACTGGTCAAAAGGAAGCTACAGACTCTCGCCCACCGTCGCCGTGTGGCTTGTCTCTCCGTGTTCTACCGGCTACACTTCGGAGAGTGCGCGCATGACCTCCACAACCTAATTCCTGCAGGTCCTTTCCACCTCCGGACTAGCAGACGCACGGCGGGATACCATCCCTACATCGTCGACATACCTCCTGCTCGAACGAAGCGGTTCGCCTCCTCCTTCATTATACGAACCGCCAAAGAATGGAATTCCCTGCCGGCCTCTGTTTTTCCGGAAAATTATGATCTTGGCGTTTTTAAGGCCAGAGTAAATAGGTTATTCATAAGTGGGTATGCTCCACCCTCGACCGCATCATCACTTTCCATCAGGTGAGATCGCGGTCAAATACCCACTTATCCATTAATAAAAAAAAAAAAAAAATTGAGCTGTGGCTCATGGTTATGTGTTTATTAACGGTATTCGCAGTTACTATAGTGCCTAAATACGCCTGAACACGTAAACTCAGCCACCCTATTAGGCATTGAAATTGATACGCACCTAAACTGGAAACCACATATACAAAAACTTTCTAGAAAACTATCGTCTTTCATTTATCTTAAATTTAAAAAAAGTAACAAACTTTGAAACTACTCTTTCAGCTTATTATGCGTACGCTCATTCGAGACTGACGTACGGTATAGTCATGTGGGGTAACTGTACTGATATTCAGGATATATTTGTATTACAAAAAAAATGCGTGCGAATACTAAATAACATAAACCAATTGGAGTCCTGTAGACCTTATTTTAAAAAGAACTGTATATTGACCCTAACATGCATATACATTTATGAATCTTGCAAATTTGTCAAAAAATATTACTTATTATTTATACTCTCCAATAAAAATCACTAGCATTAAGAGAAATAACCGAGGTGTAAATACACTTACAATACCATTTTCAAAATTGAAATTATTCACATCCGGTCCTCATTCAATGTTAATTAAAATATATAATCATTTACCTAATAAAATAAAAGAATCCGAAACAATACCAATTTTTTTGAAACAACTACGTAATTTTCTGATAGAAAAAAGTTATTATGACATTAAAGAATATTTTGATGATAAAATGGTATGAAAAAATATTTCAGTGCCTTTAATGTGACAATTTTGTAATTTGTTGAATATGAAATATTTAATTCTGCTTTTAACTGTTTTAACTGTGTTGTGATATTTGTGTTTGTGTAGCAACAACTTTAATAATCTTGCTATTATTTACTTATAGCCCTTCGATATTGTTATGCCCTTACAGGGCGCTACACTGTAATTGTATTCACCATCTTATGTACCTACCTGTAAAATAACTATGTGTACAACAATGTAGCATGCAATAAAGTATCTGAATCTGAATCTGAATCTGAATCTAAATCATCATCATCATCAACCTGCGCCTCTCCCGGTTCCATAATTGGTCAAAACCTGCCACCTGCCACTATAATGCCACTGTAATCTTGAATTGACCAGTTTGGTAATTATCGCGTAGGGACTATCGTCTGACTTCCATAATCCTTACAAGGGAAACTAGACCGCTTGAATGATAGTCGTGACGAACGGCTTACCGTGCCTTCCGAAGCACGGAATCATAATTTTTACTTTCCGGGCAATCAGGTGATTCAAGACTGCAATGTCCTTAACCAAACTGGGATAACCAACACAAAGTGAAAGTGTTCGCCGCGGGATCTGAACCCCTGACCTCAGTGGTTTTTGGGCGAAGCGGTCTAACCACTAGACTACGGAGGAGTTATTAGTGTAGTGCCGAATGTAACGTGTAAAGCCCGCGTGCGACGTGCGTGTCGTTACACGTACTCCCACGATGATGAAGTTAACACGTAGTTAAAGTTTAAAAATAGAAAAGGTTACTGCTGTCTCGGTCAATCGTGGATTTATTTTGAACTGAACCTTTTCGTGCATATAATATTGAAAAGTTCTTATATTATGTTACAAGCATTCACTTTACTGGATCAAATATTTGGTTTTCAAATAATCTTACCTCAACGTATTTAGGTTAGTCATGCGTAGAATGTTGTAGTCATATCCTAAGCGTATCATACAATTTTAGACCTTACGGGGTTGACTTAACATCATCTTCTACCTTTGACCGAAACCACGCTGTTTTGGGAATCACTAAAGGCAGTGATTTGCGTTTTTATTCAGGACGCGTTGCCTTTGCGAAGTTTCTCGGTCACCTAATTGCGAGACTATGTGGAGACCTAATTAATTGACGACTAAATACGTATAAAAGGCTTTAGATAGTCACAGCATCGAAGTAAATTTTCAGAAGTCTTATCTAAATATTTGACTGTAACGAGGATATTTCCAAATAAAACTTGTTTCCTCTTCCTCCGTAATTTGAGGCTGTTATGATCAAAGGGATTCTAAATAAGAAAGATTTTTTCAGAAGAAATAGGTGTTCATATGAATTTGGATAAGATCATAAATAAACGAATAATGTGTTTTTAAAACAGGATCATAATAAACAAATCAATAATATACTAGCGCAAAACTAGACCTGATTTTTATGATTGATCGATTATGAAAAATTACCTTGTTTATAAGCTCACTAGCGGCCGCCCGTGTTGTTACCGAAATCCACGCGGGCGGAACCCGGAGGGGCGTTCATCATCATCATCAGCTTTTTACATGATTCTACTGCAGGGTATAGGCCTCTTCCAAGAAACGCTATGTAAGACGGTCCTTTGTTAACGATATCAGTCGGCCATCTTAGTCACTTGTTAGTCACATAATATTCCATACAAGTGCGTAGTCATTGCAATTCTAGAATGTTATATTGTATTGAACCTGTCGAAGGTGTCCCGAAGTGAGTTCAGGGCACAATCAGCTGTGATAATGTCCCGTTTAGCATAACCCGTCGCGACGCGTCTAGACTCGGTGATTGCGCCCGCGGCGACATGTGCGCAGACAAAGATTTAAAACGTTAGATGTGCCCTTGCCATACCTCGTTCCATTCATAAATTTACACCATAATAATAAGCGGCAGTCGCTTCTTATCTGGATAAAACTGTCAACTTTTAGATGTTTCTTTTTTAGGAAAAAGTTACAAAATGCCTTTTCTTTTGTATTGTATTTTGTTCTCATTGAAATAATGTAGGTACGTCATGATCATAAATATGTTAGTAAATAAACATAAATATCTAACATCACATATGTACATTGATCTGACTTCGTGTTAAGTAGCTTAAGATCTGTGTTACAGATATCAGAATCATCAGTGGTATACAAATATACTTAAACACATGGTCATGCACACAAATGTTTATCCTGTGCGGGGATCGAACCTGCCCCCTCTCGGTCTAATAGTCATCTTCTTGATAACTAGACCATTGTCAAACAATATAAATTTGTGATGTCAGGGCATATCTATTTAAATCTATGTGCGCAGCTACAGCATTCGCGGGCTAAATTAATTTGGACAGCGGGTCTGTGTACACTTGCGGCGCTAGATACCTTTATTTGACAGTGATGGGCCCTGACTTTGTCGATGAAGTTGTTAAGTTAGTTGGTCAACAATATTTTCTGAGAACTAATACTCAAGGTAATTGGCTACTCTGCTGTTTAAAGTTAACTTTAAAACAGTTCAAAATGTCTGTTCTTGTAGATATTAGTTACTCCTTGGCTCCTTTAAGCTACATTATCATTTTCTATTCTTGACTTTTTTTCTGCCGTTCAAAAACGATGGCTATTAGATCGAATCTTGGCCGAATTCAAACTCGTATTGAATATGTTGATTGAGTTTTCCTG
This sequence comes from Nomophila noctuella, assembly GCA_958496325.1. Classification (NCBI taxonomy): domain Eukaryota; kingdom Metazoa; phylum Arthropoda; class Insecta; order Lepidoptera; family Crambidae; genus Nomophila; species Nomophila noctuella. The sequence goes on along the minus strand of OY292491.1, from coordinate 734,465 downwards.
TTGCGAAATAGACGCGTAGTATTAAGTACCTAATAATAATAATTCTTCTACCGTATTTACTGAAAACCATGGTATTGCGACTATCGTCAGTAGTCAGATTTCTGCCTTATCTGGCTTTCGGCGGAGGGGCAGGCAAATAGGACTTGAGCAAATACGTATACGCTGAAATGTATTCTGCAAAGTTGTTTACTCGTAAAGATTGGTCGCTGTGGACGAACGTCGGCTTCGTTGAAAACCTTAATTCTTAGCTCCGTTTCCTATTTCCATTTTATGTCATATGTGGGCATATGTACAAGACTGTCATCAAATACAGATGACCACCGCTGACTATGGATACCATTAGCCTATCGCAGTCCACTGCTGCTCCACCTCCACTCATCCCGATCCTCTGTGAGTCGCATCCAGGTCCTAGCCTGAGGGCTACCTACACTGCGATTTGTTGATCGTAGTAGAAGTAGTGTTGGAGTAGTGATGTAATTGATTTATTGCCACAACTAAATTATAGTTAGGAGAACGCTTAGACCCGTCTTTTCCATCTGACCCGCTGAGGGCCGAGTAACAGGTTCCTAGGGCCACACGTTTACCAAACGAGTGATTTCAAGGCCTATGTGTCCAGGCCCCCTAATAGGTGAAAGACGGTTCCGAGAACGTTGTAACTATTACCGTATCTTCTGTAAGAGACGTTTTGAATCCTGGCTAAATCTAGGTCATACCCGTGCGTTGGCACAGCGTTAGAGACAGGTGGCGGTCAGCGGCCTAGGAACTAGGGCAGGGCGTGTGGCGGCGCTCCGTGAATGAGCTAAGCAGTGAGCAGTTGCCCCAACGCCTGGCAAGACTCACTGTTTATATTATGAAGTTACATACTCATTGTTGCAACTACAGATAACGTGATTACCACTGTCTTATATGTACAAACATAATAAAGCTGCAGATTCTGTTTATTTGATTGTTTGTTTGAACGCGCTAATCTCAGGAACTACTGGTTCGAGTAGTATATTGTAGGGAAAAGCTTTAAGCTGTATAACACTATGTGTGCGGAAACCGAAATCCACGCGGACGATGTTGCGGGCGGCTGCTGGAAAAGTAATATTTTTGTAGTTACAGGATCTTGAGGGTTTATACTGTCGGTGTACTGTACAGTTTGGACTTTATATCTTTTAATCCTTAATCGATGAAAAACCATGTTTCTTCAGTCAGTTATTCGACAATTATGTGGCGTTTTACATGCCAGAGTTTATTTTATTTACATAATACAAATTATAAACAATATTCGTCCTTGACATAAACAAGCAGTTGCCTTTTTCAAGATCAACTCGTGGCTGTGTCAGACTCGTTAAGATTAATGAGTGCGGACGAAGAAAAAGGCATAATTGTGTAAAAGGACAGAACCTACACTTTTGTTTTATCTGCCAAGGACAGTGGGAATAAATTTAGAAAATTCCGAGCTCGGTAACAACTTTTTTATGGAATTATTAGGTCACTTACCTTTCCAGACTTTGTAATTATTTTAGTTACAAGCAGCTTCTTAAAACATTTTAGAGCACTTCGGAGAGTTGATAAAAATGTTCTTTTCAAGAAGTCAAGTGTCAACCCACAGTTGGTTAAGTCATAAAAATAACTGGCTTTGTACTATCTTGGGCAAACCATTATACAATCTCATTCCAAGGCATAAACCAATTTGAACACCAATAATAATTTATAATTTTCAATAAGGAGTGTTAATCTCAACTTTACAACAAGTAAGAGTGCATCTTATATATGGATTAGTAAGTAACACACCGCCTTACAAATAAGAATTTCTAAAAAGAAAATCGTACGATCCCCGCACAGGATAAACAAAACATGTTTGTGCATGAAAATGTCTAGTCTGTTTGCTCTATCTCTGGTCTGGTCACTGTTGATTCTGATATCTGTAACAAAAGTGCTTAAGCTACTTAACACGGAGTTAGATCAATGTATGTGATGTTCTGAGATACTTATTATTAATAACTAGGAAACATCTCTGACTCTCAGCATGATTTCGGATTGTCCCCATGCCACAAATATCGACGCAACCTGTGCCCGCGGGGTAAATGCACCGGTTTCGGGCCAGACCTCATTCGGGGCTGTTGTAGTCCGTTTGTGAAGACAAACGACCGGCTATAAATCTAACCTGAGCTCGGAGCCTATTGCCATGATTAGGGTAGGTACCCTAAATCTGTACGGAGCTGCGAGAACAATGATATTGGATAAGATAAAACATGGATTACATCAAAACCATTTTGCATTCGTATAGTGTAGTTTTTTATAGTGGCTAGGTGTATTGCTCGTGCCTGATGGCAAGCAGAAGTAGAGCCCTAATTGCCATGACAGTGGATACGGTACAAAAGTGGTATCCTATCCGCTGGCATCGCCATACCGGAGATTAGAAAATGGAGCAATTAGTGCTGTATCATTGAATTATAACTGTCAATTACTTTAAAAGAGATTCTGCAAACAACTAGCAAAATAATTATCATAGTAAAAGATGTTTACGTCTCAAATTTGAAAGCAATGAAGCTAGCAGTGAAATACTTGTAAAACTGTTTATTTACGACCTTCTTAAGGTGGGAAATTTACTTAGAAACTAATTAGATGTTAAAGAGTTCGTCTTTCAAAGTCTGGGAAACGGTTATTGAGTTACTTAAATAAGCCGGGTCTTAGGTTGAAGGAGGCTTTGGTTCATCGAAGAAAGGCTTTCAATATTATATAATTTCATAATAGAGAAAATTTTGATTAGTGTTTTTAAAGAAATATGTATATAAATCAATTTCGATCGATTTTATCTTGCTATTCAGGATCTAATTTGGAAATACATATAAGATACAAAATAATAGCATGATCGATGCTTGTTTTGTACAAAATTAAATAACATTTTATTGAATGCGCTGGTGATACTCTACTAATTATATTTTCAAGAACCAAGCGAAAAATTTGTCTTCATCGCCGTGCTCAAAGGTTTCACATTCTGATTCATAAAATATTTCTCGTTATCGTATAAAACTTTAATGTTGTGAAGGTGGACAGCGCAGATATACTTTAATTCGATGTCGGGAAAGTTCGACAAGGCATCGAACCCGGTACCGCCTGCACTTTTGGGTTACAGTGCTAACTTCGGATATTTATGGTTATCTTAAGATTCGATCTCGATGGACATAGATTTGCAAGTTTTAATGGGTTTTGTCTGATGCTGATGGGGGGGAATGGCGAATTTAGTAAGTGTGAATATACTTAAGAGTTGTTGTAGTAAGATTTTAGTTGGAGTTGTACGAGCAATTCGATGAGAATTGGTATTTGAAGCCACGGAGTAATTCTGTTATCGAGTTTCAACTGGGTTGCGAATTTGATTTTGCCACGGAAAGTCATTGAGTTTACTTACTCTGGTTTACTCTGGTGAATATTGCGTGACAGCATCTAAGAAATGCAACATTTTCTGTGTGTTTAATAATGTTCAGGTGTAGGCTTTGTAAGTTGTCTTAAATAAACTCAAATAATTTATTTCCGGACTACCTTAATGCCGCTAATTTACGTGACAATTAGTAAAATAACATACAATATAAGATTTTAGACTTTCGCGTTGCATTATGACACTAGTATTATTTAAACGTCAAGCAGTAAGTAGTATACATATACTACATAATTAATATCGCGTTAAGTCCCGTTAAATAATACTAGTGTCATAACATACAATATGATCATGGATAAAACTCGCTAGATTTCTAAAACTACAGATCGATCTACAGACTCCTAATCGGAAAAATTTGCATCATATTGGATATCACATTAACATTTAACGTATTACAACTCATAGTACATTCGAAATGTTTTGGCTAATAAAAGGCTTGTGATTTCGTGGGTATACAAATTACATTTTAACTCTTATTTTTAAGTGGATTGCCGCGAAAATATTCCTTTGTATTGCTGTAGCCAATAGTTTAGGAAGACTCTATTCTTACACTCTTTTGAAGCGTATCCATCCCCCTTTCCAATTAGATTTAATAAATAAGTTGGTCTTAGATATTTGTTTGTGATACAAAAACAACTTTATTTTCCTATACTATTTCCGGCATCAAAGTAGATGACAGTTCACACTTGACTTCACATGCGGTAATTTTTTACAGGGTTGGTATCGATACTTATATTATAAAGCTGAAGAGTTTGTTTGTTTGTTTGAACGCGCTAATCTCAGGAACTAATGGTTTGAGCAGAAAATATATTTTTGTGTTGGATAGTCTATTTGCCGAGGAAGGCTATGTGTGCGAAAACCGAAATCCACGCCAACGGTGTCGCTGGCGGCCACTAGTGTTTGATAAAAGAAATTCTGTCTTTTTAACATAATTATTGTCTCTGTCTTTTTAAATATTTAATTTAAGCATCTGCTTGAAATAATGAATTACTTAAAACCTTTAGGATAAAATAGGTTCAAATTTAAATACGAATAGAAGTTAAAACTATAATAATTGTCACTAAGGACTTTATTGATTAAAGATAGATACCACATTAAACAGATTTAAAAATGAAACATTTATTGCAATTGGCTACCTTTTTAAATTATGGGTAAGTGACAGCCCTCACCAATCTTTGAGGCGTATATTTCCCCTTCACGAAATTTCATGTTTTGTTTATGAAATATTTTTGCTATGACTTTTCCGTAGAATACGTTATGGTTATTAGATTTTTCCGGCACAATGCTCTGTGAACTCTTTAGGAAATAAAACGTTTCTTATATTGAAATTAGGTTAGAAACACAAATCGAAGTAGGTTTTTGGGCCTGTCGGAATACGTAACGATAATCTTATACTTGTTGTTGCTTTAGCAAATGGAAACGGATGAAAAAATTACTTTCATTCATATTTATTCAAATTATATTACAATTTTAGTGCCTTTCCATTATTTATTATATCGATTTATATAAATAATAGAAAGGCACTATCTTGAAGACCTGACAATTACTGACAATCCGTACATTTTTTCGTATGTTTTAGTGTTATGTATCCTTTCGTTATGTTTATATTATATCTAGAGATGCGCCGAATATTCGGTTGGTATTCGGTATTCGGCATATTCGGCACTTTTTCCACTATTCGTTTTCGGCCGAATTATTCGGTTCTAGTGCCGAATATATTCGGTTTGAGTACATCTATTTTCATGGCTACATGACATAATTAGAGAGGCCCTGGAACTGTGAGACACGCTTCTTATTTGAGATTTATGTTATTTTTATAATTTATATAAAACTTGAGCAGAACATATTATTAGTAACATAATGATTGAACTTTTGTTTTGTCATCCCCCATTTCGTTAGAAACGTCCCAAGCACGTGATCTTTTACGCCCATTTGTATTGAAAGCACAGTCATTTTAATATTGGGCATGTATGTTAAGTTGTTTGTCCTGTGCTTGATCTCTCTACGGTCATGTCAGATTGCCGTCCCACCGCAATTGCGTGCTCACTTGGGCCCTACAATATATCCTGCGTACCTGGTTGATTGTAAGATCGTCCGCCATGCGCAGAAAACGACCGGAAGGTATTACATAATGTTAATATTGTAAGTAATTAAAGCATAGCGACACCGGTGTTTAAGCGGGTTGCGGGCGGCGTGCATGTTTGAACCTGTTTACGCAGGAATGCATTGAAATGGTGAACCGAATAATATTCGGTATTCGGTTATTCGGTGAAACCACTATTAGGCGCATCTCTAATTATATCGTATGGTAATGAGTGTTTAATATGATGAACTAGCGGCCGCCCGCGACTCCGTCTGCGTGGATTTCGATTTCCAATATCCTATGTGTTATTCTGATGTATAAGCTATATTGTGGTGAAGTTTCATTCAAACCCATTCAGTAGTTTTTACGTGAAAGAGTAACAAACATCCATACATCCATACATCCATACATCCACACATACAAACTTTCGCCTTTATAATATAATATAATAATAATACCCTCCGGCCGTATTCGGCCATGGCGGCCGATCTTACGATCAGCCAGGTACGCAGGATATATGAGGAGCCTTTATAATAGTAGTAGGATTAATCAATTTATTTTTCTGTTTGCAGGTAAGTACCCACATTGTTTGCCGAACACCGTTTTTTGCTGTCCACGTAAGTATTTAGCCAATTTTATTCATACCCATTCAAACAAAGGAGATTTCTGTACGCTAACGAAAGTTTATGAGCAGGGATATGAATTTTCCTGCATATAAAACTTTTTCTGTTATCTGTAACCGTCGCCGCAAAAGGCAACGGTGTCGGTTAGAGCAGTGTTAGAGGCAGGAGGGAGAACAAAGAAAAAGTATACCGGGTGCATTAGACAAACGTTTTTCAAATGTTTACGAATGCATCTTAACGTATTAAAAAAAAGACAAAATATAAAAACAGCCCCATTAACCCATGTGTAGTTATCGCTCAAATATTTTTTGCATCATAAGTTACTTTGTGGATATCCAAGAACGTTGTTGTTTTTTATATTATTTAACATGCGTTGTATTTCATGGCTTGAAACGATGCACAGAATCAACTCAAAAGTCACACGTGATTCTGGCCTATATGAACGCTCTACAGGGACTTAATGCAAACATAATATTGGGGAGGTTTCATCATGGCAGGCAATTAAACTCGCTGGACAGCTATCGGAGGCTGACACGCCGCGCTCTAGGCGAGCGTACAGTAAGGCAGCTCACACACATTGCGATGCGTTCAATGTGACCTGTAATTAACATATTTATAAATAAAAGAACCACTGATAACTATTTATTTATTCGTACACTGGTTCGACTGATGTACATAATTGCAATAATGGACCTTATGCGTAAACCTAGCATAATCACAACACTAGCCCAACACCGCCGTGTAGGAATCCTGGTTCCATCCGGATAAACTTTCAACGTGTATAACGTGTGACAAGACTGATTGTTTTGATTTGTGTCCCACCAAACTTACGAAGTGCCTGCTTGCGCACCATCTTGTTCAACATACCCATTCCACTTTGGTATCTATAGCTGAAACATAGCTATTAATGAAATTCCTCCACTTCTAACCATTACTGTTCTGTCAGTACATTTTTGAGCGTTTATAAAACGCTAGTATCTCCGCGGCCTGCAGTAGCCCGTCGGGCGAGGCCGGGCATCGACCCATGCACTTCCCGGCGACCCTGCGTTACGTCTACGCGGACGTGTGGCTTCGACAGCGTCCACCAGACCAGCCCTAGCGCTAAATCACCGAGATTATCTCGGAATATTGGCGACTTTCAAAACTTAGCGTGAAATATTTTTGAAGTGTTGCCGGTGATTCGTAGGTGGCGGAAAACTGTTTTCTTGAAGTTTTTGTGCTGAATTATCAATGAATGTTTGCCTACAAAAAACGTATCGGAATGTTTGTTATTGGAAAAAACTTTAGTCCGGTAGTCCGGTAAAACTGTTAAGGTAGCAATCAGCTGCGGCTAAAAGTGACGTCCACTCCGAGAATAAAAGAAATCTAAAAACGGAAAAAATATCCTGTACAGGTCGTTAAAAACCTGTTATCATGAAAAAATAAAGCTGATGATTAGCATTGGTATGCAAGCTTGCATTTGATACTTGAGCAGTTTTACTCGTATACTTACGACGACAAACTAGTTGTTGTACCATGTACCAATTAATTCGATTTAACCCGACATTTCCAAGTGGCTACTTCAATACGTGCCTTGTGCACATTTCAGGAATCGACTCGGTTCCCAAAGTCACGATCAAAAGTTTGCAATCTCGGGAAGAAAGCGAGTTCACCCGAGTCTGCAGCCGAACCGCGGGAAAGGATACGGATAACAGTAATTGAATTTGAGGATTGTTTTGTGTGAATGTCTTCTGTGGAGATGCATTTGATTGAGGAAAAAATTGAATGGCGAATCCACTGTGAATGCGGTGTGCAATTGGTTTTGACAGCAGAAAATATTGCTGCGGAAAGTTTAATTTAAAGATAAACACTCAGTTCCGAAGTATATTTCAAAACGTTTAGGTAAACAGAAAAATGTATTTTCAAAAATGTTAACATACTCGGTTTTGTGCTGTGTACCTACAATCCCTAGATAAATGGATCAATGATCTATATTAGATATATTATTTATCTATACTAATACTAATACTTTTATACTATACTAATTACTAATACATAAATCTTAATGTTATAAAGCTGAAGAGTTTATTTGCTAGTATGTTTGTTTGTTTGAACGCGCTAATCTCAGGAACTACTGGTACGATTAAATAAAATATTTTTGTGTTGAATAGCCTATTTGACGAGAAAGGCTTTAGTAAATATCTATGTATAAAACCAAGCGGACGGAGTCGCGGGCGATCGCTAGTAAATAAATTATGGGAAAGTCTTTGAAGGCCGATAACACATTTGGTTTCTCATAGAGAATCACTAACAAGATCGGTTGCCAGGCGCACGACATTATGAAAGGACTAAATCCGAATCGTATTCATCCTTTTACTGATATAGGATCTAGACTTCATTTTATGGCTCAGCAAATACATTCTTACAAAAAACTTCTATCTCAACATATATGCAGGAAAAACAATGATTTCCTCTTAATTGCTTTTAATAGTCCATTTGAAAAGCCCTGCCGCGGCAAAAACAACACAGACGGACCCCTTTATTACTTCGTCAACTACAATTGCTATGAGTACCCTTTGAGACGCCCTACGGTTTTGTCTTTCGATTAATTGAGTTTCGTGCCAACTTTTTTCCTTATACTTTCACTTAAATAATAGTGAATTTGCTTTGATCGCTTAAATTGAACCATTTGAATCTCTATCGCGGCGAGGTACGGATTACTTTCGTATTTTAACGGGCAGTTCATTGATCATTTAAAAATGTGGAATTGATTTTTCGTCGAGTTTCTTTTGTGCAGTTAGTTAATTGTGATGGGAAGGTTTTACATTAGTATGGACAGACTTTGAAATTTGAATCGTAATGAATCCTACGTTCAACTTGAAGTTCATAGCTACATTTTCCTGGAAACTGGTTTGCACATACCTACCTATTATAGAATAAGTAAAGCCATGCGAGATGATAGAAATAAACAAATTACTAGTCAATAAACCTTTGGTATTGTAGCCAGGGTCTCTAGCCACTAGACCAACGGCCCCGTCAATAACTTCTCAATTTCCTTTTTATAAAATTGGCAGATGTTTTCAATTGAGCATGTGTGATAAGACATACTTCAATTCATAAAAATATTTTTGTGACATCTTTACCTACTATAAATAGAAAACACGTTAGTAAAATAATACAGTAGTTTAACATGTTCAAATTACGGATTTTTAGTTAAAAATGTAAAAAAATTAAGGTAACCTTTAGAAATGTACATTAAAACTCATGGTATATTTTTCTTTGCTCAACAGTTTTCTATCTTTTTGTTTTCAGTTTCTAACAATAACAAAACCGTCAGTAGGTTGAACAAAATTTCCACTTTACGAGTAATTTTTGGCAAAATAAACATTTATTCAGTTGTCGGTATATCATAACAAGTATAAGAGAAAGAAGATTTAAACTCAAAGTTTTAATAAGTTGTGCTACAGCATTTTGGAGAGAAATTGTTCCAATAAACGCAATGAGCCACCTTTTATAGTACTTTGAGAGACTTTGCTGATGAGATGAATATCGGAAATATTTCTCGTCGCTCCAACTGACAGTTATTGAACTTCGGAGTCTGAACTGAAGAAAAGTATACGTTGAGTTCTTTTAGATCATAAATCATCTTAGAGCATAATGCACAGAGACTGAATACATTTTGCAACAATTATTGGTATAGGAACGTGTCGTTATCCTACTCGTAATCATTTCGAGTGATTCCACTTTATGGTGTAGCTAGTAGCCGTCCTCTGAGGAACGCGTTTGCCACCTTTTACTTATAGCATGAATGTACAGAAGTAAATAATGCGTACTGATATTGTAAAGAAAATCATTAAATTATTACCAAATCACAATAATTGCTATATACTTTAGATTTGTATTTTTATGTGCCAATTTTCAAAAATCTTAATTTATTGTCAGTGTCTGTTAACCATAAAACATTTTTACGTTGTCAGAAATATATTTTCCCAAGTTTTCCAAGCTGATCGCGTGGCCATCCCGTCAATAAATTCTCTTTAGCTTCCCAATTTTCTTTCCCTAGACACAAACTTGCCAACTATAAATGGAACCTGTTAATTTGTTTAATAGTTTGGGTTTAATTATAGAGCATTGGACGCTCTGTCTTATTTTATCAATTTCTTTGATGGAAAGCTATTATGTCGAATTTACAAACTTGGAGATGTATAACAGTGGTTTCCTTTGATATCGACAATTTGGCTAGTGCAATTTGAGTATTGGTTTATGACTTAAAGCAGTAGTCAAGTGACTATTATAATAATAAATTGATTTGAATTCGGACGAGTTTAAAACATGGGCTAATTCTATTTGAGCTAACAACTACAGACGGGACCGTTGTGGTCTAGTGGTCAGAGCTACGAAACCCAAGGTCGCGGGTTCGAACTCCGCTAGTAGCAAATGTTTGTGTGATGAACATTGGCATCTGTACTCGAGTAACGGATGTTCATAAAATTATTTAAGTATGGCTATCCGTTCCATAGCTTTCATAGTACAAGCTTCGAGTTCAGTTTGGGGCTTGTTTTTGGCAATTGGTGTGTAAATCCAAAGAATTTATTAGTAGAGAATTTAGTAGTAAGTAGTAGGAGAATCAAGTTCACACACATATAGTAAACGGATATGTTCATAAAATATCATCATCCATCATTTCTCTTAAGTTGGCCCATGCGTAATGCGCTATAGAGCTACAATTAGCCGTACTTGTCGTGCTCGCGGGTACGATGATGTAATATCTCTACCGCAAAGTATATTTTTAGCAGGATAGGTAATTTGTTTTAAGAATTTATAAGTCGTTATTTTCTCATAAAAAAATGTATGCAATTTATTTGCACTTTTAGTTTCTTTATCTAAAAGTGTTAGTTTCTGAATGACATTATTAGATAACGAGTTATTTACTATATAGTATCAACCATTGACTGCACATACCCAAAGTCATATTAGCAGTTGATATATTAATACGGAGATCCGGATTGCGACTCTAGAAGCCATTATAACTAATTGACTGTCTAATGGAGGCCTGAGATGGAGCCGCCGCTATCTAAATGAGTTAGATGACTTCTTCTTCCATTACTGAAGCATCTCAAATACATTTAATATAGTTGTCTTCTCATTTTGTGGATACTTATCACTTCGATGAAACGTTTTCTTCTTTGTCAAATGAAGAATGGTTAAGAAGTTAATGTTACTTAAATTCATTCACTGAACTAACACATCAATTGCTAAGCCCCAAACTAAGCTCAAAGCTTGCACAATGGTCGACGTCCTAGGGATCGGATTGACATACTTAAATACTTGTATAAACATCCATGGCAAATTACAAACTTCATGACACAAACGTTTTCCCCTACCGGGATTTGAACCCGCGACCCTTGGTTTTGTTTGTAGCCAGGGTCTCTGACCACAAGACCCACGGGCCAGTTTATGTCCCCATATCTGTAACAAAATTGTTTAAGTTAGCTACTTTATCACGGAGCGAGATCAATAGCATATCTTTTTAAGTTAATAAAGGACATTAATACGATTAGTTCTACTGAACGTTTTAATGATTCTTGGCGAACAGTTTTGAATGAAAATCTTAGTAAAAACGTGAGTAACAACTTGTTGCCACTTAAGTTTAAGCGTGGGTAAGATCAAGTATCTAAAACGTCTGTCTCATATCCGACTGAGGGTAGGCGTGGATTTTCAGTACTTAAAGTCTTCTATTTGTTAAGTATACAGAAAATCCATTAAATATTATTTTGATTGTAATGAAACGAGAATTCTTGGCCGCCTACGCACGATTGGATTACTGTACAATCTAATTGTTAGGTTCGAAGCCATTAATTGGTTGGAGTGGAGTTTCAGTTGTTTCAAGTAAATTGTAATTAGCATTATTGCGGTTTGTCGTAAATATTGCAGCTCCTACCGTAACAAAAAGCATTGGTATTTCTTGCACGGCTAAGAGCACCAAGAAAGAAAACATATTGGAAGATCGTATTTAATTGACATACTGCAGCTATGGTAAGTTCAAAAGTACTTTTACATAAGCAATGATGTTTCCGCTTTGCTCAAACGTTGTTTACAGACAGTTAGTATCATTTATTTTCGTGAAAGCACAGCATCGCTTGCGTCAAGATGTTTTCATCATGTTTTCATTTCATGGCGTGAGCGAGAATTGCGTCTTAGTTTCAAGACCGACGACACGAAATTATGACAAAAGTTTTATTCATTATCGATTAATAAAAGCCAATGATTTATGTAGAGATAGTGTGATTCTGCCTGAAAGAACTAAATTTTATGTATTAAAGTGTGCTTCACTGGTCTTGTGAATTTTACAAGCGAGTAGTGATTGCGGGGTGCAAGATTTAAGATACTCGTATATACTATCTACTGTAGATAAATAATATCTGTAAATATTTTGTTAGGTCTTATTACAAAAAATATCATTATTGCTACAAGCAGATTATTTAGGATGAAAAAAGAGCAGAAATGAAACCTGGAACCTTAATAACCGAAGATATTAAAGAAACTCCTTTTAATAACAATTTGTCCCACTGTAATGTTGAGTATTGCAAAATACTTCAAAGAGTTTTGCTTGCAATATTTTCTTTGTGAAAAGCTATTGGTTCAAGGGGGCAGGTTGGTGGGTGTCTGATATTAAAACCTACATAATTGTAGGAAGTTAGAGCTCAGCAAAGAAGCAGTATTATACGCCTACTTTAAGCTTAGCTGACTATGGAGTATTCTTTTGTCGTTGGAGTCGTAGGTAGGTACATAATATAGTTTTAAATAACGTTCGTAATATCTTGCTGATGTTTTGTTAAGATAATCTAATATGCTTAGATTCTTCACACGTTGCAAAAAAATTGTGTGATATTTTTTTATGAGCCAATAAAATATAAACATTTTTACTGACTTCTTCCATTAGGTATAAAAAATTGGCCAAGTGCGAGTCGGACTCCCGCACTGAGGGTTCCGTACAAATTCTATTTTTGACGTATTAAAAAAACTACTGAATAGATTTCGTTCGAACCAATTTTTGTTGGTAGTTTTTATGGTAATGTACGTTATATGATTATTTCAGTTTTATCATTCTCTTATTTAAAAAGTTAGAGGGGGGGGACACACTTTTTTCCACTTTGGAAGGGTCTGTCACGCAAAGTATTCACTTTAGAAAAAAGTGATATTAGAAACCTTAACATAATTTTTAAAGACCTATTCATAGATACCCCACACGTATATGTTCAATGAAAAAAAATATTTCGAGTTTCAGTTCTGACTATGGGGACCCCCCGCTTTTTTAATTTTTTTTCTATTTTCGTTTGAAAACCTTGTTGCGGTTTACAGAATACATCTACTCACCAAGTTTCAACAGTATAGTACTTATAGTTTCGGAAAAAAGTGGCTGTGACAGACTGGCGGACAGACAGACAGACAGACATGACGAATCTATAAGGGTTCCGATTTTTTGCCATTTTGGCTACGGAACCCTAAAAACTACCTATCTCACACTATCAGGTAAAGTGACTTGAAACTTTATTATCAAAAGCATTGATTATTGAAATAATCGCATTGGAGCAAGAGTTAATTTGGTAAAGTATTTATGTAACATACTCCCACGTGTACTGTTAGAAATAGTTAGAGTAACACAATCCCTAAATTTAGTTGCGCAAAACAAATAACTTTCGTTTTCTAGGCAGTAATTAATCTCCAAGTGATCCAGCTACATCATGTCTTGAGCCCAGGATTATCCCGAGCGATTCGACAGTATTTGTGCTTATACCGAACAACTCTAGTACCCCAGTATGAAAAAGGCGTAATGTTAACTGTTTAATTTTTAATTCGTATCATTGGCCTAAGAAGTCGTACACGACCGCTAAGCACTTGATTAACAGTCGGATACCTTAATAACTGATGTAACCCTAAGTATAACATATCAGCCTATTAATGTCCCTCTGAATTGCAAAGGCCTCCACTATTATATGAAATCATGTTTTCGTTACATAAAAGGGTTTTGGCCTAATCACCACGCTGGCCAAATGCGGCTGGGTGATTACAAGGCCGGGTTGTGTTCGGAAACACCGAGACTAATTTGACCAACCCATGGACAAAAGTGATCAACGGTACACGAACCAAGTTCTCAAATCTTACTAAATATTTAATTAATCGATCGAAGTCATTTGTTTTACAAGAACACAAGGCGAAACTCCGTTTTAAAGTTGTTACTTAACTTTTGAAAGAAAAACAGTGTTATCAACCGTGCAGTATTATTCAGACTTCGTAAGAGAAACAAACGCCCATGACTTACTTATAGTTAAACATAATACTGTCTTACCCAAGTCTTACCAAATATGTAGAATTAGGGTCCGCCCGCGACTCCATCCGCGTGGATTGCATTTCCGCACTCATAATGTTACCTTATAGTTTAAAGTTTTCCTTGTCAAATGGACTATCCACCACAAAAATATTTTTTCAATTTGGTTCAGTAGTTCCTGAGATCAGCGCGTTCCAACAAATAATCAAACAAACAAACGAATAAACTCGTCACTTTAAGTATATTAGTATAGATAATTACGGTTAAAACATTTTTTTAAGCGGGAAGTTATATGAAGCGTCTCACACTCTTCATATAACTCAATCATTGCATCAAATCGGTATTGAAACTGAAAAAGCACGTATACTCTGTCAGTAATAAAAGCTTTTAACAATACCAAACGGGTTCGTAGTACGCCGAGTTAAAACAGACTAAAAACAATAAACTCGAACCAATTTATTATAATCACTTCCAAGTACCGCCGGCTACGGAGCCGAGTGGCATTTTGTATTCCTACAATAACTACTTCGAGAATATAGGTCGGCCTTCGCTGTAAATATTCAATTGTTCAGGCCTTGCAGTTCGCTATCCAACAAATAATTCAGCCACTGTAATTTGTGTCATATACAGTTTGACAAACAAGCTACTACTAGGGTTTTCTTTAAAATGAATGAAATGAATTGTACGTTTATTACTTACATTGACCAGACGAAGTTTGCATCTTTGATTGAAAATCCTAAAGTATGTAGATTGGTTTGCAAGATAGTGTCACCCTTATTAATCAAGTACATACGAAATAATGTTTTTTTCACAGCTTTTATCAACTCCAATATTACGGAATAATAAACTCGCTCAAATAATTTGATTTGGTGTAAACTTGCAATCGTAAACTCACGTACGTAAAGTATTTTGTAAGCACAAAAAAAATCTCATCTTATTTATTTATTTATTTATTTATTTATTAAAGGCTTACCAACTAAATACATAATCGACATTTAATTTGCATTACATAGTGTGTACCTTATATGTACTTAAATTATAGGTATGCACAACATTTCTATACAAATAAAACATTTTTTTTAAAAAAAACAAAGACAAACTAAAAAAATTAAATTAAAAATTAAAAAAGCTCCTTACAACTCTTTGAAATATTTTTTTTGAAAGTGGCTAGACTTCCCCAAAAAATATCGACATTGGCACTCCCAAATAAACAGTTAAAATTTCCCAACATTGTACAAATAGGTGAGGAACTACCATATTTATTTTTTCTCAAGTTAATAGAAAAGGGCTTATAATTATGCAGACGAGCCGCGACCCTAGGAACTAACATATTAATCTGTGCCAAGAGAGACGGACAATCCACTTCATGATTAAGTAACTTGTATATAAATACCATTCATAGCTGTTCTTTACGTTGCCGCAATGAGAGCATATTAAACTGATTTAACCTTTCGGAATAACCTCTGACACGCCGGTAAGTGCCACTGATGAACGAAATTCTATTAATAAACTTCTTCTGTATTCTTTCAATACGTTTGATATTGTTTTGATAAAAGGGAAACCAAACTAAAACACAGTAATCCACGTGACTACGAACTAAAGCGAAGTACAAAACCTTCAGCGCTTGGACGGAATTAAATTCCTTAGTACTCCTAAAGAGAAACGCTAACATTCTAAGGCATTTGTTGATCGTGTTATTAACATGGATTGTGAACTTCATTTCAGAATCCAGGGCAATACCTAAATCTCGGACATGGGTGACTTCTTTTAACGTAGCCCCTTGAATGTGGTAACAGCTAGGGAACTTATAATGTTTCCGAGAGAACTTTATGTGACAGCACTTGTCAGCGTTCAAAGTCATGCCATTCAGTTGGCACCATTCTGTAACTCTGTCTAGATCCTCCTGTAGCTTCGTCTGATCGTCACTATTAATTACTGTTCTGCATAGCTTTAGATCATCCGCATATAACTCAAACTTAGAGTTAAGAATACAAGACTTTATGTCGTCAATGAACAATTGAACATGACAAACAGAATTGGTCCTAAGTGAGATCCTTGTGGGACTCCAGAGGAGGGATGAAACTCCCTGGATGTGAAACCATTGACTACAACCCGTTGTGTACGACCTCTCAGGTAAGACGAAAACCAATCTAAAAGTGTCCCGTGTATACCAAAATTGTTACAAAGTTTGTGTATCAATAGACTATGATCCACCCTATCGAATGCTTTACTAAAATCTGTATATATAGCATCGACTTCCTTTCCAGAGCTCATAGTAGTTATTACTCCATCTACAAATGCTAACATGTTGGTCGCGGCAGAACGTTTCTTTAAAAATCCATGCTGTTGGTCTGCCACTGTTTGTTTTATATGCCAAGACAAATGAGGACAAACCAACGATTCAAAAATTTTTCCAATAGTAGGAAGAATACTAATTGGCCTGTAGTTAATAACATTACTTCTATCACCAGCTTTATAGATCGGCACAATTATTGCATCCCTCCAAATTTTGGGAAAGCGACCTTCCGAAAGTGACCTATTGAATATTATATGTAGGGGTGCCTTTAAGTAAATAGCACACTCTTTCAGAAATATTGGTGGGATTCCGTCGCTACCTGCTCCTTTATTAGGGTCAAGGGCTTTCAAAGATTTTTCTATTTTATCAATTGGAAGATACAGCTGGCCCATAGAAAAGACAAAATGAGATAAGACTTCAACTTATCTTAATTAAAATATGTGCCGATGTAAAGTTTGTAACAAGTTTTCTTTAGAAGTCGCATTAGAGGGTGTTATAGGATTAATTAATTAATTCAAATATCTATAACATTGGGGTCATCATCCCTTTTATAGATGAACAGTTGAACAAGTAAATATGTATGATTGAAGGTGACGTAAAAGACACATTCGCTAGTGACACACTTCAGCCAAAGACTCTCTAAGGACTAACTACTTAACTGGTTTAAACTGACATTTCATATCGAATAGCACAAAATGAACCAATAATACTAGTACTTAAGCCAGTTTAGAATCAAAACCGAATGTGTTATTGTCTGATATTCAGATAGTTCGAAGTTTCCAAGAATCCCCTTGTGGCAAAGGTTGGGCGTAAACATTGGCGTGTTGGCCATCTGCATTACAGCCGGTGAACGACCGACTGACCTGGTTTCCCATCGACCCGATGCAACTCGCGCGATCGATCCCGACGCCATCAAACATTTCTTGGTAACCAGCTGTTGTACAGGCAGTTGCTAGGCGAGATGGGGACTTCGACTCACGGTTGACAACCAGCTTTGATTTATATTGGGCTGTCATTACGACGGTATTGTGGTTGTCCAGACATTTCAAGGTAACTGTTTAAGATGAATACGAGTCCTTGAAATAGTCTTTAGTAAGTCGGCCTTAATGTATTATCCGTGTTATTAGGAGACCGCTCAAGTTTATTTTGAGGACGAGAAATCTATTCTTTCTACACAATAAAAATATTTAATCAAAGTGATATAGGAAAATTTCATACCTACGAAATCACATTTATTCCGGATTTGGTTATGTCTTTTTTTTTAATGTAGCACAGGGGGAAGTTAGTACACAAGGAAGTACTTGAAATGAAAGTCGTTCGAAGATTAAAAGGGTGTGATTGCAACAGTACTGAAGTATTCTTCAGCGGAGTGCAATCTACGGTTGTTACCATAAATAATAATGTCCAAGGCATACACTGTGACCACTATTAAGTGATGGAATGCGTTGCCAGCATGAATGGTTCCGCCATCCCTATAATTTCTATAACTTTGGTATCTTCAAGAGAAGCGTGAAAAAGTATCTTGCGAGCCGGTTTGGCGTTGCAAGCGGATAGGATATCACTGCCGCATCCGCTGGGAGACGTAAGATATTGCTTTATTCTTATAAGCTGAGTCTGTATTATTTTTCGAAAATACCTATTAAAGGCTCGTAAAAGGGTCAGCTCCATAATACGAAATTCAAATATTAATAAATTACTTTTTCCTTCGCGAATTTTAGAAAAAAAAAGGAAGAAATACATTTAGACATATGTACACATCACCGAAAATAAGACAACAGAGATTAGCAAACTGCTAAGAACCTCTTACAGCTGTTTATTCTAGTCATTCATGAATTCCAAGCGTTAAGAATTGGTGAGACCCTTCGCAGACTCAATTCCGGGTCCTAATCTGTATTTTAAATGGAATGCCGATTCTAACGAGACCCGTTCCTCTCGACGGAATTAGAAACAGCAGTTTACACAAGCTACTGAGGTTGTTGGCTTATAATGGACAGTTGTTATCTCGAATCTTAATTTTCACTAGCAGCCCAATCTTAACACACGTGCAGTTTATTATAATAATAAAGATTTCCAGTTAAATTACGTCTCCGGCTGCTAAATCGGTCTGACAAGTGCACACAAGTGCATTTCGGAGGAAAGGTTAAGTCACTTTCATCTTGCAGAGGTCATGGCCTCAAATTATCAAAAGGCATATCTTTCCATTGTTTTTCTTATTCATAGATCCAATTTTCCAGCCCCAAACTAAGCTTGATGCATGATCAATTGTACAACGGAAATACTCCAATACACTTATAAACTTATTTAACATTACAACGGGACTAAACGCGATATTATTTTTATAAGTATCAGAGTACTTACTGCTTGACGTTGCATACCGCGATATTTGGCAAAAGATCGTAATGTAAACCCCGATACTGTAAGTGTGGTGTGCCGGAGTTACTTCACTGACAATTCTTCGAGTGTCAATATTAGTGCGAATTCGGGGGTAGATGCAGATACATCAGCCCGAGCCCGTTCAAGTAGACGACGCCGCGCACCGCCAGTTCGCTTGTGACCACGGCTGTAGCATCACAGCCGAAACGTCAAGCAGTAAGTACTCTGGTACTTATAAAAATAATATCGCGTTTAGTCCCGTTGTAATGTTAAATAATTGTAATGCAACGCGAAAGTTTAAAGTTATACACTTATAAACATCCAAGACTCGGGTGCCAATGCCGATGTTCACCATACAAACATTTGCCCCTAGCGGGATTCGAATCCGCAACCCATGGTTTTGTAGAATGTTAAATTTGCTTGGGATTATTGAATTGAATTCCGATTAAAATAAAATTTCTGGGCTTTAAAAGCGATAGTAGCATGGTACCAAAAATTTTATATCATATTATCAGTAACGTGTTTTAACGTGAAATAGTGCTATGTGACGTGTCACACAAATATGTAATCACTATTTAGCCCTTCATTTTAAATCAATAATGATTTAAGTGGACACGATTGAAAAGGTAACGTATTGATTTATTACTTTACCAAGGCTGTACGGAAACAAACAAATTAACATTCGAGTAATATACCGAACCTGTAATTAGAAATACTAACCGAACTAACTGTTGCAAACCAGAGATTTATGAAAAAAATCATAGTTCTGCACAAAAAGGTAAACAAAGATAATAATAAATTCCTTGGACTAACATACCAATTGCCTAGCTCCTAATTAAGCTCGAAGCTTGTAATGGAAACGGATAGAGATACTTAACTAGTTCTTTAATTTATACAAATAAACTTAAATATATGTATCAACAGACAAGAACAAACATATACATATGTTCAGACACACAAATGTTTGTCCAGTGCGGGAATGGAACCAACGACCACTTGGTCTAATAGTCAACTCTTGACTACTACACCAAGCTGATCGGCAAAAGATGCAACAGAGATAACAAATTGGACGAGTGAGAATAAATGCATTTAAAATATAATAAAGCTTTCAAAACAAATTGAAACTGCATTTTTCATAAAATATGAATTGGCCAATTCAGTATCTGTTGATGCTTGTAATTACGTCAAAGGAGCAGTTTTTAGTTTTCATTCGAGTTCTAATATTTGAAGCGTAAGATTATTTAAAACTTAGTCTATTACGAGTACTTGTTATTCAACTTGCGTGGGGCTAAAGAATTTTTATGAAATCAAATGGGCTTACACATAAGAACTTAAGGCTACTGAAAATGTGAGTCTGAAGCAAAACATAACAAATTTTCTTTTCATCTTTTTGAAGTGACTGTGTCCTCTTTGTCGTTGATGTTAGTAGGTCAGGAATTAAACAAACATATTTTATTTTTTTGTTCTTACTATAACGAGTAGAAGTAAGTATGAGTGTTTGGAATTTTCTCTTAAAAAACGCAGACAATAATTGCACACTCGCGGCTCAGTAAGTACGTCAAATCATTGATAATGGTTCTGATTTGTCCTATTCAGCTATATAATAATACTAATATAATAAAGCTGAAGAGATTTTTTGTTTATTCGTATTTAAATAATATTTTGGTGTTGCATAGTATATTTGGACGGAAAGCTTTAAGCTATGTGAGTGGTAACTGAAATCCATGGGGTCGAAGTTGCTAGCGACCGCTAGTATTACACAATTGGAGTGAAGGTAAAAACATGGGCGCCGCCGCGTCATAATATAAAACTAATTGAGAAAAGTGTTTGAATTGGTCTGCAAGTTTATAATAATTAAGTGCGATTTTAGTTTAATTGAAGTGACAGCCATAATTTGTAAATCACCCTCCGATACGGAAGGGTTGGATGCCTATGGACCATTTTGTTTCAGACGTAAAGCCTTTATAGAGGTCGGCCAACCTTAACCTTGGTTGGGAATGAAATTGCTCAATCAAACCCCATGACCACATTCAATTCCCAATATCTGCGTATGAAGCCTGTTGTGACATGTTTCGTGCGGGATTTACTTATGAAAATATCCGAAACAGAAACTTATTTTAATGTGAATTTGTTACATTAATTTCTTCGTTTGAGCGATGGTGGCATAGTGTACGCACGGCGCCTCACATACGTGAGGTCCGCGGTTCGAATCCGGGTCCACACCTCAGGATTTTTCGAAATCTATGTGTGGATTTGTGCCATTAGCTCGGCGGTGGGGGAAAACACCGTGAGGAAACCTGCACATTCAGTGATTTCTGACTTTAGTTCAGTTAGATCTGAATGTGTAACCATGATCCAAAATCTGTCTGATTCCCCTCTATGGGTTACGCCGGTCTGATGGCAGTCGCTTCACTGTAATAACCAGACTTGGCAAATCCTGGTCAAAGCGGACACCGCATAGAAACGGGATAAACGCTAGGAAGAAGAATTTCTTCGTTTCAATTCAATTAAATTTTTATATTGGACCGTTGTCATACTGCCGTTACTATTGAAAAAAAAGTCAAACCAATGTGCTTTCTCATGGCTAAAGAGTGCAACAAAAATTATGCATTTAAACTGTGAAAGTTTTCATTCTATAGTTTTCGTGCTTGGGAGAAAAACAATTCAAAATTGGTAGGTACAGTACACCCATAACGTATTTTTAAAAAACACTTTGGCTTTTATTTTATGCATAATATTATTTAGGAGCCCTTTGGTTCGTTTGAAACTCAGAGGCATTTATTATAATTAACATTTCAACACATTCATATTATTAAATTGCCATTAATCCAGTATAAAATTAGAGAAAGTGCGGTTCAACGCGTTCTGTAATATTTCATTGGCGTAATAACCATTCTGCTAATTTAAATTCGGTTTTGTGACCGCCATGCTTATCCCTACGCTCTTAGCGGGAAATTGAAAACGGACACAGCATAATTTTAATATCTTTTAAAAATCTTTTAAGTTTTCCTGAACTTGAGGTAGTACACAAGCGTCTTTACCTATTTTGGATAAAAATCCAGTGCAGAGTTAAGACGACCTTTTGGCGTAGACATACAATCAATTGACAAAATATTGATTTAAATAAAAGCATCCATTTTTTTTGCACACGTGATAATCCTTTTACCCTTGTACACGAGTTTTACTTAAGCTTCGGATTGTTTGACAGCGACTCTGACAAAAAATCCGTAATTGGATGTCGAAATTCAAAACCTGCCCACACGAAGCTTATTTCTAGTAGCACTTCATAAACCAATCTCAAATTGACGCTTAATATCAGAGTGATGAAATTCCAGCCTAAAAGTTTTAATGAAAAATAAATTTCCAAATTAAACCTTTCATGCTATGCTAACGGATCAGCTTAGGATATTTTTTTATTATTAAATTGGATTCATCGAAACGAGACAGAATCTTTAATGAATGCAGAAATAAATGTATCAATTTTGATTTTCAATAAATTTATGCAATAATAAATTACAATATTGTTAACAGCGTTAGCTATGTCAAGTGATTTTGCTTTGTCGTGATAATGATGTAAAATGGTAAAATTAACCGATCCGTTTTGTTCGGTAACGAAGAAGTTTGTTGGTTGATTCTTATGAGAAGGTTACAACTTCTTTACTAAACACATTTAAAATCGCCGATTCTAAAGCAATTAAAATTCAAACAAATCCAGACGTGCGAAGGCCGATAGCCACTCATCGTCGATGCAATATTTGCGGTATCAGGCGACTGAGCCTAGTCTCCGATGCCAATAACCTAGTTGCTGAGAGTGCCGGGTCACCGTGTCGAGGGCTGCTCCTTCAGCCATGTTGCTACACGACGCGATAGGAGGCGATCTTTCAACGTTGAGAAAAATAATTCTTCATTAGTTTATTGGCGTATAGCATTTATTTCCGCGTTTACAAAGTCCGGAGACGTTTTTTTTGCATGGACAGTAAATTTTGTAACAGGGTTGAAAAGTCTTCAAACTGGCCTAGTCTATTTAGTTCTAAATTCAAGTAATATGGAACATATAAAACACCATTACGCGAGTGAAGCGCTAAACATCAAGTTCTTATTTCATAGTCATTGCAAAGGACTCTACTTAATTATCCAAAACCAAAGTTAACGAGTTGTATCTCTGTCAGTTAACATATGAAATCTTACACATTAGCCAGGATTTAGGCCACAGAGGCATCCCGCCGTCAAATACTGTTTTTAGGTTAAGTATGATGTATTCCACACGCAACAGGATTATGGGGAATCTCTGCTTCACAGGCCTGGGATTAGAGTCGAGGCTAAGAGATTAGGCATACAAGAGTGCTTATTGCTTAGTAAATCCCTTTTAAAATTACTGTTAATTGGGCCGTGTACTGTGCACATTTTTATAAATGTAGAGAAGAAACAGATTATAATAGTTCAAAAATAGGAACATTTGTGTACAGTCGAGTTAAGTTCAAATTTTGAGAAGATTGAGTATAGTTATTTCTGATTTGTTATTATTATTCACAAAAGTCAGATCCAGTCTGAAGTATGGAAGATCCGCAATTATACCATAAAGAAGCTTGAAATAATTTAATCAACCTCCGGTATAATCTTATACCACGTAAAGCCGTTGGTTCTGAGTCCAAACTTTCATGAATCGAGTCTGATTGCAGTCCCACCGACCTAGTGAGTGGGAGACTTGAAAGCGTGCTTGTGCTTGAACTCTCCCTTTGGAATATTAGTTTAGCTAGGAGTTTTTGAAATCCTAGCTAGGATTCAACATAAATGAAGCAAGTTTGTACCCACAAACTAGCGAGGATGAGCTTTAAAATAACAGTTGTATTATATTTCTTCCATTAGATTCTTCTTACAAGATTTTTCTGTTTCCAGTACTCTTCAATAAGACTGTGCGACAAATTAACACAATCAATGAAAATGATATTTTTTCTATTATTATTGGAACAAAACACTATTGTTAATCCAGTCAAAATAGACAAAATTAAGACTCAAGGTTGCATTAATTCCCACACAGCTGGATTTTTGTGCAGGCCTTGAATACGTCATTACAAATGATATGTCAAAATTCCCCATCGATCCCGCTTGTGCGTTGTTTTTTATTCGTGGTCAAAGGGCCCAAAATTGCGTTTTTTTCTTAAATCTCTGAAACTAAAAGAGCTATCGAAAAATGGTTCAGGAAAAGTTTATAGATCGTAAAATTGTCTACCTAAAAGATCTCTACATTTTTTTTCTACAAAGCAGCGCTGTCGAGATATTGTGACTTTAAGCCGCAGGAAAGTCGTATTTTCGAGTAGCCCACATTATGCAATTACAATAAATTGGGTTGAGTAGTTTATCTGGTGCAGGTGGCAATTAAGTATGGATTAGCTCGAAACTATTATTTACCAATTTCCAGCCCCAATTTTTAGGATTTAGTTCATTGAAGTCAAAAAAGACAAAATGACGTATCAAGCTTGCATTCATTCCCAACAAGCGGGACTTTTGTGCAGGACTTGAATGCGTCATTACAAATGATATGTCAAAAGTCCCCATCGATCCCGCTTGTGCGTTGTTTTTTATCTGTACTGAAAATCTTCGGATCCTATTCGTAACCTTTCTGGTAGTCAAACCTCAATGGTCCCCATAGAGACTTTTACTCCTTAGATGAAATAGGATCGATTGGCGCGAAAAAAAATTTTGGAATTTTCAGTACAAATTGCTGAAATAGGTAATTTTTTTTTCATGCCAATCGATCCTATTATAAGTTAGGATTAAAAGACTTTAGGGGACCATTTGAGGTTTGAGTACTAGAAATGTCAGGAATCGCAAAAAACTTTTCCCATACATTTTGTACTGAAAATACCAAATTTTTTTTTCTCGCCAATCGATCCTATTTCATCTAAGGAGTAAAAGTCTCTATGGGGACCATTGAGGTTTGACTACCAGAAAGGTTAGGAATAGGATCCGAAGATTTTCAGTACAGATAAAAAACAACGCACAAGCGGGATCGATGGGGACTTTTGACATATCATTTGTAATGACGTATTCAAGGCCTGCACAAAAGTCCCGCTTGTTGGGAATGAATGCAAGCTTGATACGTCATTTTGTCTTTTTTGACTTCAATGAACTAAATCCTGAAAATTGGGGCTGGAAATTGGTAAATAATAGTTTCGAGCCAATCCATACTTAATTGCCACCTGCACCAGATAAACTACTCAACCCAATTTATTGTAATTGCATAATGTGGGCTACTCGAAAATACGTCTTTCCTGCGGCTTAAAGTCACAATATCTCGACAGCGCTGCTTTGTAGAAGAAAAATGTAGAGATCTTTTAGGTAGACAATTTTACGATCTATAAACTTTTCCTGAACCATTTTTCGATAGCTCTTTTAGTTTCAGAGATTTAAGAAAAAAACGCAAATTTGGGCCCTTTGACCACGAATAAAAAACAACGCACAAGCGGGATCGATGGGGAATTTTGACATATCATTTGTAATGACGTATTCAAGGCCTGCACAAAAATCCAGCTGTGTGGGAATTAATGCAAACTGGAATGTCTATTTTGACCGGATTATGTTGTTTTGAAACAGATTCTTATTTGTATGATTTTGTTTTGCCTTTGACGATCGCCATTAGATGTTATCTGCAGACTTCCTGGTCTTGTTCCGTTGACTTATCATTGTCAATATTCATTGACTTTTGTGTCTTTTGATAAACTGTAGTAGTTTTTGGCACAAACAACTCCCATTGTAGTCGGTCTTAGTAACAAGTAGATAGAACGTATCTATAACTATTTGCCTTGGTTTTGGGTCATGATAATAATCATTAATTTGGTGGAATATTTCACGATATTATCTCTTAATGTTTTCTCTGTAAACGCCATTCTCAGTTAGGCTTTCCCTCTTGATTTATTTTGCAGTCAGCTTGGAATTAACATTCATAGTTCACACATTGTCACCGCCATCAGATTTTTAATTTATAAACAAGATTCGTGTTTGAGAGTGAGGTAATTTTAAACGACAACGAAAAGTCCCACGTACGTTTGAACGTTAACAACGTTGAACAATGAAAAGAAATATATTTCCTTCAATTAACGTACTGATTAAACATAATTAGTGAATGACCTTTCTTTTGTTTAATTACGTGCCCCTAAGGTATTTCCGGTTATTTTTAGAACAAAATATTCTCTTGGGTAAAGTGTTTAATGTCAATGAACGCGAGTTGTCCAAATTATTCAAGATAACAAAATTATTGTGTAGCAAGAATTTTGGTTATTTAAGCGCCCTGTCCTTAATTTACCTTAGTTATGATAAAAACATCGTGTAATTATATATTTTTAGAAACATTCCCAATGTTTTTTCCGGTTTAAAAAAATCTCTCTGGACTTTCCTATTTGTGACATGAATAATTGCAGTAGGTACCTTTTTACTAGGAATCATTTGCATAAGAATTATTTTAGGAACATGAGGAAAAAATGCCAGAATATAATTGTTACCAAACACAACTCTAGTCGACGAGACTCAGTAGGTATTGGGTTTTAAATAAATTTTAATTTTTATATTTTATTAATTATATATTTTCATTATATACGATGCGAATCATCCTCTGTGACAGATACAATAGTCTTACATGTGTGCGAATTACTTATAACTTTTAAAAAAGCATCGTATCCTTTCACATAATTGATTACCTTTTTCTTTTTAAACATTTATCTTCCTTTATAAACCGCACTCTATTCAAAACCGTTCCAAGAACGTTGATAGAGGAATGAGGTTATTGAGCTTAAAATCATAATGGTAGCCAGTTGTTACGGCAATAGGTTACTAGGTCTTCGATCGACTGAGAATAGACCAGAGCTCATCGCTGAATATTTCATACGCTTGTCGTGTTGTGCAGGTCAGGCTGATGCAACTAACTATAATTTTTGTGGGAAAGTAAAGCACTAAATCTGGAATAAATGATGACCGTATTTAGCTCATAGTAAAAGTTAGGTAGTAAAAATATAATATGATGGTATTTTGGTGTTTACGTATCTGAAACCTTTTGATTGTTTAGGCAACAAAATATATTGTCTAAATATTACTAGAGATTTAATGAAAAATTACCTAATTTAATTGTTGTAACGCCTCGATGGTCTAGTGGTTTAAGTGCCGGGCTGTGGTCTTGAGGTCCTGGGCTTGATTCCCGAATCGGGCAAAAAAACACAGCCCGGCACTGTGATCCAACCCGCATTTGGCAAGGGTGGTGATTTATTAAGCCAGGACCCATCTTTGCAATGAAAACATGATTACAAATTATGGAGGCCTTTGTTCTGCAGTGGGACAATAATTGGCTGATACTTTACTTTTAAACTTTAATTTAATCTGATACTACTTTAGGTAATCCAACGAAAATAGTCACAACTTATTTTGCAAAATTGACAAATACTGCTTCAGTATCTTGTTTGTGTTCGCAAACTGGAATTGGCAACGCGAGTATAACTAACTTACCAGCTGGCACGGGCATTCATTCAGCACTGAATCGCGCGGGAACTTTGCTAACTCGAGACATGTGCCAATTCCGACACACAATCCGTGACCTTGACACTAGAAAAAAAGTTGTGATTCAAGACAAGCGTACGATTTTACTTTTCTCACTCGGCAACTTATGTGTAATACTTATCTTGCAAATTTCTAACGGGTGATTAGCGATAATGACCTCCTCCCTATTGCCCCCGGTATTTAAATCTATACTAATATATAAAGCTGAAGAATTTGTTTGTATGTTTGTTTGTTTGTTTGTTTGAACGCGCTAATCTCAGGAACCACTGGATCGATTTGAAAAAATATTTTTGTGTTGGATAGTCCATTTGACGAGGAAGGCTTTAGGCTATTGGAAATCTTAAACCGCGCGGTCGGAGTCGCGGGCGACCGCTAGTAAATAAATAAAACTCCTTGGATTTACACACCATTTGCTTGCAGTTTGGAGCTAGCCCAAACTTTCAGACATCTTCTTCATACTTGTGAATAATCCAATCCTCAATTCATGCATCGGGTGGCCTATTTAATGGTTTTTTTTTTAAAACAGATTTTATCATCTTTCATGAAAATTGAAGTGATTTACATTACCCTTTTTTTGTATGAAGCTTGTTAACAAAAACGAGATGTTGACATTATGATTGAATACCGTTAGTTTCACATAGAAAAGGTGATGTCCAAAAAATGACCCAGATTCGACAGGAATGAAATGTATACCAGTGGATTGACATTGAAATAAAATATAATGTTACCAAGGGGGCAACCCTGAAATCGTTATAGTGTAGGAGCTAGGAGCAGAATAAAATAAGTAAAAAAATCCTTTAAAACAATAATAAAATAAGTTTACGTCATGCTGTGGCTTTATATGATGTTGTTTTAATGTTGTACCACTTGTGATAATTATCATCAACACATTTCACGAGCAACAGCAGCATAATAACAACATCATATTAAGTCATTAAATCATCCACATATCAAACACTCTGTTTTTGGAATATTTTTTCTTTTCTAAATTGTTTCCTAATGTACTGTCACTGATTAAACAGCCCCAATCCTTGTCACCAATCCTTTTATGACATTTGCGCTCAGTGAATCGCACCTCTGAACACTAATTTTGTTGTTGATTTGAAACTGTGGCGCGTTAAATACGTTGAGTGTAGTATCTATGAGCGAACAAAAATAAGTATAACAGTTAGAGCATTTCTTTTGCTTGTACATTCATGTGTAACACAAGTTATTGTGGATTAGAATGTCGTTGTTGTTATATTATAGGAAATATCATTAGAACTTATCACAATAAGACTTACATTATGATAATAAATGATTAACAAAGATATTCTCACCCAGAACATAGCTTGTTATTGAGTGTTTTTTATGTTGATGATTTAATGAATAATATGATGTTGATATTATGTTGCTGTTTCTTGTGAAATGTGTTGATAATAATTATCACAAGTAGTACAAAATTAAAACAACGTCATATTAAGCCACAACATGACGTAAGCTTATTTTATTATTGTTTTGACCGATTTTTTTACTTATTTGATTTTGCTCCTAGCTCCTATACTATAACGATTTCAAGGTGGCCCCCTTGGTAGCATTATATTATATTTCAATGTCAATCCACTGGTATACATTTCATTCCCGTCGATACTGGGTTTTTTGTCCATACATTTTTGGACATGTCCTTTCCAAGTCAACGTCTCAGTGAGAAGGAGTATGACAATTTTTGTAAGATTTACGTGCAAAAGCTCGATAGCTTTTGCACGTCACAAGCTCTGACCGTATTCAATACAAACGTGCATTCACAAGTTGTTTCTATCTACGACGTTGATTTAGAAACTACTGCCACTGGTCTAAAAGGCTATTGTTAGAGTTGGTGTCTGTTTTCACACAGTCAATGATGTTTGTATAATCACTCTTAGTTGGGAAGTATAACTGCGAACTGGCAGATCGCAAGATCGGCCGCCATGGTCAAAAGCGGCTGGAGGGGTATTTTGAGTATATTGGTAGTCGACCTCTGTTACCTCTGCAATAGTGATTGTATTAATGTTTTGTCTGTTATCTATTATGATTATAGTTGTAAAAAACCCGTTAGCTACCGTTAAATAACCAAATTTTTGGTTAGCTACCGATAAAATGCAGTTGTTAACGGTTAGTTATCTGACAGTGACAGCTAAAAAGGGTACAGTTCTTTTCCTTTGTGAAGAGAAAATCGATATTCAAAAGATAAATAAAATTCATTTTAGATGTTATCCTACTACCTAATCCTACTAAGATTATAAATGCGAAAGTTTGTAAGAATAGATGGATGGATAGATGTCTGTTACTCTTTCACGCAAATACTACGAAACGTAAATGTTAAATTATATGTCGCTATAATTTATAATTGCGTCTAATATACAATCTATTACTATTATTATTATACAAACACTTATTTACATCTAGCGGAATCTAGTGGAATTTAACCGTAAAATGCATAAAATGCGGGTTATTAACCGTTTCTAACGAAAAATGCATATTTACCCGCACGGTTAAAATCGTTAATAACCGGCGTCGCATCTATAATTATGATTCAAAAAGAGCTCTCTGTTAAAACTGCCGAAGGGCAATTCCTTACATAATGCCTTCAGAAGTGATTTATAGAAAGGTCACCATGGAACAGATACTAAAAAATATATTGCGTGAGTTTACCCTTGAGCTTATTTTTCTGCCATATATCACTATTCCTTGCCTGAATCAGAATAAAGATCACAGCGTATTGCGATCCCATCACATGTTCCGGACGCCGTCTCTGCCTATTTACATCATGTGGATTGAATATTTATGCGCATCCGTTATTCCACATTGATGAACGGATGTTCTGAGAAAATATAAATAAATCTGACGTCACCGATATTGATTTCAAAGAAATAGTTGAAATGAGATGGAATACCATGGCTCAAAATGGAACAAAATTAATATGTCATGGTGACAGTGTCTGACAGACAGTATACATGTTTTGTTCTGTGAAATTATGTTTCAATTAGAAATTTCTTAACTATATCATTGTCTCTCAGATTTACGTTAGAAACAGACGTCCAAAACACAGCCTACTTGCATATTAGGTGTTCATTAATGATATCTTTAATATAATCAAAAACTTGCTTGTCAAGGATGATATTTGGCATAAGTTCAAAACTTTGGTACAAAATAGGGTTTGGTCTACTTAATAACGTGCTATATTAAGTTTTAATTGCTAATTAAATAGTTAACACTCAAAACAGGGACAAGTTATCGGGTAAACATAAACAGACTCGCGAGCTACCTTGTTATAAGTTAAGCATATATTCGCTAGAACACGTTGGTCGGAATGTTCTCGAAATTGTGGGGTACGTGGAAGTTTAAGCACACACATAATTGTGATAGTTGTGACCTAGGTGCGCTAGTGTTCTCTTGTGGATAAAAAGCCTGCATATCCCAACCGCCGTGGATAGTCTCAGGGGAAGGGAAGAAGAAGCATTTACCAGTGCAACGCGCCAGTAAAAGTATTCAAAGAGTTGCAATTGTATAAATATGTACATCTCATAAATATTTTCGACCTTTAAAACACAATGTTTTTCTCCTGCTTTAGATAAAATTAATGTCTTATTACTACTCGTATTTAAATAATTTTATTCACAGCGATGTTGCGGTACCAGTGTTTTTTATTAATGATCTGACCTCAATTTATACCATTACCTCATTTTAATATTTAATTTTGGAGTATTTCCCTTCGCTCCCAGGTCGCAGATCTCCGCGGTGTGATAAATAGCCTCTTTTCCTCCTTCCTTCCTCCGAATAAAGACAACAACGAAATTACTTCCCCTCTCGCCTTCTCGGAAAGAAATGAATATACCATCGTTCAATTCAGAAATTTCTAACGCTAAAGTTGATCTCGAACCTGAGTGAAGTGGCTATCGAGACGACGCTTCCCAGTTTTTTCACGATTCATTTCTTACTATTTTGTAGGAATATCCTTTGTCTGGAGGAATTTTAGTCTATTTTCATACTTTGATGATAAGTTGTGCAGTTATTTTAATGTTTTGTTTAATTCATAAGTCACTTTTGACTTATGATCAAAATCACAAATATGTATAACACGCATGCCTACTCACGTGTAATCAGGTAAATAATTCATTTAGTTTTTGTGCACAGCTAAACATTGATAACATCTCTAATCGTAAAAATTAAATATCGATTGGTGGTACGTAATGTTCTATAGTCCATATCGTTTATGTAAGCGCATAAATATGATTGAACGAATCGCTTATCCTCCCCCGGACGGGCCCCACAATTACCATTATCTGTAAGCAGTGACCTTGTGATTTACACACGTATAAATAATCCCTTGTGGACCTTGTTGACATTTTTCGGACCATCATTGTTTATAGATTGGGAGCAAAGACTTTTGAAATGTTGGAAAAACCGATTTTTATGCTTTATGCTTTGGTTAAAGGTTACATTTGTACAGTGAAACTATGAATATTGTGTAAATTTTGTGGCAATTGCCCAGGCCAATGCAAAAATAAGTATCGAAACCGCAAAGCCAATTACGAAATTTATAAAGGTTTATTGTTTCTTACGAAAAAATAAATCAATACGTTTAGTCTTCACGAAAAGATACGCAAATAGGACCGGTCTCATAATTACCTCAAAGGATCCTGAATCTTTCAAACAGACTGGGATCCATCAAACAAATTAAATTAGAAGTTCTTTATCTTTCGGAGAACGGACAGTGGCTTTTTAGGGTTCCGTAGCCAAAATGGCAAAAAAACGGAACCCTTATAGATTCGTCATGTCTGTCTGTCTGTCTGTCTGTCTGTCTGTCCGCCAGTCTGTCACAGCCACTTTTTTCCGAAACTATAAGTACTATACTATTGAAACTTGGTGAGTAGATGTATTCTGTGAACCGCAACAAGGTTTTCAAACGAAAATAAAAAAAAATAATAAAAAAGGGGGGTCCCCATAGTTAGAACTGAAACTGAAAATATTTTTTTTCATTGAACATATAAGTGTTGGGTATCTATGGATAGGTCTTTAAAAATATATTGAGGTTTCTAAGCTCATTTTTTTCTTAAGTGAATACTTTGCGTGACAGACTCTTCCAAAGTGGAAAAAAGTGTGTCCCCCCCCCTCTAACTTCTAAAGTAAGAGGATGATAAATCTGAAATAAATATATAATGTACTACAGCAGAAGTTTTTTTAATACGTCAAAATTAGAATTTGTACGGAACCCTCAGTGCGGGAGTCCGACTCGCACTTGGCCAATTTTTTGGTTATACTTATTGTAAGTTCGAATATTCATTCTTATCGAAAATAAAATGATTGCCTATCTTTAATTTTACTGTTTGATTAATTTTATTGTTTCATAACAATATTCACAGCATTAGTTCGAAAACCGAGCGAATATTTGAGTAGATGTTATTAAAAAAATATAAATACATACATACTTTAGCAGGAATAAGTAGCTCTGGTTTTATTCCGCCTTCATCTGGAAAACGTGATACCACGCGCCGTGTATGTATGTTGTAATCGTATATAAAAAGAGTTTATAAAATACATATTTTTGTGTTAATATTGAATTATGGCTTATTTCTAACTACTTTCTAAATGAAAATCGTATTGCAATAACAGTAACCAATATGTTCAATAAACTTGCATTTTCTTAGTCTCCGGTGTCAATGACTGAATCGCATTGTAAGTTCTAGCGAAGAAAATTCAGCTCATTATTAGACTGCTCGGTGATTTTATTTTTATTTTATTTTATTTTTATTTGCACAAAATCCACAGCTCTTAAAAATTAATACAAAAAATTTTTATTCGATACTTACAGCTAATGACGGATTTTAAATATATTTGTATGACATAAAAATAAGAGAGACAACGGTCGAACACAGGTAATAGTCAACAACACATGTATTGCGATAGGATATTATAAAGATAAATATTTACTATATATTAATAGTATAATATATGAATAAAATAACTAAGCAAAAAACAATAGATAAACTAATAATAAATAGATGCGTAATTGTTTAAAATATACTTAAATAAATAAAAAGAAGA
Source organism: Nomophila noctuella (assembly GCA_958496325.1). Taxonomy (NCBI): domain Eukaryota; kingdom Metazoa; phylum Arthropoda; class Insecta; order Lepidoptera; family Crambidae; genus Nomophila; species Nomophila noctuella. The sequence continues at coordinate 700,751 of OY292491.1, read as the reverse complement.
TTAAAGTTAACTTGGTTTACCTTGAAGTATGTTGCCAATATCTTTTTTGTAAGACTGTAGTGAGGAACAGAATAAATCTGTCGAAGAAAACGTATCATTGTACACTCTCTGAAGGCGACGTATGACAGAGTTCTGAGCATAATTACTGTGCACTGATTTGCAACTAAAAAGTTTTGTGTGTCTGGTTCGGGTTGAGGGAGCTCTCAGAGTTAAAGATCTGGATACTGGATCCGTGCTGCCTATATCATTATTGCATATTTTATATAAAAAGGTCTTGTCGAGAAGACTACGTCTATTTTCAAGCGTCAGCAGGTGATGAAATCACACGCGCCTACATAGTCAGAGTGCGCACGAAAATTACTGCGATAATTTAGGTGCTTCAAAAATTTTATCTGTATTTTTTCTATATTTTGGGTATGTGTGACATACTGTGGGTTCCAGATGTTACTGCAGTATTCGAGAACACTCCTAACATAGGTGTAATAAAGAATCTTTAAACATTGAATGTCCGTAAATGGTTTGCTCACCCGCAAGATAAAGCCTAGGGCTTTAAAGGCTTTGGACACTATATTTTCTATATGATCCGAAAACGTTAATTTATGGTCCATCAAAACACCCAGATCTCTAATCTGTTTTGTTTTCTGCAAAACTGAGCTATGTCTCTATTGATGATCTAGGGACTGGCCGTAAAATAAACGATTATGAGTGCCCAAAGCAAACGGAGGGCAACAAATATGCCCTAAACGAAGAATCTAGAACCATTTGTCACACGAAGAATGTAGTTGATAAAAATTACTTCGGCTATTTTTCTAGGAGGTCTCATCACACAGTTTATTGTCTGTGCTCCTACAGAATGTAAACGGTGATTTTTTATTTTCTCTACTAATTTTTTATAACGTTTTTTTTAAGATGTGAAGCCGACAATCGCCGACAATATCGTCCTTAATATGAGTACTTACTCATTACACAAACACACAGATAACAGGTATGTTAAAGTGCAAAGGCGTTTGTGAAAATTTTAAATGCGCATTTATGGAGATTGCGGGCTTAACTTTATTGATTAATTAATTAATTAACAAAATAGCGAATAGTGCCGCTGTAATTCAGTACAACAAACAGAGAAAAAAGGTTTTTAAAAAGCCTAAATTGATGCTTCTAGTTAAGAAGACGTTTTTCGATCACTGCCCTCGTTTCAAAAGTGTGGTCTCACCAACCCTTTTTGCCCGACAACAACCACAAATCTTATAAGGTCAAAAACTTAAGTAATTTGTCTACGTTCGGCCTAATGCGCTTTCTTAGTTGAAGTGTTGAAACAATCACCAGTCAACGATCAATGCTGACGAGCTGAGTCTATCTTCTTGAAGTACACAACTTACTTAGTATCCATCAACACGGCTTTTTATTAAACCATCAAAATGTGTTATATTATGTAGAAATGAATTTGACTCTCAATTATTCTCCATACTACGAAATGTTGGTAATTATTATTGATAAAGTTCAAAAATCAGTTTGGGCAACTGCGATAATAAGTCTGCTTAGTTATTCAGTCGATAAATAATGAATCTTTTTGTTTGAGATTTTTTTCGCAAAGACATAATTAATATTTTACCATTGTTCAAAGCATTTCCTGACGTCGGTAAACAGAGAAAAGTTCCCGGTGTTGATTCATCTCAAGTTTGCCAAATATTAAAAATGTCTAGTCATTTCGGTCGGAAAGGTCCGCGGCGCATCGGTGCATCCCTGTGAATGCACTGTGAGATAGGGTCAGTTTACTCACTTGTTCTCTTTCCCGGAGCGGGCGAGAGTTCATTATAAGATTTTCTTATTCACACAAGTCATAATGCACATAGTCGTAAGTCCTGGTCTGTGAGATTTTTGTCCCACAAGGTTTTAAGAAAGCGTAGGATGTACCAATGATATAAATCTTTTTTTTTATAATAAGTGCCCCATATTTTTTCACATGTGGGTATTTTAATTTTATTATTTTTTTTATTTTTAAATACATACAACAAATTACAATCATAAAATTAGCTAAATGATGAGTTGACAAATTTTGATCTGGATCGTAATTCAAAAGTATGTGTAACATAAAGACATGCAGAAAGGACGTTTCATAATATAATATATCTATTTATTGTTTTTTTATCTCTTATCCAACAAAAATTAAGTGTTGAACAAATAATTTTTCAAGGCGGACGTAATGCCTAATGGCTTCCTTTACCAGTCAACCTTCGGACCAAATAGAACGTGTAGTATGTATGTAGGAACGTAATGCTAATGGAAAAATAAATTGTTTTTTTTTAAATCTTTATATATTCACCATCTGTACTTTAAAACAATTTTCCCATTACCGGTCCACCTACTGGACCCCGGACTTAAACATATAAACGAAATACACCATCCGGCAAGAGTGAAATATATCAAAGAGTATATCTCGGTATTTACATAGTGAAGTCAATAGAGGCCAGGGTTCTTCACGGCCGGTCTGGTGCGGGTTAGGTATTTGCACGTTTTATCACTTTAGATCATGTCTAGGCACTCATATAGCAAATATGTTGTTGTTGTTTGTATAAAAACGACGTAAAGCAATGATGCTTGAAAAAGTTGTTTTAATTCACCAGTCCATTACAACAGTACCATCCTTATAATTTTCTTTTTTTATATTTCAGATGTAATTTTTGACAAAATGCAATTTTAAATTATAAGCAAGAATTGCGTCCGTTCCGCTGGGTCTCATTTCTGGATAGAGCAAAAAATCGTGCGTATGTTATCGCGGTAGCAGTTCGTTGCTCGGAAAATGTCCTAGGATCCTTCTTGTTTTATTCAACAAAATGTTCCTTTTTTGACAAACAAGACTACTGAAACGCATTCCGAGAAAATGTTATCTGTGAAACAAGTGTTTTGATATTAAAACATGGAACTGAAATAATGAATTTAAATAGTGTGGTCTCAAAAGAGAAAATTCCTTTGGCATTGGAAAATATATTGTACATACATACGATGGATTGCAGCGAACAACTGATCTGTTCCTAAAATATTTAAGTTCAATATTATGACTTAAAAGAGCACAAAATTCATATGAAAATCTATAAATTGCCTAGGCCCTAGAGAGAACGTTCGGCTGAATGGCTGTAAATATAAGATGAAGCAAAGTCGTTTCTTAGTAAAGTCTATTTGAATTATTTTAATTAAGAGAGCAATTTTATGCAAAGAAAATAAATCAGCTGGATCTAAATCCGTCTTATTAAATACACGCCAAACTTCAGTCGCGTGTTTTCCGCCTAGTGTCTTTCTATACTTACTGAAAAAGTTACTTTTTCGAGTATGCGACAACATGTTATGATAAAGTCATTTGATATAATATGTCACCATGTCTATACTTAACTCAAGGAAAGCTCATCATTCCTCTCCATTATTTTTAATCTTGCAAAAACGTCTCCGAGCGATAAGTGACCTTCGACTTACTACCCTTATCAGAAGACCACAGCCCATCGAATGGATGGAAGGTTAGACCAGCAGCCCGGGAGACAAGATAAATCGCCAATCTCTCCAGCCTTGAGATGAAATATGTTCGGACATCGGGCGCCCTCTGGCAGGATTGCGATGCACTTAGCTCGAAGGTCAGATGGACCAATAGGGTTGATTCGGCGTGATATTAGAATGGATTAGGCTAGCATTCGGTAATACCTTATTATTCTCGTATGTGTTTTGAATGACTGGTAAGAGGGTATATTTGGGTTGAAAACTTCTATGTTTGTTCCCGAACGAATGTTAAATTCAAGCGATTTTTATTCAATAGTTTTCCATGTGGAATCAAAGACTATATTCCAAATAAACTTATGCAGTTATAGGTAGCGTTACTCAATTTCCATCGGGTAAATTTATAAAAGAAAGGTTATTTGGTAATGTAATTGATTTTTACCCCGCAGACAGTTCTTCATCGAGCATATTAAGGCGTGTTAGTAGATGCAAACGCCTTTTCCAAAATGTAACAATCAGCACATTCTATAGATGCAGTAATGTGTGTCTTTCATACCTCATCCCTCTGCCTACAAATGACGAGCGAAATCCTAGAATCACTTCGGTTAACTTAATGATCGGAAAATATGAATAGTTGAGGAAAGATGTTGCGTAACTCAACTCGTATCGAATTTGTAACCGTTATAGAAATGATGACTCAGGGAAAATACAAGCCAGAAGATTAATGAACAATCTATTGCGGAGGTCGGTTACGAGATGTTATTTGATAGAGAGTATTATGCATGAACCAGTTCGGTGAATAGATTGCGTGGATGAACTGGACAGTAATGGAACAGATGAAACTTCTATTGGCATATCATTTATGTTTGGAAGGATACTGATTGGCTGACCTATACATATATTACATGATTTGCAGAACCTAGATAGAAGTTTTGGCAAACACAGATTCTTTGTAAACCGTAGTATGAACAAAAACAAATTAGGTGATGGATTTTTTATGAATGGGGGCTCATTGTATGACTTTATCAAATGTAGGTAAACAGTTTATGATAAGTAATTTATTTGTAACGCCTCGATGGTCTTGTGGTTTAAGTACCGGGCCGTGATCTCGAGGTCCTGGGTTCGATTCCTGGGTCGGGCAAAAATTTGTGTTGATTTTTCTGAACACAGCCCGAGTTTGTGATCGCCAACCCGCATTTGGCAAAAGCGTGGTGATTAAGGAAAAACCCATCTTTGTAACGAAAACATGATTTATAGTAAATGAGGCCTTTGCCCTGCAGTGGGACATTAATACGCTGATACTACTACTACTTACTACTAATTTATTTGTAAATAGATTTCTCTCCAGCTTAAATGTTTTACAAGTTGGCGTGTTAATACGTAAAGTGTTGTGTTTTTTGAAGCTTTGGTGCGCTTTTCATACGATGCTTTTAAAGAGAACGAAGTTTTATAATATTCATGGAACAATTAGTGTATTTTGAAGTTCAGACATATTCTCGTAAAAACATAAACTCACCTTTTCCAAAAATAACGTTGAATCCAATCGTTTTTTAAATAATATATTCGAAATAAAAGTAATCCAGAATTCCTTCCCACTCATTGATAAAAAAGTTGTTCATTCAATAAAAGCCCAACCCTTCTCAACTCCAAACATAGTAGTTAACAACTCCATCAATTTGTTTGTTCACGAAAACATCCCAGTATGTCCTTTTTTCCAAACGCACAATGAAGCCACTTTCAGTAAGGAACATTACAACTGGTATTTAGGAAAACGAACTAAACAGAATATGGATTCTTCAATTGATAAAGATACGTCTTTTCAAAATTAATAAATAGTCAAAATGAAATAGTCCATACTACTTTTAAACGGATAGAATCGCGTTATAATTTTAGCCGCGTAAACATAAGTTAATTTGGAAGTTTTTGGTGTTACATTTTTTTTTCATTTACATTTTGTTGGCACTTTAAATAACTGAAAATAACATGGAACCTCGACCGCTTTCCGTTCAGTCCGGACTTCGTATCTCCCTATATTGTGCATTCAGTGTTCGCAGGTATCCAACCAGGATTTCAGGTTCACTGGACAGATTAGTTTTCCCGGTATATATGAAGGTGCGGAAAGTTACTCTTGGAAATTGCGATCTGAGCCATTCGCCTGTCGTATGCAAAGACGTATTTTACCCCTATTCTGCCACATACGCAACACTCTTGTCTTTTCGTTGTCATCTATTTATAGCATACGTATTTATTACATTATTTTATTCGTGCTCACCAAAGAAGAGACTAATGTCGCCGTTGATACATAAGAATATATCTTTTGTTACATATTTCATGGAACTTTGAATGGTTGCTACTCATAGTGTCAACGAACCGTTTAAAGAAAAGAAGGGTTAGGTATCCAATTCTTTCTTACGTAAGGCTTGACTGGTACATTAAAGTCATTAAATTATACTCGAATGGAATAAAAATAGTTTGATGTTTTATCTGAGCCCCGAGCTGGAATGAAATTAGATTTCAAGGTCAGACTACGATGGCACTAAAGGTATTTAACCTTTTCTGCTAGCGTGCCCTCAAAGGAAGCGTCGGTGTGATACCTAACTCAAAGGCTTGGAGGTAAATGGGTAACCACAAACAAGGTTGAACAATTTTAATTTAACCCAAACGAGTAATGAAAAAGGATGTTCTGTGTAGTCTAGAGTAGGTACTGATGCTTGTGAATTAAGTGAATAACAAATCAGTGATTTGGACAGAATTCGCTAGTGTTTTTCAACCAAATTGGGTGGGCATTGCTCGTAGATGGGTTTAGAGTATAAAATAAAATAGTTCTTGTTGACCAATACTGTTCATCAGCGTTTGCTCAACGTTATTAATTTATTTAAACTTTATTGCACGATATGAGAATTGGACAAAAGGCGGAATTAATGCCTTATAATCGCATTCTACAGCTACTGTATTAATTTAAGTTTAACAGCTCTTAACATTAAGGTATTAGGTACCTACACAAGTACCTACATGTACTTGTTAAGCCGATTGCCTATTGCAAAGGTGCAATACTCATTATCGGTAACAGACCTACTATTCAAGCCATTGAAAACGATGACGTCATTACCCTTCTACGAGATAGAATTATTATGACCGATCACATTAATCATTGTCTGGAGCAAGTCGTGTCCATCGTATTAATCGGTATTACGACCGTATTATTCAAGGTCCCGTACAATTTGTTTGATACACTCTATCGTAATCGGAGTCATCTCGATAATAGCGGGAGAAGGAAAATTACGGTGTTTGTTAAACGTATCACCATACGTTTGGTCGCTTGGAAGATATAATTTACGTATATTATATGTTACATGCCAAGCATTATTTTATCTTGCCCAGATTACAAGAGGTGCTGGGTTCAGTCCCAGTCAACGAATGTTTGTTTGTTAAATGAAAAAATGAAAAATGAAATAATTTATTGCTTTAACTTAAAAGGATACAACAGTCTTCTTAAATAGTAAATAGTGTACAATAAAGACACAGTAGATATATAGGTTAGTGTGTTTAAGCAATGGGTACTAGTCTCAGCGAGATGCAGGGCATAGCCCAGCGCTGGTTTTCAGACTAGTCCGTTTTACGAAGGTTAGGAAGAGGAGGCCAGGGAGGTTCGCTGTTGTTAATAATTTAAAAAAATATATTTTATTGACTGGCCTTTGGTCTAGTGGTTAGAGAGCCTGGAACACAAACTAAGGGTCGGGGGTTCGAATCCCGCTAGGGGCAAATGTTTGTGTAATGAACATCGGCATTTGTACTCAAGACATGGATGTTTATAAAAGGATTTAAGTATCTCAATCCGTTTCCTAGCATCCATAGTACAAGCTTCGAGCTTAGTTTATTAGGGCTAGGCAATTGATGTGTTGGTTCAAAGAATTTAATATTTATTTATACTATAGGTAAAACATAAATTGTTTTATTTAAGGATCTTAATACAAATAGTACACAGTTTGATGATTGGAACATACTAGAAGGTACAGTGCTGTTCTAGTTCTTCACTAGCGGCCGCCCGCGACTTCGTCCGCGTGGATGTCGGTTTTCATTATACGAATGTTTTTTTCCCGCTAACTCCCGTTCCCGTGGGAATTTTGCAATATCCTTTTGCAACTAAGCATCAAGTTTACTAAGGGACCTGCATGCCAAATTTCAAGCGTCTAACTCAAGTAGTTTAGATTTTCCATACAAACTTCCACCCCCTCATTTCGGGGGGTTGGAATGGGTCAAAAAGTAGCCTATGATCTGTCTCAGGGTCTAAAGATTGTCTGTACCAAATTTCATCAAAATCGGTTGCGAGGTTAAAGCGGGAAAGCGTAACAGACAGACAGACAGACAGACAGACAGACAGACAGACAGACAGAGTTACTTTCGCATTTATAATATTAGTTGGGATATAGTTGGGATGGATGCGTGGGCTTACCCCGAGGGATAAAATGACTGCTTATAATATGAAGAAATAACGTGTATTCCTTTGAATTTTATTGCAGATATCAGCACTGAGTATATGATTATACCGTAATAATATTAACATCGCGCCGTTGTTGTAATTTGACAGGCGTTCCCGATCCTCCACGCGTGGTCTTGGGGGACAAATTCCATATCATATTATTGCCTCTGAAATTTTGTAGGTGCGTAAAATACAGACATTTTCAAAGGTTCCCAAGGATAAGACTTAAACTCCTGTGGGTTGGCTTTTTGAAAGACAGAAAGAAAGAAAATACATTTATTGGAGAAAATACATCATATTTAAGAAAATACAAAAACATAATAATTATAAAAAATTGGCCAAGTGCGAGTCGGACTCCCGCACTGAGGGTTCCGTACAAATTCTATTTTTGATGTATTAAAAAAACTACTGAATAGATTTCGTTCGAACCAATTTTCGTTGGTAGTTTTTATAGTAATGTACATCATATAATTATTTCAGTTTTATCATCCTCTTATTTTAGAAGTTAGAGGGGGGGGGGACACACTTTTTTCCACTTTGGAAGGGTATGTCACGCAAAGTATTCACTTTAGAAAAAAGTAATATTAGAAACCTTAATATGATTTTTAAAGACCTATCCATAGATACCCCACACATATATGTTCAATGAAAAAAAATATTTCGAGTTTCAGTTCTGACTATGGGGACCCCCAATTGTTTTTATTTTTTTTTCTATTTTCGTGTGAAAACCTTGTTGCGGTTCACAGAATACATCTACTCACTAAGTTTCAACAGTATAGTACTTATAGTTTCGGAAAAAAGTGGCTGTGACAGACTGGCGGACAGACAGACAGACATGACGAATCTATAAGGGTTCCGTTTTTTTGCCATTTTTGCTACGGAACCCTAAAAACAGTTTTTGACATTTTCAATGCTTTTTTTTGCTTCATGGTGATAAATTGCACGATTTTGATTGTACGATATTACGACATTTTTCATTATACAAGTAAAGTAAAATTTTCAATGAGATATTCTTAATAGGCAATTTTTGCGTATTCGCCAAAGTGTGTAATAAAGGATACCGTTTCATGAAATATGCACATTTGATTATTATTTTCGATACTATGTGCAAATTTTTTAAACTTAAAATAAGGAATTCAAAATAATTAACATTTTTCTGGTTCAAATACAAACCCTTTATATTATAAAAATGCTTCAAGACCCGTTTCCTTGACATCTACAGCAATGCATGGTGACTTCTATAATACTTAGTTACATACTTTCAGTCTCACGCCTTATTGAATTTCTACCAATCGTGCACTTCGCTTGCGAGACAGACTCCAATACCGCTCAAGGCTCTGTCGGATTTATCTCTACTAATCTACCAGTTGCGAGTATCACGACGACGCTGCAACGAATGAGGCGTCGTATTAGATGTTACATTTACTTCCTTATTTCAGTTTTATGGAATTTTAAAGTTTACGGAGGCAAACGAACAAGAGGTTCACTTGATGGTAAGTGATCACCGCTGCCCATGTAGGTACTTCCACTACCGCACAAGGGTCGCATATGCGTTGCCTTTCAAGACCCCATACCCTCCCAAACAGAGCTCTGGCGACCTTACTCACCAGCAGAAATATAGTGTTTAAGGTGGAGGTACTTTCACGGCCGAGCAGAGCTCATTAAATTTCCGGAAAGTTGCACTAAGCTCTACCTTTTTTTTTTTTTTTTTTCTCGCGGGGAATGCGTTACGCACCTTAACCCTGTTCTAGGGGTTGAACAAGGCCGTGTGTGGGGCTCCCGGTGTCCAATGGGACACTGCTCCTGGGAAGGTGAACCCAGGGGTTTACCCACTAAACCCCGCGGTACCCCGTCATCGCTTTGACGGGCGGCCACGGGCATCAGTGATCCTTGCTCCGCGAACCACCCAGCGAAGCCTTTGAAGGCTCTTCTTGTCCCCGTTGACAGGGGGTTGCGGAAGCGTGCTTGGGTACTAAGGCGCTTCCGCTCGTCAGTGGCCTAGTAGGCCGTGTAAGGCAGGTCAGGGTGCCCCCACACCCGGGACCTGCATTCCAACTCCTTGTAAGGGCGGCAGAGTTCGATCGAACGCTCGCCTCCTCCGCCCTGGTCTTCGTCTGCGGATCGCTGGAGCGAGGGGATCTTGCTCTCGCTCGCGCTCCGCGGCTTCCTTCTGCGACATCACGTCCTCGCAGAAGGAAGCTACCGCCTCCCAAGCCTCTTCGCTCCCCAGCATGGATTGGACCACGCTGGGAAGTGTCAGTGCCTGGCCTACCACGGTGATGAGTGCGCTGCGTTGCACGGCCCATGCCTGGCACACGGCCAGAGTGTGGTGTGCCGTATCCTCCGCTGCACCGCATGCATGGCAGCACGGAGACTCCTCTCGTCCGATTCGGTGCAGGTACGCCCCGAAACAACCGTGCCCAGTCATGACCTGCGCCAACCGATATGTCAGGAAGCCGTGGGGTCTTTCGAGCCAGTCCTCCAGTACTGGCTCGAGTGCATCGAGAGTGCGGCGGCCAGCGGGTGCGTCAGCGATGTTCCGCCGCCAGCGGCGAAGGAGAATATCTCGCGCCTCCTGCCGAACCGCACTTAATTCTCTTGGGGCGGGATTCTCATCTCGCGCCCTCGCACTAAGCTCTACCTCGACTAACCTACCAGATGTCATTTTTAACGGAAAATGTAAGGTTGCTCGTAGTTATGGAATTGAAGATAGCCTTCTGGTTGGCTTATAGTGCAATGACATATTGTAGAACTGTTGAACTGGCGTACTTTCTGTCCTAGAACGTTAACTTCAATATTGAGTCCGCCATCTTGTAAAGGAAAATGAAGGTTGCAAGGCTTAGTTGCTGAACAAAAACTGGCCTTCGTAACAACTTAATGTCGTACTTTAGAAGAAGTCTTTGGCTTATTCAGTATGAAAAATAGACAAGTAATAAAAATAGATCAGTCAAATAACAAGAAATAAGGGACTCCCCCTTATTTTCAATGCTCAAAATACGGGTCACTATCACAGCCATGAAGATACTTAGACTTACGGCTAAGAACATTAACAAAAAGGTGTTAAAATACTACATGGTCTAATAAATAAATAATTAATTTCGGCACTAAACATGGATCTTGAACTAGTGCGCCGCCTGAAGTAATTTAGATTAGGTTCACTAAATCTTCACGCGTATTACCGGGATACGACGTCGTGACTAGTTTACTAAACACTTATGTTATCAACCCTGCCAACGATCGTAATAATAAAATATGACACTAAAATTTGTATAAGGTGTTATATTACGAGTATATCGCATTATGTTAAATTTTTGTCAAAATATTTTATTGTTTATAAATAAATAATCTACATTTTTAGGCTATTTTTGCATATTATTCATTTACTTGCCTTTCCTTAGAGATGAAACACCACGTTGAATGTTATAACTTTAACAGGTGTTATATACATAAATATTTTAAATTTGTAATTTTGTTTGTTTGGATGTTTTTCGTCAATCACGCTGAATCTACTGAACGGAACTTTTGATGAAATTTGGTATAAAGGCAGGCAGGCAGTCTGACTTAGGTGATATGATACTTTTTATCCCTTTCAAATGGCAAAGAACTAGCTTCCTATTAAAATACTAGCGATCTTCATGAAAAGAGTGTGTACTTTACTAAAGGGCTGGCATGGCGATGTGACACCGTATCAAAAACTTTATTATTTTATTGTTTGCTTCCTTATTCATACAAAAAATCTGAGGTAGATAAATTCTTAAAGGAACACAACGTTTTTCCTCAGTCTGCTGTTTTTGAATATTGTAACATAGTGCATTACACTTTACTGTAAACAACTCCTCAGTTCAAAGCACTCGAGGTGATTGACGCATCGCCGCGGAGTATTCGGAGAATATCAAACGTTTAAATACATTATAGAGTTCAGAGGCCTAATCTTTATTTAAGCTCGGTACACGTTCAAGAATAATTCGGTGTTTAAATTGACGACGTTGTGAAAATAAAATAAAGCGAGTGTCTCATTGATCTCTCAGTCAACATACGCTTAAGACACATTGCGTATAAAACAATCATGTTCAAACATTTCGTGGTGCATCTTTTTAAAAGCCACTCACAAGAGTTCTTAAATTATAATTTGTTGAACTCACTTATGAACAGGCTTATAAAAATACTAACAGTCACCTGCAACATCCGCGTGGTATTCGGTTTACATAGTGTTTTACTATAGCTTAAAGCCTTCCTTGACTAATGGACAATCCAACCCAAAAACATTTTCCAATTCGAACCAGAAGTTCCTGAGATAAGCGTTCAAATGAACAAACAAACTCTTCAGATTTATTATGATGATAACTAACTAACTAACTTTTATGGCTCAACGACCCAAAGTGTGTCTTGGCCTCCGAAACAAGAGACTTCCACCGGTCTCTCTCTTGCGCCACCTCCAACCAGTCCTCAACCCCGAGCTCGCGCAGGTCAGCTTCCATCCATTATGATGATAATTGGTAACTAACTTTTGTGCAATTTCTGCCCTCTTCATTTGATTAGGGGCGATATTTTATAGGATACAAAAGTATCTGCCAAACGAAGAGGAAGTTATTTCCGCAAATAAATAAGACGTTGAAATCACTCATCACAACAAATATCAAGTGTGCTGCTTACAATCTGTACACATAATTCAGAATGTTATGACCCACTAGAAATGAGCGAGCTATATCATTCCCTCGTAGCGTAATAAAATCTCGAGAATGCATGCTGTTTTCTCAGCAAGCGCGTGCTGGGAAAATTAATCGAGAAAATTTGCGATAAAATACGTGTTAACGACCTAAAGAGCTAGATTTATTAGTTCAGAAGATACGCTAAGCGTCAATTATACTTAATGAAACTTAAATACACATTGAAGACACAGTTGATGAATATGCAGACTTGATTTGCGTTTCAGAACCACATGGATTCATTTTGATATTATTAGTTTAGAACACACTAGGCTGTAATTACGCTACTGAAGTTCGGCAGCATTGCATTTTCTTTACAAAATTACGCGTAGTAATTTCGGCCTAGTGTAATCTTCCATTTAGAACACAAACACATTGCAGGCGTAGTCACGCCGAACTTTGGTGGCATTTTTACCTCCTAGTGTGTCTCCTCTATGCTACGTAAGGCTGAGCCGATGCTTTGATGTCTTGGTTGATCACGTGCAATCTGGCAGATGTGATGGTATGGACTGCAGCAACTTGATTTTCTTTGTATTTGCTTAAGGAATTGGCGAGATTGAGTCGGGGTGCCACTTTATTGGTTGTAAAACTGACAAATCTCAGATTGGTTTAGATTTTTCTAATAATTACGAAATAATATGAAGGTCTTATCGAACAACATTGAAATCAAGTCGTCATTACAACTCCTGCGTGCATTACAATTATTTCTTACTTGCTTTTGACAATAATGGAAAAGCCTACATCATAAACGGTATTTTTTGTAAAAGTTATAAGACAAATAGGTCACTTGACACATGTTGGAGTTAAATGACGTGACATAACATACCCCGAACAATGACCGCCCTAAAAAAGTTTCAGCCCAAAAGTTTATTTGGGTCTTAGTCCAGTAATTTTAGCAATTTTGATCCACGATCTGCGGAATAATTCCTAGTGAGCTGAATTTTTGTATACACCTTTATTATGATATTGTAATGATGATGTGAAAAATCGACATTGATATCGTGCCGGCTAAAAAAGTTATAGGGGTCCAAACGTCACGAAAATCAGTTTTTCGCAAATATCTCGCGATCTATTGCTCAGAGGTCAATAATGGTTTCATAAAAGTTGTTCGTCGTAAAATTGTCTACAAAAAAGGTCTCTTGAATTTTTCTGTAGAATTAACCGTTTTTGAAATAGAGACTAGAACGCAGTCACATATGGTATTGTATACCGTACGCCGCATACCAAGGCATAAACCCTATTGTTTGTTTTTTTCCCTTTTTTGATTGTGTGTTTTTGTTAGTGTGATGTTCTAAATATAGAAATATAAAGGACTTGTAATACTAGTACAGTAAGGAAAATAGGAATATCAACTATAAAAAAATTAGTGGCAATTTTTTTTGTCAATTTATAACTCAAGAACGGGCTCACCGATCCAAACCAAATTTTCAGGGTTTGTACAAACTATTTAGTAGATGTTTTATGTGAAGTTTGAACAAAATCGGTCGTTCACTTTATACGTAGCGAAGCACGTACCGGGCCGCTAGTAATGATATAGATATGCAATGTGAATTTTAGCAATTTTGATCCACGATCTGCGAAAAAAATCCTAGTGGGCTGAATTTTTGTAAACGCCTTTATTATGATATTGTAATGAAGATGTGAAAAATCGACATTGATATCGTGCCGGCTAAAAAAGTTATAGGGGTCCAAACGTCACTGGACATAGCATATCTATATCATTACTAGCGGCCCGGTACGTGCTTTGCTACGTATAAAGTGAACGACCGGTTTTGTTCAAACTTCACATAAACCATCTACTAAGTAGTTTGTACAAACCCTGAAAATTTGGTTTGGATCGATGAGCCCGTTCTTCGGTTATAAAGTGACAAAAAAAATTGCCACTTAGTTTTTTATAGTTGATATTCCTATTTTCCTGACTGTGCTAGTATTACAAGTCCTTTATATTTCTATATGTAGATCATTATACTAACAAAAAACACACAAACTAAAAAGGGAAAAAAACAAACAATAGGGTTTAAGCCTTGGTATGCGCCGTACGGTATAAAATACCATATGTGAGTGCGTTCTAGTCTCTATTTCAAAAACGGTTAATTCTACAGAAAAATGCAAGAGACCTTTTTTGTAGACAATTTTATGACGAACAACTTTTATGAAACCATTATTGACCTCTGAGCAATAGATCGCGAGATATTTGCAAAAAACTGATTTTCGTGACGTTTGGACCCCTATAACTTTTTTAGCCGGCACGATATCAATGTCGATTTTTCACATCATCATTACAATATCATAATTAAGCTGTATACAAAAAATCAGCTCACTAGGAATTATTCCGCAGATAAAATCTAAAATTCCTGGACTATCTGCCACTATCCTGTTTCACACTTGAACTGCATACTTCATTTCGCTCGACTTTTGGGTTCTGTATTTGAATATTCCTGAAATGGTCAACTTTTAAAATTAACTCATGTTTTTAAAAATGTGTGCATTTATAATGCATAAACAGTTAATTTGTAACAAATCTGAAGTTTTTTGTATCAGCTAATAACGGTGACCTATACGGATCGTGTGAACTTTTAGGGTTGGTATACATTTAGATTCAAATTTCCTTGAACAACTATGTTTATTTATGTCAAAAAAGACACCAATTTAAAAAAAATTAGTAGCATTATCATTACAATAATCACAACGAATAGGCGTTTGTTGTTCACCACAGCAAAAATGATGCGTAAATTGCGCAGACTGATTCAATATTTCAGGTTACACTGTCTCGTGCCTAATTTTTATCTCACGAGGTGTTAAGTGGCTATTAGTCTCATGACTGCGGAACCCTGTTTCGGACTAGATGTGTCGGGACCCGTCCCAGATATGGACTTAGTATTAGCCAATATTTTACCCGGCGTCATGTGAGGCCCAATTTGTCGCCCTGGGGAAACTCACCGTAAGTGAGGCTTGAAGGGCATTTTTTATCGCGTAGTGGATTGCTTTGCCTACGCGTTTTTAACATCTCTTCAACTGACATATAGTCGTATGGCTTATGATAACGGCATCAATCTGCCCCAGGAGGATTAGTTTTTCAATTCGGTATAAATACGGAACAGAAAGTAGGATAGCAAAATAATGTTATGAATATAATAATAAAGTAACTATTACAATTCTCCATATTCGCGTATGTACTCGTACAATGAAAATTTCACGTTGTACGAGCCATTATAAATTTAAGAAATCTTCGGTATTATTCTTTTGGTAGTACTTGTCATTTCACTTCTCAAAGATGGTAGTAATAACAATGAATCTACTTCTGAAAAGTATTTTTAGGGATTCATTAACTTTTAATTCTCTTGGCTAAAATTTGTCGGAATACAATTTATAATGAACCCTCTAGATATACACTCCCCAGGAACATAATACAATATTGACATTTAATTTCAATTTGACCTTTAATTTTGTTTCCTTTTGATTGGAGTATTCAGATTATTCATTTTAAAGAAATACAAATTATATTTCTGTTTAATAAGTCAAGAATTCTGGTCGGTAATTGAACTCTTTAATTGTGTTCATTCTAAAATAGATCAAATCTAAATATTATTTATTCATCGTGGAAAGAAATAGTAATTTGATATTCACTACTGTAATGGATTTCATATTTTTCATATTAATGCAATATTACGTACTAGTACAAATAAATGGTTCAATATTTTAGTAATAGATATTTTTTGCAAAATAAATATCATTTCCAAATCAAATATACTTTTTGTCGGTTTCACATCAGTCTGACTGGTATATTTTGGACTACATTATACGGTTGGGTACATTTTCTGCAGATCATAAGGATTCCATTGTAAATTAGAAGTGAGACGCACGAGTATCACTTGAAAGCCTGTCGAGTTGACAATTTGATTATTTTCTCCGTTCACATAGTGAGAATAAGAATGCTTTATTAATGTATACTTTGTTTTACATTTTGCATTGTGAATTGAACACATTCATATTGCTGTTTTTCATATTTCCCATTTCATTATGTTAAAAGAAGTATAAAAAGTAAAGACATGTCAAAAATAAATATTTCTGTTCAACATTTACCTATTTACTAAGACAATTCTCCAAGTCAAATGAACTCGTACAATTACATAATCTTCCAAGCAATCTCAGTGATACGTACTAAGCAGAATCCGAGTTAATATAAACATGAAAATAATTGAAACAGCTGCATCCACCGGTCCTAGGTAGTCCTAGATACCCTAGGCAAGGATACCCCCCTACGGGTGGGGAGGGGTCATCAGAAGTGGGTCAGAGCAATGAACTGGGCCACGAGACAGGTGAGGTGGGCTGACCCATCGCGACGTCTCCGATACTCGCTTGATAAACAATCATAACGAGTAAATGCATTTCATTGCGAGGGAATGTTGACTTGAACGTTTCATGTGACATTCATGCGCTACGAACATGTTTCTTTAGGATTGATTCTGATATCTGTAACACAAGTTCAGTGCTTAAGCTACTTATAACGAAGTCAGATCGGTATGTGATGTTGTGACATATAAATAAATAAGAAATAATTACAATACTTAGGCTCGTATTAATAAATCGCACTCAATCTTGAATATGTCTGAGCTCGATCTTGAATATGTCATTCTCATACAAAACAGCACCTCAAATTCGCGCTTAAGATCGAGATCAGAGTTGAGTGTGATTTAATAATACGAGCCTTAGACTAACACACCAATTGCCTAGTCCCAAACTAAGCTTGGAGCTCGTACTTTGTTTGCTAGGGAACGGATAGACATACTTAAATACTTTGATTTATACAAACATACTTATTTATACAAGAAACATGCCCGTCCTATCCTGCTTGAATATGACTAATAACAGTTAAATATAGCTCGAAATACAAATAAAAGGAACTTGTTTGGGTAATAACTAGTGAAGATGTGAGTTAGTCACCATCAGACTATGTGTAGCACTAATTCTGTAGGTACTTTAAATAAATTCTCAGATTTATAACATGATTAGCGGCCGGCCGCAACTTTTTCCCCTGGATTTCGGTAAGCTTAAAGCCTTTCTCAACAAATGGACTATCTAACACAAAAAGATTTTTCTGAATTCGAACCATTCGTCCCTGAGATAAGCGTGTTCAAACAAACAAACAAAAAACTCTTCAGCTTTGTTATATTAGTACCAATACTGATTTTCTACGTGATATCCATTTTGAAACAATTTCAAAGTAAATACTTCATATTATGTTTACTGAACGCGTCTCTTACTTGCCTCGTTCCAATCTTCTATTTCAGTGAGTTTACAGGAACCTTCGTATCTATCAGCTTCGGAATACCGAGCTAAATCCGATTATTGGTAATGTATATTCTTCTTTGAGAAAATATCGGTATCGTGATTGATATAAAATTAAAATGAATAATAAATTATTTTTTTACATAATAGCGGTCGCCCACGACTCTATCCGCGTGGTTTCGGTTTCCGCACAGATAGTTAGGTATACTATAGCTTTAAAGCCTTCCTCGACAAATGCACAATTCAAAATATCCGTTATCTTTTACAATGCACAATATTAACAAATTAAATCCACGCTTGATAACATAATTATTCCCAACGCTACATTGTTTCAAATCCTATAATTTCACAGAAATACTTTTTGATAGCTCCGCAAGGGTCTGGTTGAAAGTTGGTCCGACCGCAGATGTTTGCTTCTGTTAAATGCTCTGCGGTTTCCATCGGCGTGTCTAGTGTCTACACAAGTATTCTGTGTCAAACCAACGAGAGTTCAGGATAGAATTGTAGCCATGGAGAGTATGTCAAAGTTTGAAAGAGGATTAAACATAGAATGTAATACCATGGATTTGGGTATGGCATTAATAACTTTAAAAGCAATGTGTGAGGCTTCCCTTTTGTAAAGGTATGTAAGATCAATAATTGTCATCAACAAAAAAAAAGTAGATAGCACTCGTTCGAGGCGAGGATGAAAATTAACGGGGGGGGTTTTAGTGGGTAGTTCCCGCCATGGAGTCCTACATTACCTTAATGGCAGCCCTTTTATGCCCTAGGTTCGCCTAAAGCATTTCCCCCTAAAAATATATAGGTCACTGTAAATGCCTATTATCTCAACTCTCATTTCAGTTCAAAAACTCAAATTTTAGGGTACTAGAAAATGGTTATTGTGTTAATTTTGCTATAATATCACAGTTTAAACCAATATACTCGGGTCGGCGACAGAACTATTTGGCAAATCCCCTTGAGTCCCGGGCTAAAAGAGGCAAAAGGTCCGGCGCGTGTGTTTGAAGAGGTCTCCCTTCATTAAATTTGAATGGGAACGTAAGAACAAACATCTCATCTTAGGAATGGCCTAATTACATAATTCAGTGAGGCCGGGTGACCCTGTTTGTGCGATTTAAATACATTTTAATGTTCAATTTACGGACGATTATCACGAACTGTGAATGTTGACGTTACTCATTTAATATTTTTGGCCCTGGGCATTTAATTTTTAATAATAAGTATAATATTTTATATGTTAATTTTCGACACCCATGACATTGTTCTGTATACAAAACCAAACATTATAAGTAAACAGTTTTTAAGCAATCATATTTCAAATTCAACTACTTTATTGCTTAACTTGTCACAAAAAACCACATCCGAAAATTGTAGGATGATTCAAGTTTCAGGGAAACGCCTAAAAACCCTTTTATTTGTCTTAAAACCATTTACACATTTTGACCCTTCAAAAGAAAATCAGACATTTTAAACGACCACCTGGGCAGTATCTTTGTCTGGTGTTTTCGTGTAAAATAAAGCGTGTTTAGATTATATTGAAGCAGTGTTCCTGGCAAGTTGTCGGTAGCCAAGTTTCCAGCCAAACGAATAAGAAAAGCCTTGTTGGCCTTAAAGTCTATCGTGCTCAACAAAAGATTTCAGCCTAAAGAACAATTTCTCGTAAGCTTACTCTGAGATCTAATAATGATCTCTCTTTATCGAAATCAGCTTTACTACAGTAATAAAGCATCCTGCCCTCTCACGGTTAAAATTTTGAATCCAAAATGTTTAATATTCTCAAACCATACTTGTATAACCAATAATATTGAGCCAAGATTAGTAGTATCACAATTCCCAGGCGCATAAAATAATAACTGTTTTAGTTGTTAATCAATAAATATCACGATCTGTGAATGGATTTATCTGTTTTAAATTGTAATAAGCAACCTTTATCTACAACGCCTGTTAGATCGATCACGACATCCAGTTGTCCATACGCAATGTAAATAATTTATTTAAGAATAGGTTCAATATCAAACTCTCGTGGAGAATTTGCATAAAATGCTATGTATAATATAAACTGCAAACACAACATCTAAATATTTGTTTTGAGTTTAATAACATTTGTGATAAATAAATATGCACCATTTTTTTTACTTCCAAAATAACCAAGAACCTTTTATTTAATACATAGAATGTAAATATCGAATAAGATATTTTACCATGTTCAACATTGCGAAAATTCATGAAAAGCATTGTCTTAAGAGCAGAAGACTTGTCACACATGAGTTTTTATTCAGGGGTTCATTTTGATGAATAACATAAATCATTTTGTAACTATATTATTTTGTTTATTCTGCTATATAAACCCACTCCCAGTGATTCACGGCTAAATTGATTATATCAACTAGCTAACAGATACATTCTTAATATTACGACAGGTCAAGGAATGAATATTTAGGTTATGAAATCGTAAGAGCAATACCTGAAGTCAGCCATCATTAAAATCGAAACAGTTCCTTTGAGGTGGATCGATAAAGCTGTCTCGATGCACTCTTCCTCGTCATTCCTCACGCGAAAACCGACTTTATGCCACTCGTATACGTTAGGAAGTTAATTGAAGATCGCTTTGTCATTTCCGACTTTTGTATTGTAATGCGTTTTGTTGTGGGCCAAGGCCATGGGGGAGGAAGACGGAGGTATGTGTTGAGGGGTGTTGGAGCGAGACGGACGCAGCAGAATGCAAGGCTACGGGGTCGCAGGTAGGACAGTGACCTGACCTACATTCGGCTGCAGGGTATCGTGTAAATATTGATTTAGTGACCTGCTTCCACTTGTTGCTCAGGTATGGCTTGGGCGCCTTGGGTGGAATCTTTGCTGTAATATGGAAACGCATGGCATTTCATCCGGAGACCCGTGTGCCTTTTGACAGCCTTTATTTTGGGCGGGGTACCTATGCCTGGGCATAATTTTGGTGTTCAAGCTAATGCCTCTATAGTCAAGTAGTATAAAAAGTACATAATTAAATTATTATTTATACTATTGGACTTTGACCAATTAATTTCTATTACTTTAGGCAAATGTAGGTTGACGAGTACCTTCATCAACTACACATAGATAAACTTAAATTGAATAAGCAAAAAAAAGAGTAAGAGGGACATTAGCTATTTTTTAAATGATTTGAAAATAAACTTTCGCAAAATACCAGGCCCAAACTGTTTATATTAACTTATTTGTTACTCAAAAGTACATATGTTCCACCGCAGGGCAACGGTCTCCATCATTTGGTATCATGTTTTCGTTATTAAAAAGTGTTTTGGCTTAATCACCACATTTGCCAAATGTGGATTATTGATCACTCGACACAAATTTTAAACGAGTCGAAATCGAGCCCCGAACCTCGAGACCATAGCCTAGGCGTAGTCTTTGAGGTTCGAGGTGGTAAATATATATTTCTAAGAAAATGTTTTTTCTGTGCAGCATGGGTGCTGGGATGGCTGATGTGCAAGACAGTTCCTTACGTGCAGGGTCTCTCCGTGGCCGCGTCGGTCTACAGCCTGGTGGCCGTGTCACTTGACAGGTAAGTCCATTAGCGACAGTTATTACCTTGATCTTTATGTAGTAGAACTTAGTATCACTTTGGTCACTGCGTAAATCGTTAATATTTGTGTCTAAGATTTATTCTACTAAATATCACGTAATAAAAACGATACTCCTTTTAAATAATTATGCGAGTAAAGTAACAAATTTGACCTAACTTACCTAGGTGTTCTAGTTGAAATTTCAGCAAAAAATACATAAAATATTCACGTCGTGGAATTTTCTACAGAAAACTTTTCCTTTTATTCCAAGGTCATTATAACAACAAATAGGTTTCAAGTTTTTCTCAGACTGATACCACAAAAATGCTTGGTGAGATGAGAAGTATTTAGTGGAATATATTTTCTTGTTGCTAAAGAAAATACTTCAAAACGTGTTTTTTTTGGCCAATTTCATGTTTTTGACCCAAAAAACTAATGTTGGTTTACTTTTATGACCTTTGTTTTCTATCTCACAAAGTGTTTCAAGATGACTGCACCACGCATTACCAAAATCAACAAACACAATCCGAGCAATCCCGAGCAACCTTGGACCTTTACATTTGTTAAACTTTCAATTCGCACCGACCACTCGAGCGAAACGCGGCCCATAACAATCGAGAAAGGTCCAAGATGGCCCCAAATACCTGGACCAACCTTGACCCAAAAGTGCTTATAATATGGGCCTTATTATGCAGCGGGCCCAGGGCCGCGCTCCACGAATTTGTAGGATGCAGTCGCGGTGTTGGTATTCTGATCGATGGGGGCTTCGATGGTGATAGCTGTGGAATCCCTTTGAATTTTTATGGCGTCACGGGACGGAATTTAGAGGACTTTGGGCCTAAATTTGTTTTCAATCTGTCAATGTTGGAAGGTCTCTATTTTATTTACCGTCAACTAAGCATTAACCAATGTAATAAAAATATTATATTAAGAAAATTAAGGCGATTATAAGAGCAAAGTAAGTTATTACTTTTTTTTAAGCTAAAAATAATTGATTCGCAACAGTTGTGAAAACTGGGTCGTGTAACACTTTATAGGATAGGGATTTAGATTTCACTCGAAGTTAAAGTGGCTCATAAAACATAAAAATATACCGTTTACCATCACATCAAGTCAACTTTTTGTTTTTGGAGTATACGATAGTTACAAAAAAATTACGACAAAGTTAGTTGTTTAGTCCCAGGCGCCGACTGACATTCCTCTCTGTTCCACGCGATGGACCCGGCACCCGCACGGAGAATCCATGGATAACTAAGAAGTTCGTCTCTTCTTCTCTGTTTACCCTTAAATTTAGGGCAAATATCTCAAAAGTTAACCTTATTACAATACCACATACATCGAATAATTTAGAGACGATGCTCAAAGCCACGGTTTTCGCTGTTACGAAAATCTGCCTACGTGCTTTAAATTAATTAAACCATTTGGCTCTCAACCTGCGACGCGCTCGCCATTAATTCGGCTTAACTTTTGGAGGCCGATTGCAGCCTTCAAAGCTTTCAGCGTCCTTGCATATGGTATTTGAGGCTGTTTAGATAATGCGACGAGAGAGCATTATGTATCAAGGTTGGTGAGTACTTTGAGGCTTGTGCACGTTAATACATACTGTTATTTAGTAAACCTGAAGAGTTTGCTGACTTGAAGGCGCTTATCTCAGGAACTGCTGGTTAGAATTAAAAAAAAACATTTGTCGAGGAAAGCTTTATAATAAAACACGTGTGCAGAAACAAAAATTAACGGGGATGAAGTCAACGGGAACGGACCCTAGTTCTTCATATTTTTAATAAGATAGTTTGATGTGAAACTTAGCTTGAAAGTTGCTGTATTGCATTAAGAAACTGAATATTATTGTCATGGTATTATAAATATATCATATCGCAGTTTAAAAACTTGTATAACAAGCACATGGAAAAAATATTATAGTTTTGTGGTGTATTTCTTTTTAGAATGCATGTATGCAGAGTACAATCTAAAAAAACGATAAAGGAAATTGCCTAGAAGCAACTGAAATCTCCTACGACTAGAAAGTAAAAGTGGAAAAAAAAGTATTTACATACAAAATAAAAAAATACAGTAGCGAAATAATTCTCTTATGATGCATGAAGAGTTTCTAAATGCGAAGTATTAAGTGGATGTTGTCTACTTACTTGTACATGATAAATTGTACCTAAGGTACCTACTAACGGCGGGTGTTGAAAATATAAAAGTACACAAAAACAAACATTAGAAAATACAATACTAAAGCGAAGCAATACGAGTGTATTAACCTCACTGTAGGTATCGGATTGGTTTGAACCTTAGTCAGGTCCCCTGTGACAGCGAAATCGAAGAGATATTTTTATTTGTAACAAGTAAATAACCTAAGACATTAATACAATAGTTTTGAAGGCAATAACTATCGGTTAACGATGTCTGTATGTAGTATGTAATAAAAGGATGATGTTACAGGGTGTTCATCTTTTCTGATTGTACCGCGGCGTCAAAAAAACATGTTAACTTACATAAAACAATATTTAATATTTTTTCTCAAATAGATGATGTTTGGATTTCTGTAACAAACAAGCTCAAGAATAGTCCGATTTCAAAAATTACATCACTTTTGCATTGCTGGTATTTCTAATTAATGAAACAATTAAGTTATTTCTATAAAGTAGGTACTAGCAGCCAAACGCGACTGAGTCCGCGTGGATTTCGGTTTCCGCACATATAGTATGTACTAGCGGCCGCCCGCGACTTCGTCCGCGTGGATGTCGGTTTTCATTATACGAATGTTTTTTCCCGCTAACTCCCGTTCCCGTGGGAATTTTGCAATATCCTTTTGCAACTAAGCATCAAGTTTACTAAGGGACCTGCATGCCAAATTTCAAGCGTCTAACTCAAGTAGTTTAGATTTTCCATACAAACTTCCACCCCCTCATTTCGGGGAAGTGGGGGGTTGGAATGGGTCAAAAAGTAGCCTATGTTCTGTCTCAGGGTCTAAAGATTGTCTGTACCAAATTTCATCAAAATCGGTTGCGAGGTTTAAGCGGGAAAGCGTAACAGACAGATAGACAGACAGACAGACAGACAGACAGACAGATAGACAGACAGACAGACAGACAGACAGAGTTACTTTCGCATTTATAATATTAGTTGGGATTATACTATAACTCAAAGCCTTCCTCGACGAATTAACTACCCAACACAATATTTTTTCCATTTGAACCTGCAGTTCCAGATAAGAGCGCGTATAAACATACAATCTTCAGCTATATCATATTAGTGTATTAAACCTTTTTCTTCTTCCTTATTCTAAAAGCGCCTATAAGTAATTTCTGATATTTCATTGTGGTATTGTTCAGCGCCGCCGACGGGCCCACAGCCCCACTCACTTAGTATTCACATCACATCGTGCATTGTTGACGCGGCCCATTCTTCTCACGTAATTAAATCATATCATAATTACTTTGTCGCCTGCAAAGTAGCCCTCCCGGACTTATAACAACTTTCATCAGTTAAAAGCAGCGCGATTAGAATGCTTAAATGGAAGATAAATTCAATTCTTCGAATGTTTTAAATTTAATAAAGAACAGATTAAAATTCCAATGACGCCTGTTTAAATCTGCAAGGCATTCTTTTGAGAGTGACACAAAACCTTTTGCTTCGACAAGGGAAAACTGGTGATTTATCATCCGAGAATAGTTTACATTTTTAACTCTTTTGCTTACCATCATGCAGAGAGGAACCAAAATACCGAATTTATTTTTATAAGAAATCTATTTACAATGTATTCGACTTATCTTAATTCACCATTTAAATTGACCCTTAACTGTTCATTATTCCTGCAAATGTCAAGTTCACATTCTTACTCCACAAGTTGACTAAACGCATGCTTCAGAATCCATTATCTCAATAATATATTCGAACACGGTCATAGTTGATGCAAGTTCGAGTTCCATCCACATTCCCTCGCGGGAATGGAATGCTTTAGCTTGCACTTCTGGCTACCGGTACATTGCTTCCGACCATTATGTCGTCGCATTCGTATTTCCTTCTCTATAACTTATGTTGATTACGCATAATGTTATTTAAATACGACTTTAAAGTTCATGGTCATTTGTTCGGTTAAAATACGTTTGTAAAAGCACGAGAGGTAGCTAAAAGCTTATTGGAATATTCCATTTGAATCTGAAAAGCAAAAGGCGCTTCGGCCGCCATTTTTGATTAATAAAAGAAAAAAATAGTTTAATTAAAATAACGTTAAGTAAGTCGCAATAGTTTAGGTACATCAGAAATCCATAATAACTAATCGATAAGCTTATGCTTACAACTATGTATATTTAAAAAAAAACACATCAGATTAAACTCCGGATTGTGTATTTTGCTTAATTTATAAAACTGCATGAAAGTTCTCTAAGTAAGTTCGCTAACTAATTTATTTCATTTGCAATCACAGTTGTGTATCCCAAGTTGGAGTTCCCAAGAGAACAATTAAGCAATCAACAGCCTGATGATTGAAAAATTATAGTACACATACAAAACAAAAATATCATTTGTTTAATATACTAGTGCAGTCAT
Source organism: Nomophila noctuella (assembly GCA_958496325.1). Lineage (NCBI taxonomy): Eukaryota > Metazoa > Arthropoda > Insecta > Lepidoptera > Crambidae > Nomophila > Nomophila noctuella. Next base: position 674,682 of record OY292491.1, on the reverse strand, counting down.
TGAAGCGAAAAATATGGTCAAACCTCCGAATTTTTTTACTGTGAACCGATTTGCATGAAATTTTGGAATTAGTTTCATTGCACCCTTAAATTCAAAAGTGAAAATGATTTGAACGCCGCAACTACCCCTGGAGTGTTTGCCACCCCATCTCGGGGGTGAGTATTCTTATTTTTAGATAACCTCGGATATCGATAGGAATACTAATTTTAAGCAAAAAATCATCTATAAAGTTTTTCGAAAAATCTAATACTTTTGAAGTTATTGGCAATTGAAAATTCGCAATTTTGTCACTTTTTTCATCGGTTTTTTGCAAATATCTCCAAAAATATAAGTTTTATCGAAAATTTTATAAGAAACAAAATTGTAGCTGGTAAAAAATTAAATAATTTTATTTATCCTAAAGTTTTCTAAGTGCAATATTTAGATATATATTGAAGATCATAGCCGTTTTTTATTTTGTCACCAATTTAATCGATTTGGTCAATGTCATCTAGCGGCGAGCAGATGCATTTTATGCATTCTAATAATTAAGAGTTTTGTAGTGCTTGAAATAAGCTTTCAAATGAGTACAATTAAAAGTCTTTTTTCCGTAAAATAAGTAAGCTGTATTACAAATAAGAGGATCATCGAATGTTTTTTCTTGTAAATCAATAGGTTTCACAAGTGCCATTTCCAAGCTATTCATGCTATCACCATTTCAAAAACAGCATTGTAAAGGTAATTAGAAGAGCTACAACATATTTTATTGAAATTTATAGTAAACATTTTTTTTCTTAAACGGTGAAGGGTTAAAGGGCTTAAGAGAGGTTGTGATTGCCGCTGCCACGCGCTTTTAAAACAATCATATCTCCGTCAGTTTTTGTTTGACAGAAAAAAACAAAATAACTAAATTTTTCGTCAGAAAAATACCTAATTTTTTTATTCCTTCACTTTTATACGCATCTGTCGTAATTTTTGAGATATTATGAAAAGAAGATGGATTTTTAAAAAATATGAGAAGTTTTATTTTTATTTTAATCATGTCTATTTTGAAAAATATGTATCCTAAAGCAGCCAAACTGATACAATTTATCAAACTCTTCATAATAAAGTTAATTCTTGGCGGAATACGATTAATTTTAACTCTGGTGGAAATGGCACTTATGAAACCAATTGTTTTAAAAGAAAAAACATTCGATGATTCTCTTATTTGTAATACAGCTTACTTATTTTACGTGCAAAAGACTTTTAATTGTACTCATTTGAAAGCTTATTTCAAGCACTACAAAACTCTTAATTATTAGAATGCATAAAATGCATCTGCTCGCCGCTAGATGACATTGACCAAATCGATTAAATTGGAGACAAAATAAAAAACGGCTATGATCTTCAATATATATCTTAATATTGCACTTAGAAAACTTTAGGATAAACAAAGTTATTTAATTTTTTACCAGCTACAATTTTGTTCCTTATAAAATTTTCGATAAAACTTATATTTTTGGAGATATTTGCAAAAAACCGATGAAAAAAGTGACAAAATTGCGAATTTTCAATTGCCAATAACTTGAAAAGTATTAGATTTCTCGAAAAACTTTATAGATGATTGTTTGCTTAAAATTAGTCTTCCTATCGATATACGAGGTTATCTTAAAATAAGAATACTCACCCCCGAGATGGGGTGGCAACCACTCCAGGGGTAGTTGCGGCGTTCAAATCATTTTCACTTTTGAATTTAAGGGTGCAATGAAACTAATTCCAAAATTTCATGCAAATCGGTTCACAGTAAAAAAATTCGGACCCAAAATGCTTCATTGCCTGCACTATACATATTTGTTACCAAAATGAGCCCAAAACTAGAATTTTTATTTATAGTAACTTTAAATGACTAAACCACCATATTTTTGATGAAGGAAGCTGAATTTCCCTCCAAAATAATGAATGTGACACACGTTACGTTCCAATCAGCAGTCAACCCTCCAGCGACAACGTTCGTGCCCTCACAAGGAAGCTGCAAGGACTCGGGCCCCATACGTCTTGCAGACCTTGGCTAAGAATGCGTGCGGACAAATTGAATGCGTACCGAATTGCCGGAACGCGCACATTGTTATGGAAATCTCGCGTAAACCGCGGAAACTGAATGCTGACAAGGAACAAGGTAACATGCTATTAATGTCTCGCTGCGGAGAAAAACTTATTATTCTCAGAAAATTGAGATGGGTTCATGTCGTACAATGACACGAGACACCTTCTTCTAAGACTAATTTGTTGCATTCAAGAATAAAGTACGTAAAATATTTTTATTTTGCCATTTAGCATATTTTGCATTATAGCTCATTTAAAGTAATTAATAGTAAAGTATCAAACAAAGCACTCTCTGAGAAACTGTGCACTTCACTGTCGCGCGCACTGTAATCAAGAAGATGCCTGCTCAATTGTCCGGCGTTCGAAGGACTATTGTGAAACCAATATAACCGCCCACTATCCCGTGGTCAGCCGGGCGATAATTTACTACGTGTATGCCCTAATTCAAGGGTCGAAGGTTGCATTTCCTCAAGGTCGTCCTTGAGAACCGAACGGCCCGAAGGGAGCACATTGTCACATATTGTCATGTAAATTGCGCGTGAACATCGGGCGGGTGAGGGTTAAGCGTTTCGTATTGGGTTATTCCTGACTTGTTTTTCACATTTTTTATCTTTCCTTATGCGATGAATTGTTGAATTTCCCCGCGGAACGAAGCGGAGTGACAGCTTCAAATGTGAAAGACGGTGTTGAATACTTTTTTATGTATAGTCTTCAATACTCACATGTACACTATTTTAATATTATCTTGTATGCCTGGTCAACAGCAAAGATGGTGTAGCAAGCTAAATAGCTAGGAGGTTGTTTTTTAAAATTTGGTGCTTATTATCTCTGAGTGTAGTCAAATTCCATCACGATGTCATATGCCTCTGGAAACTGAAAGAATTTGGGCCCTGAGGTTCTTAATTATTTTATGTAACTACTCGTAGTTACGAATTTAAAGAAATTGCACTGTTTAATAATGAGAAAAACAGCATTTCTGTCGGACTTGTTTATATTTCTTACGTGTATCGTTTTTATATTAAATAAAAATTGCATTGAATTAAATATTAGGAAAATCAGTCTTCACATAAAACATCCATAGGCCAGCAACTAGTTATAATAATACATACTTTCAAAAAAATTCAAAAAAAAATCAAAAAATATCAAAAATATAAATACGTACATATACTCGTACATAACTATGCTTATGGAATTCTCACAAATGCTCAGTATCGGTCGACTGTCAATAATATTGGTTCGAAGACAGTGAAATCCCTACGTAATGTATTTACATAAAGTTCTTTTTGCTGAAATTCATATAAGCCTTATTTCATCTGTGTTGTACCAATCTCTTCAGATGCAGGATCTAGGAAGTCACAAGTTTAGTTTTATTTTTGCTGTGTAACGGAGCATTAATGTAAATTATATCATTACTTAAATTGTATCCATAACACAAAGTCATTGCCAGCCCTTCGTAAACTTTTCCCCATTCATTCTTAATCCCTAAGCGTTTTCATAGGGCGCTCGCAATATCGTTGAAGGACGCGCCCACAATCTTATTAAATGCACCGTTTATACGCACCGCCTGTCTGTCCTTGACCTCATGCAAAATGGCAACAAAACGATAGAACCCCAATAAATTTTCTTGCTCTTCCTCATACGCCGACCTTCACGGTACACATCCTGATGTTGATAGTGAGCCTTATTCCGTCGGCGTAAGAGCTAAATGTGTTTTTGAGGGAGACACTTATCACAGCATCCGTTCAGCCTTCAAGAGATTAACATCTGCAGGGTTAAAGGCTCAGTTTAGGGATGGCGCATGGTGCGCGTGGTAGGGTGTGTCTTTGGATCCATTGTTGTTTGAGTTGTTTAAGCAAAGACATTACAATCTCAATAGAGAAATCATATCATAGACGGCCCGTTGGTCGAGTGGTCAGAGACCCTGGCTACGAAACCAAGGGTCGCGGGTTCGAATCCCGCTAGGGGCAAATGTTTGTGTGATGAACATCGGCATTTGTACTCGAGTCATGGATGTTTATAAACGTATTTAAGTATTTCTATCCGTTTCCTAGCATCCATAGTACAAGCTTCGAGCTTAGTTTGGGGCTAGGCAATTGGTGTGTCAGTCCAAGGCATTTATTATTATTATTATATTTTTATAGTAAAAAGATCAAATATTTTTCATATACCGACGTTTTCTTGATGGAATGAGGCAAACTTATTTAAATAATTTAACTTATTGATTTAACTTTTATGATAATGAGAGATTAGCTTAAGAGTAAACCTACACTTTATTAAATTATTCAATCGATCTGACATTGAAAAAAGATAAATATTTTTGAGAGAAAGTTTATAAATTGAAAAGTAAAAAAGACATTGAATAATATGCACATAATACGTCAATCAAACTGATAATGATATTTGTTAACGGGACTAAACGCGATTTTAACTATGTAGTATATATATACTACTTACTGCTTGACGTTTCGGCTGCGTTACAACAGCCGTGGTCGCAAGTGGACTGGTGATGTGGGGCGTCGTCTCTACACCCAAATTGACAATTATTAAATTGCCACCCACACTTTCACGGCACACAACACTGACAGTATCAGGGTTCACTCTAGACGATGAAAATCGCGGTTGACATCTGCTAATCACTGGATTCCACGCTGAAACTAATTTAAACCCATCATCCCTGTTGAAATTCTTGTACTTTTTAATCAGACTGGGATTTCATGTAATAAATAAATAAAAATAAATAAATTTTAATCGCCATCTGCAATAATGCTCTTCTATCATTAAATACACACTATCCATATAAAAATCCTATGAAAAACACTCAAATTTTGCAAAAAGTTGTTCGGCAGCCCTTGTTCTTTTCAAGGCTGCACTATTGCAAGGACGAATTTCCCCGTGACCTTTTCTGGGGTGCAATCGCTTGCGAAAATGTCCGCGGCCGCTCAATGGCCGCCGTTTGTTTGCGGAAAGAGAAAAAACAAAGTCGTTACGAACATGTTTTCGGATCAAAGTGGAAGTGTTTGTTTCCAAGTGGTTGACTCGGCAGTAAGTAATTGCCGATGGTTATGATGACCACTAGAAATATTAATTATGAATTTTTTACTTGCTCTAATTTATTTTCAGAGGAATTATAAGGTTTTTCTGCTGCCTTGTGATTGCTATTCTTGTGATATTTACGAAAATGTTATTAAACATTTCCTCATCACCAATTTAGTAATTTGAATAAAAAATCGTGCGATTTTAAGGTTCTCCCAGCAAATTTCCAATTTCGGATCCTTTTAGTTGAAATGGTGCTCGTTAAAATATATTGTGTTTAACATTTGCTTATTTTTTTTTTTTTTTTTTAGTAACAAATTCTTTCTTTATTTGTGGAACACAGGTACAAATCAAGATATTAAATTTAAAATTGTGATCAACCATGTCCTGCTTAACAGCATACAAAATTTTCATGCAAAATTAATAATCAGATAAATACAATAACATAAAACAACATACAAGTAAAAGTCCATTTAACATTCACCAAACATTACATTTCAGAAATTCTGTTACACTATAATAAGCTTTTTGCAGTAGATATTGTTTCAGTTTAAGTTTAAAGTTGTCGCTTTCTTTTACTTCTGATGGCAGCTTGTTGTAAATGGTTGGGGCCATGTTCACAATATTTTTATTAAATTTTGTTGTTCTTGCCGAATGTAGGCGTAACCTATGAGACCGTTTATTATATGAGCAGACATCGTACATGTGCAAATTAGATTTTACAAATAAACAAACCTCGAGGATATACAGTGAAGGAACAGTAAGAATTTTTAAATCTATGAAATATGGCTTGCAGCTTTCAATAGGACGAAGGCCACAAATGGCACGAATGCATTTTTTCTGCCCTTTGAAAACGCCCTCAATATGGCTCGAATTTCCCCAAAATATTATACCAAAGCGTAAAGTAGACTCAACAAAACCGTAGTAAGCAGTGAGCAATGCTTCTCGGTTAACAGTTCTTTTAAGCAAATATAACGCATAAGAAAATTGATTTAGCTTTTTTCTTACGACGGTAGAGTGCGTTTCCCATGATAAGTCACGATCAATGTGAATTCCTAAAAATTTTGTAACTTTTGCTTCTTCGATAATGTCGTTTTCATAATTTATAGTCAGCTGTTCTTTAATTTTATCACTATTTCTTAATTTAAATGTCATATATTTCGTTTTCGTCAAATTAATCAATAAATTATTCCGTTTCAGCCATTTAACAATTTTGTCTAAAGTTGAACACATTTCATTTTTTAAGTCATTTACATTTGTATCATTAATAATAACCGTGCTATCGTCCGCAAATAGTACCATTGGGTGTTCCACACATTTGGGAAGATCGTTAATGTATATAAGGAAAAAAAGTGGTCCCAAGCCTCAGAGATGTAATTTAATTCTTGCTTAGTTTTCATACAGATTCTACTAATGCTAGTCACCTGCGATCGGTCAGTAAGAAAATTCTCCAATAAAGACGAAATATTTCCCCTAATACCATATCTTTCTAATTTATTTATAAGTATTTTATGGTCAACAAAATCAAATGCTTTGGTCATGTCCATGAACAATGCTGAAACAGGAGCTTTTTTATCTAGATGAGTCAATGCATTAGATATGAGAGAATAAATTGCCATGTTTATAGTCACATTTTTTCGAAAGCCTTTTTGTTCCCTCGCAAACATGTTAAAATTTTCAAAGTATTTATAAAGTGCATTATAGATAACTTTTTCCAAGACTTTACTTAGTATCGGGATAAGTGCTACTGGTCGATAGTTTTTTATATCTTTACTATCTCCCTTCTTGAAAAGAGGTTTTATTATTGATTTTTTTAGTCTACTTGGAAATACTCCCTTATCGATGCACAAATTCATTATGTGACTTATAACTGGTGATATAAGATCAGAAACATATTTTAACGCTTTTGTGCAGATATCATCGTGACCAGTACTGTTAGTGTTGTTTAGAGATAAAATTACTTTGCAAATGTCATTCGGAGTCGTGGGCAACATAAAAAACGAATTTAATTTTGAATTAATTAAACTATAGTCAGGATCTAATTTATTATTTATCATTTGTTGCGTGATAGAATCAACAAAATACTCATTAAAAATTGTTGCGATTTTCATAGGATCATTAACTGTTGCGCCATTAATAGTTATTTGCGATATTGACTTATGTTGATGTTCTTTATTTTTGTTTATGACTTTCCAAGTGGCTCGCGATTTATTATCAGAATTTTTGATGAGATAACTATTTTGTGACTTTTGTGTTAGCTTAATAATTCTTTGTAATCTTTTTGAGTAGGCTTTTAGTTTGTACTTATTTTCTTTACTCGGCTTACGTCTGTAGATCCATAAAAGTTCTCTTTTTTTTCTAGTGCATACTTTTATACCTTTTGATAGCCATTTGGGTTTTCGATTTGCAGTGACTTTTATTTTCATGATAGGAAAGGCAAGATTGTAAAACAACAATAAAAGGTCGTGGAAGGCATTGAATGCTTCATTAGGACATTTTTTATCATAGACCTCTTGGAAGCTAAGACTTCCAATACTGTCTCTGAAAATCTTAAAATTTGAGTTGCTGAAGTTCCTCCGCATTATATACCAATGTGTAAGAGCACACGTGCTCTTCACAGGACATTTTAGTATTTGAGCAGTGTGATCTGAAAGGGCCAATTCAATGATTTCGCCTTTGCTGCCCCTTACGTTATGAATAATATTGTCAATACAGGTGTTACTAGATATTCGAGTAGGTTTTTTAATTTCAAATTTCAAATTGTATCCGTGAATTAAATCTATAAAGTCCTTAGTTTGTCTTGTGTTCTTCAATAAGTCAATGTTAAAATCACCACACATTACGATTTTTTTATTTCCAAAAGCAATCTTTTTCATTATGATGTCCAGCTGTCTAAAAAAAATATCAAATGATGTCGCATCGTTCTTTGGAGGCCTATAGATACACAGCACGGTAATATTGTGTTCTATTAAATTTATTGCACTACATTCAATTATATTGGAAACACTTAACTCGTTAATACCCTCGAGATCCGCATACTTCTGTCTTTGGTGAACCAATATACATGAACCACCATTCCTATTATTTCGTGAAAACACTGATGCAAGTTTGAAATTATAAAAACTTAAATGCTTACAATCACTATCCATCATGTTGTGTTCTGTTAAACAAACAATATCTACCGCTTTGTCTCTGGATAAAAGTTCATCTATGTGTACATTAAGCAAGTCCGATTTACTAATTAAGCCATTTATATTTTGATGAAGAACATGAATGTGTTTATACATGAAAAAACTGGTCATTATTGTTAGGAATACAATTTTCATCCGTTTGGATACATTTATCTATTAAATTACAGTTGTTGTAGCTTCCATTAAATATCGATGTCAAACTATTATTATCATTATATGTCTGATTACATTTATTGTTAAGGTATGATTTATTTGAATTATATCTTATGATGTCATTATATTTATCATATTTATGCTTATAATCAAGGCGTAAAACTTCTCGGAGTAATGAACGACATTTCATGGAGCTATGATATTTTTTTGGCGTTTTACTATCAAAATTGAAGTTAACAAAAGATACATTACTATATTTCTCACAAATAAATCTTAACTCATAATTCATTTTATCTATGTCTAAATGTCTATTATAAGGGACTTCACCAATAATAACATTCGTGTTGGTTTTCAACGATAACCAGTGGTCTACTGAGGATCTAAATTCGTAGCTATTTTGATCGTTTATACCTCCACATATTATAACATGATCATTTTTAGTCAATTTGTGTGCTTCTTCCTCATATGATTTTATGACGTCTTTGATTTTAGCTCCTGATTTCCAAAAGCATTTTACTATATAATCAGGACCAATCAGTTTTTGCAGTGAGTCTCTCATATTTCTTCCCTGTTGATCTGCAATCACTACAATTGTCCGTCGAGTAAGTTGTTTTGTGTTGTTGCTCTGTTGTATAGTATTTTTTTGTTGCACACTCTGTGGGTATTTTTTGTTCGTTCCGCATGGTTGTCCTTCGATGCATTTTACTTCACAGTCAGTTTGTTTTTCTATCTCGTTCAAATTTGACGTACAGTCTAATTTCGCGACGTTCTTTTTGGGCGTGCTCGCCCGCTTCTTCTTTGCTGACCCAGGAGTCCTCGTTAAGCCTGGGCTTTCTAATCCCACTTTTTTAAGGAGTTCAATCTTCTGGTAACATTTCTCCAATTCTCTCTTTAGTTGAGTGTTTTCTAAACATAAATTATCTATTTCGCAATGAGCTGATTGTAGATCAGAAGAAAGTTTATCTATTTTGTTTGTCAAATCACTTATTTTACTATCATTCATGGAAGTGTTAGGTAAACTCAGCATTGTAGTATCGAATAGTGTTGTGTTACTCGTATTGGTAGAAGATAAATCTTGTAAAGAATTTGATTTCATGCCTACTGGCTTCCTAAAGGTAATATTTTCTTGGTTATCCATCGTGCAAGTGTAACAATTTTATTTTTATAATGCAAAAAAATCAACAAAAAGTGAATTGTTGTTTAGATTTGAACCGTCGTCTTAGACGCTGAAGCGTCGCTTGTTGCCACTCGGCTATCAGTCGCTTAACATCACAGGTTGAAATTTTTGTACTGCTTCGGTCTATTTCGATTTAAAATTGTTATTTGTCAGTTAGAAGATTCTTGTTGTAGATTATTTTTTTCGTGTCTACCGCACTATTTACGTTCACAAAAAAGTAATCATGGTTATTAAGTACTTATTAAGGTAATACTTTTGTTTCTTAGTTTCCACATTTATGCACTTATTCACTTCATTATACCGTACTTTCCTTATTTTATTAAACACTGATTTGCTTATTTTTATGATCACTATATTTCGTCACATAATATGTACTTATATTTGATACAATCCTCAAGATAACGCTAGCACTGTTGAATCATTTGGTTTATAACGTAATTTTTATGTTTACAGTGAAGAATCGTTCAGTTTACTATTTTTAATTGAATAAAATACGGAGCTCAATGTTTACATGGCAGTGGCGCCACCTATCTTGTGAGAAGTTGTCGGGGAAATATTCTAAATTTATCTTCAGAAATAGATTGTTTATTTCACATTGTTTACGTCGGCGGCTGTCTCTAACAAGAATGTGACATGACATAATAGCTTTGTGATACATAATATTAAATCAGAGTGAGGATAATTGGGTTACTATTCCTTGATTATAATAACAGTATTACTATTCAATTTGTTCAAACAATGAATTTGAACAAAATAAAAATATCTAAATGCGGTGTAGGCTTCTTGCACCTAATTCCGATTTTAATTGTCGCATTTCTCTGATGAAATGTAACGTTGCCTTAAACTGGAATTAACTAAACAACAGAGGCCCTCTAGAAAAAGGCAGTTTAGGTCGGTACATTATGGTTTTATGGCTGAGCTACATAAACCTGAAATTACTTATACTTATGACGTATTAGTTTTGCAAGATTGTGCTAAATATAGACATGCCAGCGCCCAGATATTGTGTCTTCCTAGGCTACATCGGTGTCACTGACATTTCTCTCACGCAGCGAAAACAAGGGACAAATAAAAGGGCATAAATCATTTTGCTCCATTCTCCCTGATATATGTCCGCGGCTGTGTCTACAATATTTCCATATTTCAACATATTCAATAAATTCGCAGAGAATATAATGTGATTACATTGAGATATTCTTGGTTTTACCATTCTTACCTCTAATGTTTCCTGGTGAAAATGGGTTAATATCTCGGGGGAGCGCATTTGTTAGACTCTTTGCAGTGGCTCGGGAGGGTTGGCCGGTGAAATATTAGAAAAAGAGAAGACTTATTTTTATTGCTTTGAGACGAAAAAAATCGATGCTTAGACGGAAGTACGTGATTCGCCCATTCTTTTGACATCGTAAGATGTTAGGGTCTCAATACTTTAAGTCAGATCTTCAAGTCTAGAAGTATATCAAATACTGAGATTGAAATCCATTGCTTGCCTCTTCAAATGTTAACATGAAAATAATTGTAGGTAAATAATAATACCGATACCTTGATTCGCAAACCATATGAGAAGATTTTTCGGAAGATTCTAAAAACTTCACGCTTCGTAACGATTTCGTAGAAACCGTTCCACAAAAAAATTTAGTTAGCTGGTTTATAAATTTACGATATCGATATGCTTACGTTAGCGAAATAAAAGATATTATATATGAAAATACATATGAGTTTATTTTTTTATATAAATTGATAAAAAGACGAAAATTGACAAATAAAAAATATTAAAAATAATAATTTAAGAACAAAAATCAAATCAGTCCGTCTTCACAAAATTGAAAAAAAAGGAAATAAATTATTGGAAGAAATGCCACGCAAATACGCAATTCACTTTCGACGCCGTCGGGTGATCACTTGATCAGTGGTGCACGGCTATGACTGGTGCGTGGTGGCGCACGACCGGCACGACCGGCGCGTGCAGCAGCGGCGCGGCGTGCACCACCGGCGCGTGCAGCACCGGCGCGGGGTGCACCACCGCGTGCGACACCACCGGGTGCACCGGGTGCACCGCGTGCGCCACCGGCACCACCGGCGCGAAAACGCCCGCCTGGGCCACGGCTACGACGGCGAGGAACACGGCCTGTTGGGAAAATTTTATAAATTATAATAATTATTATTTACTAGCGGCCAACCGCGACTCCGTTTGCCTGGAATTCGGTTTCCGCACACATAGTCAACGCAATTTTCTTTCAATGCGGACCTTGTACTATGTATGCTAAGGAATGGATAAGCATACTTGAAATAATTTAATTCGAGTAAAAATGCTGATGTTATGAACATCGGCATTTTTACGACGCAAACATTTGTCCTCAGCGGAATTCGATCTCGCGACCCGCGATTTTGTAGCCAGGGTCTCTGATGACTAGACCAACAACGAGCCCGTCCGTATATTTATTTATAAACTGGTTTATTTAGAATCTAAAATTACTACATTGTTTTCAAGTAAAGTTAAAGTTACTTGAGTTTTCTCGAAAAACAAAAGCCGATGTAATGTAAGAAGCAGTAATTTCCGAGACAAGCTTTGAGAAACAAAACAATATTGCTTTTCTTTGTTTTTATGAAAACATTTCACAAAAAAGAACGTTTCGTTTTTGTAAGTCTGAAATACGAAAACTAATGTATTCCGAGAAGAAACTAAAAACATACATATTTAAATGGTCTCAAATGTAGTTATTACTTTAATATTGTCTTTTTCATTTAGCAACCTAATCGTTTCGAGTCTTTTTCACCTACTTATCATATTATTTTAGAAATAGACTGCTTTTTCAACTCACAGTACGAGTACGATCAAAAATGAAACGTTATTTATTCTTACATTACAATTGATATCTTAATACAAGTATTATAGTTAGTGTATAGTGTTAAAGTTGGTGAAGATCTCGATGACGCAGTGGTTAGCGCACTCGGCAAGCTTAAGCAATTTTCGCAGAGACTAGTCTTCAAATGTGTGACCGAAAAATTTCATCTCGATCTCCTCCTTGCTTCGAAAGGCACGTTTAGCCATGGGTCCTTTTCTTTTTTTTAACAAATCCTTACGAAAGACCCTTGAGCGAAGACATCTGACGTTGCTAGTCTACATTATTATTATTGCAAATACAAACGTGAAACAGAAATAGGTACAACAAAGTGTGTATGAACAAACATAAACCAAATGACCTCTGGGGTAATAGTCAATTACCAACCACTACACCAAATAAGGTGTTATTGCTTTGATAATTAGATATAATTAAAATATGCTTACCAGCTTGTACATTTTGAAGGATTTTGTGTATGAATAAAATGTATTATTGAATATGAATCGTCCGACGATGCTTGCCGAGTGTGCTAGGTTCAGACAGATCGGCCCTTTTATAGGCCGGCAGTTACGGTCTAGGACCTAGAAGCTAGGCTACATGCTAGATTTACTTGTAACAGATCCCTCGCGTTTGGCAATGGGTGACCTGAGCCGGGGTTCGCTTGCGGTAAGGCTAACTAGTGCTGGCGCCTGACTGTGCTCGAGTAGGTAGGAAATAATAATTGCAATTCAGTCAATATAATTACTAGACATCACGAGGCGTTGGAGGAGAAAAAACTAAAACGCAAGATGAGCTACGGTGTCACAGCTCATCAAACGATGCTTTTTGTTGAAGTATCCCTCATCGACACAGGCCGCAGTAAACAATAACCTTGTTAATAAAAAAAAAGTATGACATGCGAGTATAATGTAAGGTCAAACAAACGAACAAACAAACTCTTCAGCTTTATGTATTTTTTTAGATTTTACGAATATTTTCCATTAGACTGCATTGTAACCGACGAATAACGATTTCTGGCAACTCCCCGTTAATTCAGCAGCGAGTGATAATGAAAAACAGATGTCGCGATGAAGACATTTTTCATTGTAATAACACCTTTATTAAATTTAGTAGGAAAGAGATATACGTTTGTCGAGCTCCATGACGCCTTTGACCTACTTGAAAGAAAGGAGAATTTAACATAATCAATTTATTGGTCTCCATTCACATGTACTTCTAAATTGGAATTGATCAGAGTTACAAAATGACGTCACCACCTCTTTGCTAAAAGCAGTTTCTGTCTAGTAAAATCAATTTAAGAAATTCCATAGTTGCTCTCTTCAATAGCAAGTTTCTAACTATTAAAAAGATCCAACCAAAATAGTTTAGCCATATTCAAGTAATGTACCATAATGAAACGACAGTGCGGATTTTCTTACAAAGTTTTTCGTCTGTATTCACAATCGATCACATAATAGTTATAATTGTTTTATGGTGGCAGACTATTCATGTGATTTCTGAGCCCATATTATTTTCCAGTGATGGGTCTATGAATCATCGGCTATTGGATGCTAAGTTAATATCACGTTAATTGGCGAGATAAACTGCCGTTTAAAGGTTAGGCCTGTTAATAGATCTAAGTACTGATTCTGTTTACTTATGAGCTATTGGTCTTGTTCATAGATTTAACTGTGATGACCTAGTTCCTGTAGAACATGCAAAACCACTTGCATTGGTAAACCAAAGCGAGTAGATAAACACGATAACGGGTATTAGAACCGAAGATGGACCATACTTACTATCTAAACCAATATTATAAGGCTGAAGAATGTGCTGAATAGTTTCATTGTCGAAGAAGGTCCTAAGTTACTTATAATATACCACTATGAGTGTGTAAACCGATATCCACGGGGACTAACTCTCTACAACCGCTAGTGAATAAACACGACAGACGAAAGATGAATTGAAACTGTTGCCATTCTTATCGTTATTTTTATGTAACGTTTACCAAGGTACGTTTATTTTTCAAGCGATTTGTTATTATAAAACAGAACATATTGTAATGTAAATAAATTTAATTTTTCGAATTATACAATAATATTGTGTATTCAATCGAGTACCAGTATCGTACCAGGCTTTGCTATTAAACTCCAAGGCACTTGCGGAGGTTTAACATAAACACAAACATTCATTATTCTACCTTTACACAAGCACAGTCTCATTTTGATAAATCCCTTCATTACGAACATAGACTCGAACTTAGAAGTTTGGTTGTTTAGGGTCAACAAGTAAAGTCACGTGATTATGTAATCTTGTGTATAGGTGCTACCCACTAACATAAATGAGGCTTTTGCTCCACTACCGACGATGAAGCGAGTAGAACTAGAACTATAATAAATAAACAAAATGCCTTTTTTTAATTGATTTTTAATTGGCCTGTAAGCGAGTTACGAGAATTACCTATTACTTTCTGATCCACACTTTAAGAAGTGACCACTCTGCTGGGCTGGTTGCTCTTTTAAGTATAATCTTAAATATCCCTTATCGCTCAGCGCCAAACATTTTGTTAAGCATAAAGTCTTCACCGGCCAGCGATCACTCATCGATTGACTATTTTACATTCACACCTCTTTTGCCTATCGCATATCTACGCACGTTTTGAAAATAACCGATATTCGTGTTCTCGCATTTAGTGGGGCTAATGCCTTATGTATTAGCCCCACTAAATGCGAGAAAAAATAAATTAGAAATAATATCCAACATTGATTTAAAACTACATTTGAGATAGTTCCTCAAAGTGTTAAACCAAACTGCTATTATTAAATGCATCCCAGAAAGTAAAAAAAAAATTAAAGACGTGTCATATAAAATATTTGCCTAATCAAAGCCAAACTTTACTTAAAACGTATCCATGTTTCTCGCCAATTTAACGCAATATTCGTATCGTTATGAAATGTTCATCGTTTGTTGAAGTGAAAATCGTTTTTCTTTTATCACAGATTCTTGTGCCTATTAATAGGCATTGTTTTAAATAATGACGGCGATATATAAGGCTTATTATATACATATATAATACTATGTAAAACATATAAATGTAAAGAACCCGAGAAAATTTCATAGGTATGTATTTATAAAATTTCATCGCGCGATAATATAAAAGCATTAAGCCGAAAGTAAGTAAATACTATAATTAAACACCTACTCAATTAATATAAGATGCGATACCCTTTTCTCTCGGCGCTCAGTAATCAGATAATTTTATGAGATACGCCGTCACTTTCAAGAGTAATTAGATTAAGGGAGGGCCATTACCGTGATATATACTCGGAATAGTTGGTACTTTACTAATTACGAGTTGAATGAACCGAGAGTGAACTATTTCAATAGAACCCCGTAAATTTTAACGGTGAATTAAGTTTGGAAAGTTTGTTCGCAGGAAATCGTATACGTGGACTAATATAATTATGACTAAAGGATATATGAGGAAACAAGCTTCACATAGCTCCGCGTAATTCAAATGTCATATATTTGTTTAGGAGATGAACGGAATAGCGAGCTCTGTTTTATGAAGAATATGTTAACTGTACGACAATCAGCGACAGGTTAAAAGTTTAGAAAAAAAAAACTCTATCTGCCTATTAATCTTTCCAGCTAAAATCTCTCAACCAACACACAATCTTTAGACCCTGGAAAGGAACATAGGCTACCTTACATTGCTTAAAAAGGTATCTAAAATTCACGCGCAAGTCGCGGTCGCTAGTCTTTACTAATATAATAAAGATGAAAAGTGTGTTTGTTTGTTTCAACGCGCTTATCTCAGGAACTACTATTCATAACGAGGAAAGCTTAAGGCTATTGGGAACTGAAATCCACGCGGATGGAATCGCGGGCGGCCGCTAGTTGTCTATAAAATGCATAATGCGTGGAAGCTGCGAGATTAATGTCAACAGCTCAATAAGGCCGCGGCAAGGGACAGGTCCTATGGGCCCTATTAGATAAAGTCAATGTCACGGCGAGGCTGCGGACAGATCTCTCACGACTCCAGTGCATAATAATCACAAGAGACATTAAATGTCGAGTACAGTCGTGTTCTAAAGTCTGTTTAGCGCTTTGCCCTGATTTAGTCACGATCCAGCTTTTGATAAATTCGGTTAAAATAATAAAACTCAACTGAAATTTAATTCTTCTACTGAAACTTTTCACAACATAGACAATGTGGCTATAGCCTCGAGCTAGTTATTCTAATCATTGTTGTTATCCCGAGTGTTGTTATCCCGTTAAAAACCTACAATAGATAGAAATAGAAAAATGAGAATCAAAACACAATCTTCTGTTCAACATAATTAATTCCGTATCCTTATAGAAATCTCCACACACATTCTTTTGAATTTTAACCACAAATGTAGGAACCCTCTGTATAATCTCTATAATGAGAATAAATGAGACTAAATCAATAACTTTTTTTTGACAATTGCAATATTAACGAGTATATAATATTACCTGAACAAAATATTCAGTTGAAAATACGCCTATCCCATTTCCTTTGTAGATGTCGTATCTAATATTAATAATGTTCGTATTGTGAAAGTATATTTTGTCAATCCATTAAGCACATAAATAAACCGGTTAATATTGTTGCTTGGAAATAGAAAACGTGTTTTTAACCACAAAACTAATGGTTTACAAGTATTACTCGTACTTTTGATGATAGGTAGTGGATGACAACGTGGCTATTATAAGAGAGAGTTTATAAAAGAGAGGTAGTGCTTAGTGGAACTTCCACTCGAATGAGCCGCTCGTTAGGGGAAGTACCTCCACCTTACAGTAGACCAAAGTGAAGTAGCACTTCATAACGGTTGTGCTATATTTCTGCTGGTGAGTAAGGTCGCCAGAGCTCATTGGGGAGGGTATATAAGGTTTTGTACGTATGTATACTGTATACATGGATTCTGGACTTTTGCTTTCAACTACTTGACATTAGCTTGATTGACGCCAAAGCTACCAGAAATATTATTTTCAAAACAGAAAACCTTTCACATAAAATCTTGAAATTGAAATTCACGCACTAGAAATTACGAATACAAAATTAATTATGTATGCGGGAAAATCAAATCGGTATCTCGTAACAATTATTTTTAGAATTAGAAATTGTGTAAGCAAGCAATTATATAACGCTTTTATTTTAGTTTAAGTTTATTTTAGTAACACGTGCTCTGGATTTTTTGCCAGTATTTAATTATATTTTTATTTGCGTTATCCGGTTACACCTACGCTGAATAAACATTTGTGTCTTTTGCACCGGACAATTATTATACACAGTGTTACCCTTCGTATTGTTTATTCGACGTGTTTTATACTTTTGAATGTTATAAATGTGAAAGTTTGTTTGTTTGGATGTTTGTCCGTCAATCACGCTGAAACTACTGAACGGTAGCTAGAGGTAGAGCCATGCTGTTTCACAGCAAGAATGGGCCGGCTCGTCCGGGGAAGTACCACCCTCTCACATAATATCAGCGTGAAATAATAGTATCTACTATTGTGTTTCGTCTGGTAGTGTGAGTGTGCCGGAGGCCTACCTCTCTTTTAAAAGGCCGGCAACACATCAACGATACCTATGGTGTCGCGGATGTCCATGGGCGGCGGTGAATGCTTACTATCCGGCGACCCGCTAGGTCGTTTGCAAAAAATCCGTTTTTTATATGGCAGATGCGCTGCCATATAAAAAACGGATTTTTTGAAATTAGGTACACAGGAAGGGTTTGGTCTGACTTTTTATCCCGATAAGATGCTCTCATGAGATACCTAAACCAAAAACCGCGCGAACGAAGTTGCAGGCGGCCACTAGTATTCCATATATCTGTAGTCCCATGTGAATTAAACTGGTTAATTATGTGTACATATAATATAAAAATAATGAATCAAGCAAAATAATAATCTAAGTTATTTACTTACGCCTCTTATTAAAACAGTTGAGGCTTAAACTGTACGTTACGTAAAGACCCCATTTACAAGCTGTCAGATTCAATTCAATGTACGTGTGTGTAATTCAAACATTTTAAAGATGATGCTAGTATAAACGAGTATTATAATAATTATTATAATAATAATTATAATTAGGCCTCATACCTCTATTTCAGATGATTCATAATTCAGTATACGAGTATAAATAAACAAAAAAATACTTCTAGCTAAGTATTTAAAAATTTCATATAACCATTTTATTACCATTACATCAAGGATGACAAAATTGCAGTGTCAATCGAGGGTGATCTAATTTTACCTTACGACATCAGGTCTTCAAAGTTAAAGAGTAGTAATTACTAGTGACTGGTCAGTAATCATCGAATCAATAACATTTATGCCTTGACCCTGCCCTTCGGTTTAATAGGGGTCGATGAAATGTCCACAAGTACGACTTCGATAAGTGCAATTAACTGGACTTTGAATGCATTTTTAAATGCAAGAGGGAGGCTAACTAACTAACTTATAGTGTGTAATCAACACCATCCATTATCTATATATTTTATATACTTATAATTTAATAAAGCTAAAGATTTGTTTGTTTGTTTCTTTGTTTGTTTGAAATTGAAAAATATAATTTTTGTGTTGGATAGTCCATTTGTCGACGATAGCTTCAAGCTGTAGTGCAAAAACCGGTTAGGTTAGCTTTCCTGTAAACATGTATAGTTTAAAATTATACCGCGATTCTATCCGTTTTATATCATAAGTAACAATCGCGTTAACCTAAGATAATATTATAATAAATAAAAAAATATAATCCATGATCATCAGCAATATCCTGGTGATGATCGATTTATTAAATACCTTATGCATTTACCAGGATATTCAAGGTTTTACACCAAATAAAAAGAATACGCTAATATCATGTTCTATATACACAAGTTTATTAAGGTTTATCAATGATCAGAAGTATTTTTACTACATTCATAATGTATAATGTTTAAAAATGTAACATATAAATATTGAAGTTAAGATAGTACGTACACTTTAGTAACAATCATATTAACTGAACATTTTTATGAGACATATATTTAAAACCTAATTATAAATACTGCTTATTTATATATAAGTAAGTTTGCACGTTTAGGTAACTATTAAAGTATTACATAAATCTCTTAGTTAACTACTTAGTGTGAAGGTTGAAATTGTGTTGCCTCGAAGAATCTTCGTTTTACCCCTGAAGGGGTAACAACCCCAGGATAGAAACCACTGGCATAGTGTTTCCTCACTTATAGTACAATGGGTGCAGGGGGAGGACGTGCGGGTGGTGGTATAACGTGCTGACGTGAGACACGGCCAGCGGCGCGGGGTGCACCAGAGGCGCCACCACGGGCGGGTGGTACACGCTCGCCACGTGAGGGTAGACCACGATGGGCTTCGGGGCTGGGGCCGCGCTCGCCACGCATACTAGCGATAGGAGAACCACCTGGAACAAATGGAGACAAATTAATAATGCATATATCTATACTAATATAATACAGCTGAAGAATTTGTTTGTTTGAACGCGCTTATCTCAGTAACGAGTTAGTTATATTATTTGTGTTAGTTAGTCCATAAGTTAAGGAAGGCTTTCAGCTATAGAATAACACACATTTTGTGCGAAAACCGAATTTCACGAGGACGGAGTCACGGGCGGGTTGGCGAGCTGTATTCAAAACAACCGACACAAACTTTCCCGACCCGGGAATCGAACCCAGGACCTCGACTCACGGCCCGGTACTTCGAGACGTTCGTTATAAACATCATAAATAAATAACAAATAATATTAAAACGGGACTAAACGCGATATTATTATAGTTAAGTACTCTCGTACTTACTGCTTGACGTTTCGGCTGCGATGCTGCAGCCGTGGTCACAAGCGGACTGGTGGTGCGCGGCGTCGTCTACTTGAGCGGGCTTGCGGCGGTGAATCGGAAACTACCCCCGAATTAGCACTAATATTTGTACTGCAACGATTGTCAGTAAAGTCACTCCGGCACACTACACTAACAGTATCGGGGTTTATATTTTGTTGTTTTGGCAAATATCGTGGTTTGCATTTCTCAATCACTGGATTCCATGCTGACGACAATTTAAATCCATCCTCCCGATTGAAATTTTTATATTTCTTGATTTCAATCGCTTCACGTACTACTCTGGAGTAATAATGACGATCAGTGGAGAGGATTTGGGGGTCATGTAACTCCATCCAGTGATTGACATTTGATTGCAGAAGATGTTCAGCAACTGCCGATTTGCTAGTCTGTCGGTTTTTTACAGCTGCGATATGTTCTTTGACACGTTCTGCTATAGTCCGCTTTGTCTGTCCAATATACGAACTACCACAGCTGCAATCAATTTTATAAGCGCCCGGAGTCTGAAAGGGTATAATGTCTTTTGGAGATCGCAGTTTCCTTGATATTTGGCATAGCGGAGTGTATACAGTCTTGATGGAGAATTTTCTGAGCACTGCTCCAATTTTATCCGTTATGCCTTTAACATAAGGTAAAAATGCTGCTTGACGACTCACCTCTGGACATTTATCCTTTCTATTCTGCCTTTTACTCTTCTGTGACAAGATTTTGACAAGTGTGATCGGATAACATTCTTACGAGCGTCGCGTACGTATGAGTTGTGTATAGCTAAGCATGAGCGCAAATTTAATCTTTTGTGTAACCGGCAACGAAGACAGTCGGAGTCGCGTACACCCGCTAGTGATGCGACGTATACACACTCAACTACCGACATTGAACGCACGGTTGTCAACTTGTCGGATCAAGTACTGGATGAACCAACAAAAAATGTTTTGGCTAAGGGTATGAATTTTGCAATGACACCACAACGAATTCCGTACGAAGACATAGTGTGTAGCGTGGAGCAGACTATCATACGCAACAAAGTACCATCCGCGGACGCCGATGTTTTAAGACAGGATGTCGCGGTGATATTGCGGAAGTCAAAGCTACCTAAGTGTAACATTTCTACAGAAGAGCGTCTGGCATTGAATCAGTTACGTAAGAATGACAAGATTTTAGTGCTAAAGGCCGATAAGGGAAACGCCACTGTAGTTATGAATACGGAAGAGTACGTGGACAAAATTAATATTATGCTATCGGATACCAATGTTTACAAACCTGTATCCTACAACCCCACAGCCAGGGTGACACGACGCATCCGAGCCTTAATAGATCAGCACAAGGATATTTTTACAGAGGACGAGTACAATTTTCTTTATAAGCCGAAGATCGTGCAACCGCCCAAATTGTATGGACTGCCAAAGATACACAAAAGCAACATACCACTTAGGCCTATCGTGAGTCAGATAGACTCACCTACATATCATTTGGCAAAACATGTTGCTGGAGTGCTACAGCAGCTAGTTGGGAACACACCGTCCTTTGTAAAGGATTCATACCATTTTAGGGATATCGTAAAGAACATAAAGTTGGAACCAGGTGATGTCATGGTGAGTTTCGACGTTGAGTCACTGTTTACGAATGTTCCTTTAAAGGATTGCCTGGAAGTTATAAAACGCAAACTTTGCGATAAGGAACTACCGAAGGAGTATATTGTTCTGATACAGAATTGTCTTGACGGAAATTACCTCCTCTTCAGAAATCAGTTCTATCTACAGATCGATGGTGTTGCAATGGGGAGCCCACTCGCTCCGGTTATTGCTAATCTGTGGATGGAGCATTTTGAAGACACAGCATTAACTACAGGACCCCAATTTGTGAAACTGTGGAGGAGGTACGTGGATGATATTTTCTGCGTTATTAGCGGAGGTCAGCAGGCAGTCGAACAATATATAGTACACCTGAATTCAATACATCCTAAAGTGAAGTTTACGTATGAAATGGAAAACAATAGGACCTTGGCATTCCTTGATGTGCAAATTAGGGTAAAGGAGGATGGTACCTTGTCGCACACGGTATACCGAAAACCAACTCACACAGATCGGTACCTACACGCCTCTTCTCATCATCACCCTCGACATCTTCAATCGGTGATGAACTCCTTGACTAACAGAGCTCATAATCTTTGTGACCCTGAACATCTTCATTCAGAGCTTGCTCATGTTCAGGAGGTACTTAAGAGAAATGGATACAAGGTGTCACAGAAGAGTAAAAGGCAGAATAGAAAGGATAAATGTCCAGAGGTGAGTCGTCAAGCAGCATTTTTACCTTATGTTAAAGGCATAACGGATAAAATTGGAGCAGTGCTCAGAAAATTCTCCATCAAGACTGTATACACTCCGCTATGCCAAATATCAAGGAAACTGCGATCTCCAAAAGACATTATACCCTTTCAGACTCCGGGCGTTTATAAAATTGATTGCAGCTGTGGTAGTTCGTATATTGGACAGACAAAGCGGACTATAGCAGAACGTGTCAAAGAACATATCGCAGCTGTAAAAAACCGACAGACTAGCAAATCGGCAGTTGCTGAACATCTTCTGCAATCAAATGTCAATCACTGGATGGAGTTACATGACCCCCAAATCCTCTCCACTGATCGTCATTATTACTCCAGAGTAGTACGTGAAGCGATTGAAATCAAGAAATATAAAAATTTCAATCGGGAGGATGGATTTAAATTGTCGTCAGCATGGAATCCAGTGATTGAGAAATGCAAACCGCGATATTTGCCAAAACAACAAAATATAAACCCCGATACTGTTAGTGTAGTGTGCCGGAGTGACTTTACTGACAATCGTTGCAGTACAAATATTAGTGCTAATTCGGGGGTAGTTTCCGATTCACCGCCGCAAGCCCGCTCAAGTAGACGACGCCGCGCACCACCAGTCCGCTTGTGACCACGGCTGCAGCATCGCAGCCGAAACGTCAAGCAGTAAGTACGAGAGTACTTAACTATAATAATATCGCGTTTAGTCCCGTTTTAATATTATTTGTGAGTAATGCAACGCGAAAGTTTAAAGTCTTATAAATAAATAAATTGAAGTAAATAGAAGCCTGTGAAGCTGTGACCTAACAAAACAAAACCTTTGATAGAGAACCCAGTGTATTGAGAACTCTTATTCAAAGCTTTTACAAGCTTAACACACTAGCCTAAGAATACTACGAATCGATACTTCTAAGAAATAATAGCACTTATTCAATTGTTTCTTAATAATTTGTTTTCACTTGAAAGATGGTTGTAAAGAAACTGAATACTTTTGAAACCACAAATATTTTCTTTCTAACACATAAACCCTATGAATATCAATAAAATAAATCCTGTCCAAAACAGAATATATCAAAACATGTCAGAGATTAAGAAAACTTCGAAGCGTAACTAAACGTTGATATAATTATAGGAACAGCACTTTAATGTAAGAGAATCGGGGCTTACAAACTCTCTCGTAAACTGTAATAATATCCTGCAAACTGGTTTGGTAGTAAATATTTGCCACCGTGGCCAAAATTTTCTTAAGATGCTTACAAGTACGTTACTACATATAAATATTATAACAGTAATTTAATTACTGCTTATAGAACAAACTCAGTCTCATTCAGACCGGCCCGTTGGTCGAGTAGCTAGAGACCCTGGCTACAAAACCAAGGGTCGCGGGTTCGAATCCCGCTAGGGGCAAATGTTTGTGTGATGAACATCGGCATTTGTACTCGAGTCATGGATGTTTATAAAAGTATTTAAGTATGTCTATCCGTTCCCTTGCTTCCATAGTACAAGCTTCGAGCTTAGTTTGGGGCTAGGCAATTGGTGTGTTAGTCCCAGACATTTATTTATTTATTTTATTATTTAATATTGGTCATAAGTGAGTGAATCAATCAGGTTTCATATCCATAAATGGACGCGACCTATTAACCTAGGACCCTAATTTACTATCTGCTAACAATATAAATGTATCAAGGCTCGCGTGGATTGTAGGTCAGGCTGAATTGGACGCTACCGAGGTAGTAACGTTATTCAATTACTGCCGGGAAGCAGAAAGATTGGGGTAACTATATTGAGATCAGTAGGGCTGGTGGTTAAATATTATGATTTTATTGAGAGCTAGTTACATACTTGGGCAATTAATAATTTCTTTCAACTGAACTTAAAATTGCAATCGAACTTATTTATTAAAGATTTTAGACTTTAGCGATGCATTACTTCACTGAGATAGTTAACGGGACCCTGATATTAATAGTAACGTTTTGTCTGGGACCACGATTGTTAACACACATAATATATACGAGATAGCTTATTATCGGATTGAGTCGAACTTATTAGATTAAAGTGTTTTACTCTAAAATGATATTGCATTTTATTTAAAGTTAACTTCGCTTATTTTGAGACAAAATTGCATTGAGTGAATAAAATTTAAGGTACTTATGTACGCCATATTAATATGTAATTTGCTGCTGCAAAGTATATAAGAACCTTTGGAAAAACTAATATGGAAAGCAAAATACTCACCGCTCGAAACATTTTCCTCAAAAGTTATAATACAAATAAAAACTACTATTTAGACCCAGTGCTGCTGTTAGATTGACTAAATTGTCTACAAGAGCTCTCAAATATATAGCCACGGTCGCTTCTCGGTATTTTACAATCTAGTATGGTACCTACCCGCCCTAGAGTAGAACCCTTGCCTTAACTAACTGCTATATATGGCCAGGAATCTGTATAGTTCAACGTATACGTCTCTTAGTAATGGATTGGCCACATTTAGCAAGTGAATACCTTTGAACTTTAAAACATTTCTACCTTATCTTTAAGGAAAATGTAGTTCTTAGTATTAGCAGATATTAACGTTCGTTATTAATTGCAGAAAATTATATATGGGTTGTCGGTATTTGTAACAGTGCAATATAAGTAAAGTAAAAGTAAAGTATCGGCCTATTAATGTCTCACTGCAGGGCAAAGACCACCATCATTTGAAATCATGTTTTTCTTACAAAGATGGGTTTTGGCTGTGTCACCACGCTGGCCAAATTCGGGTTGGTGATCACAAACACGGGCTGTGTTCAGAAAATGAACCCAGGACCTCGAGACCAAGGCTCGGTATTTAACCCATCTGTCGTATGCATACAGCAGCAACACTGTAGCAGTAAAAACTAAACTAGCAGGAAACCTTATCTATTGCTAGAATTGAGCAAAAAGCTAATATCCTTTTTCAGATTAACAATTGTTACACTAATGCGCTTTAGCCGGATCAATTATGGTAGGCGCTAGCAAATGAAACTCTGACCAAACATGGGCGAAACTGGCCATCACTACTTACACGAACTAGTGTTGTGATTTTATCGATAATAAAGAAACTACCTGCTTATTTCAATGCAAAAAAGTATACAACGATACTTGTAAATTAATTACAGTAAGTTTCTACATTTCTGTGATTTTTGCTTTAGTAAAATATGACATACTTAATCATAATCTGCAAATTGGTTTGTTTTTACAATTTTTTTTAGACTTTTACTAAATGGTGAAATACATTTTTATTTATTTTTAGAGGGTGCTCACCCATTGCACACACACACATAAAATATGATATACTCGTTGGTTGCAAATAGACATAGATAAATGTATGATATACAGTAAAATATCTTAATGTTTTAAGAATGTTTTGCATATTATATTTGTGTCTCTACTGACGATGGTGTCGTTAATTACACATAATGTGAACTGATTGACATCACTACTTAACTCGACTGGATCCACCTCGTAAACGTTTAGTTAACTAATATTTATTGCAAATTAAGTACATCTCATTTGCTCAATGACTTAACTTTATTGGTTGGAATTTCAGTAAACATGAACTGAAACTATAATCATGGTGTTAGGTTTTATGTGTTAGGTATATAAAAATTGGTTAGTGCCTGATATATAATGAACAAAGCTGTATTTATTATATAGCATTTTGAAAATATTTTTTATCTTTTGAAGTACCTTTATTGCATGTCAGTAGCTATTCGCTATAATGATATCCAATAATATCCATTGTTATCCACTACAAAAATAAAGTACTGTTTCAATTCAGTTCAGCTTTATCGCAGCTCCAGAACCAATTGCGTGGGTATACCTTCCATTACACCTGTAATCTATCGTTTTCTAAGGATTCGACCAAAAAAAAACAGTGCTTGAGATGTTTTAGAACTATAAAACGAGAGCCTATTTCTGATTATCCGTACCTATAAGAGGTTTCCAACAAGGAGTGACTGCTTTTACTTTTTTCGTATTACTGGATGTAGTATCATTTTGCATTAGTAAGATAAATGTTCTTGATAAAGTATATATGTCACCGGCAAAGCATATAATCGAGGTATTCTATACAATACCTAGGTAATGTATTGAATACCTGGGGCGTTCTGGCAATGTATGAAATACTATGAATTATATTTTCCATTTCATACTTTACCAAGGTAATCTATGCAATGTCTAGGGATTGTTTAGAGAACCTGTTGTGGCACAGGCAATGTGTAAATGAATAGATCGTGGTCTTTATTTTAAAATGTTTTGCAAAAAAAACCTAATTACCTTACAAACTTTGGGACGGAAGACTAACTTGATTGATAAAAAAAGTAGGTTAGGGATATTTTTTTTTTGTAAACCCTTTAAAATGCTTGATATTTAAAATATTTTTTATGAAATAGCAATCGATTTAATGGAAATTAACTCTATCTTACTAAAGGTTGACTAATATTTTATCGTTTCGCCACTTCTCGAATGATACCCAACATTACTATCCACGTTCTACTCATTCCTTGCCCTCGTATTGCGTACATTACCGGCCGCGTATTTGGTATTGTATAGAATACCTAGACAAAGTATGAAATACATAATATTTCATACATCACCTATACGTTTTTGGCATTCTATTCATTGCCTAGGCATTGTGTATAATGCCGGATTGTACAGATTGCCGGTAACATATACATATTGTATAATTATCTATTAAGCTTTAATTGCTGATGAACATAAGTTTCTTGTGAGGGATTGCGAGCGGATTCTAGGGCAAACAAGGAATGTGACCAAAGTACCGACGAGTATGTTAATCGGTGCATCTTGCATTGCTCACTGCAGTGGGGCCATCGCAGCAAGAACAAGTAACTCGCTCGCATTCAAGACACTGCGAATTTCAAATTCCAACTAAAGAAACACACGAGTCAAATACATTGAATAAGATCTAGATGAGAAGTATGCGAATATTAATAAGGACTGCATATTAAACTTAAGCATTAAATCATCGCAAAAACTTTTACTTTTATCAGATGATTCTGATGATGATGATGATTGAGTATAAAAAGAAGTAATCAATTCCATTATTTTTTGATAAACTTTTGTAATTGAGGTAGCACAAAAAATAATGGAGAACTATGTATGTGGGAAAACAATGAAAATCATCAAATAGGTGGTAGTGGAAATGTATAATTTACTATATTTACAAGAAGATAAAATTAGTGGACGGCGACGAGGGGAACGGCCTTGACGACTGATCCGTGGTGGACGACCGAGCTGCTGTGAGCCACGGCTACGGCGGGGGTCTTCACCACGAGGGGGGCGGCGTGCACGAGGGGGGCGGAGTGGACCACGTGGGCGGTCTTCACCACCACGGGGGCGGCGTGGACGACGGGGGCAGCGTGGACGGCGTGGACGACGGGGGCGGCATGGACGGCGTGGACGACCGGGGCGGCGTGGACGGCGTGCACGACGGGGGAGCCGTGGTTGACGACCTGGCTGCTCTTGGTGATGGTGGTCTTGGCGGCGACCACGGGGACGGCGGCGTGCACCACGGGCGCGGCGTGCACGGTCGCCACCACGGGCTGGTGCGCCACCAGGAGGCCGGGGGCGGCGGCGGCGCAAGCCAGGATTGCGGCGAAGGCGACCTGCAAAGATGAAACACAATTGTGAAAATTTGAAGAGAGGAAAGAAGACACAAAATATTGAAAAGCTTAGCAGGAAGGAATGAGGACAAAATGTAATTATGAATTGCATCTGTTAATTGAACATATCAAGTTGAAGCAGAAACAAGAAACCAAGTAAGTCTGGTGTAAGTCTTCTATCGAAGCTTCCAAATAACGTTTAAGGTGACATATCTAAGGTCTGTCTGTCTTTAAAAGAAATTATTATTTAACCTCAACATGTTAGTTTATATTTACAAACGTTCTATAATTTAATCGTTTGAAATTTGTTTATTTAGACAGGATGGTTTGAAACGCCATTTTGTCTTTCATTTTGTCCCGGGGTAGTATCGTATTGTGACTTTGCGTAGGCGGTTTGAGTGACTGAAACAAATAGGATGCGGTCGAAAATTGTAGTTAAAATAAAAGTGGAAATGCATTAGTCAAGTTCTATTTTGAGTGTTAGAGGAAACCACTTAAAGTTATAAAGACCTGTAATTATTTAAAAATGTGAAATGTTCTTATTTATAAGAATGTTTCTTTAGAGGATGAGATAAAAATGGTTTTGCTAACTATAAATTTAGCATAAGTGGGATAAAACGGAGCCAAATTAGATTGATCCTTTCCTCCTAACCATGCAAATAAGTTGAAGTTAGGGTACTCCTGATGTTATTGGGAGCCTACTTCAGATGCGATGTCGTAACCTCCAATATTCCCAGCGAGTGGGTTTGTTACATAAAAAATATTAGGAGAAGACGGTTATGTACCAAAACTCGTTAAATTGCAAGTTTTCTATTACGTGAAAAAAAGGAAATTAAAGTATATTTATGTTCGTCAAATGAAATATAACAGATGTCGACGAGACAGTTCCGTTAACAGCAATTTTGATCGTACGAGTAGGAGGGTTGAAATGTCAAAAGAAGGTAGGTGTGATGTGAATGAATGTCACCTACAAAAAAAATATTCCAAGGGATAAAATGTGACTGGAAGTATCTTACATGTTGTACATAGGACTAAAATTTATAAAGTTACTTGTGATGTTTCAAGTTTTACGGGCACAATGAAATCTAAAGTGGCATTCAGGTTCACAAGTCTAGGAAGCCAGACTAAATCTGAAAACAGTTATTTAAATATGACAATAAACTCGTCTTCTGACACTTACGTATATCTGAGCTAACAGAATGGGTGCAAAGAGTTTGGGAAAATGTTCAGACGCTAAATATTGGAAGTAGCATCAAACTATGCTT
The DNA here is from genome assembly GCA_958496325.1 of Nomophila noctuella. Lineage (NCBI taxonomy): Eukaryota > Metazoa > Arthropoda > Insecta > Lepidoptera > Crambidae > Nomophila > Nomophila noctuella. The sequence goes on along the minus strand of OY292491.1, from coordinate 645,153 downwards.
AAAAACAAGATACAGTGAAACTCCCAAATTACTTATGAAAACCCTTGACAATTTGGAGGTGGAATTGACCTCTATTGGGTACTGTTGCGATCCGGCTGCAATGATAGAAGAAGACCAGATCTAAAAGCACTTTTTCACAATCCAAAGCCCTTATTGGTATCACTTAAACACCATTTTTCAACAGCACTTATCACAATACCAAGCGAAACTTACAAAGGTCTGCATGGTTGTTTTGTTTGTTGTTTGGTTGTTTGTTGTCAGTTGTTGTTGTCGCGGCGGTGGCGAGTAATCTAACGACTGAGAGCTTCGTCCGGTATTTATATCGAAGCCCCCAAAATAACACAATGAGCACGCAATATCGTACTTGAATATTGTAAATTATACGAGGTTGGAAGGGAAGCTCGCTGGAGGTGGTATCCGAAAGCCCGAGCCGGTTCTGGTGACAAAGGTCAATGGTGTTTTGGCTAAATTGAATAACAAATTTATGCAGTTTGTTGGTTGATGTAATAGATAGTTTTATTGAGATTTGTGTTGCCGTGTGAGAAAGATCAGGAAATAATAGTAATTCAACAACTGAGGCATAAGCTTCTGCCTCAGAATGTATCCAATAGGAGAGATAATGTTGCTCTAAATATTTCATTTAATAGATTAACGATTTCTAATTTAGATTTAAACAATTTGAAAATATTTAATTATGTACACACATTTTGTTTAAAAAGTCTGAATATTCTCATAAATAGCATCGAACTTTACCTTAGATTTTTCTATTCGACTCAATCAACTATAAAATGACTATATATTTATTAAATCAAAATTCTTTACCATATCGCATTATGAACAAAATCAGTTCATCTCTTATGAAAATGTGCTCATAATACCGCATCCACGAGCTTTCACTCGCTTCTTAGCTCCGACGCCGCGCTCATGGCATTCGTACGGCGATTAATGAATACATAAACAGGCAAGAACAAGACTCGAACAGGCTCTATGTAGGTTGATGCCAAGTTCATTCAGTCGCCTGCAATTGCTTACATAACTCAAATTTTACATCTCGATGTTTGAGGCATGGTTTAGTGGCTAAAGCCAAAGATATCGTGCAAAAAAAAATATTTGCCACTGGACATAGTACAAAAAAAAACCTTTTGAGTTTATTTATGTTTTGACATGCCGTACATAAATACAATACAGTCAATATTTATATATATTTAACATAAGGATTTTGTAAAAATTCAGCAAAAGTTCAGAAAATACGAATATTCCAGCTAACTTTTAGCTGACACATAACGAAACACACGAAATATCAAACTGTCGAACACAGCTATTAAGTCCGGCAAACTATACAAGAAAAATAAAATCTATAGATATTCACAACATACTTAATAAAATTAATGCCTTAGATACTTCTTGCTCTTTAAGACTCTTAGTTAGGCTTAGTTCATCGAAATATATGGCTACTAAAATTAAAATTTTCTGATCTTAAATTGTGATTTAAAGTGGCCTTGTAACTTTTCGATCGAAAATCACCGTTAACCACGAACCTACATTGTTTTATATTTGATAGGTAAATTATCCCTTGGGGAGGTTTCGTATGTCTTCGTGTTTAATAATTTTTGCCCGTTTTCGTTGAACCGTGGATAATGCCTTCAATTGCGTAGTTTGCAACACATACTTTTAGAATCTGAATTACTAAATTGCCAGTTTACTGCTGTATAAAAAAATGCTTCTGAGGTGACGATCCAGACCCCGTGATCTATATTGTATATGTTTTAATACTGTTTACAATTATATAAATACAATGTCTTTCTGCCAGCTAAGATTTTACAACATGCGACGATCTGTAATCACTAGATCTTATTACATCTTAATTCTATTTCTATTTACTGATTGTACCCGCTCATATGGGGCTCAAATACCAATTTGACCCTCAGAGACAATGTTTGAAAGGGTCCATTGCGCAATTAGGTAATGATCCTCATCTATGACTAGGGACTGCGGGTTTGAACTAAACAAAAACATTAATTAGTTAACTGGTAATCTTCTATTTATGTTATTAATTCTACAAAACAATTGGTAAAATTTTAATTTAATAATTGTACATTTTTGACACTTATGTAGGACCTGTTTGAACTGATTAAGAAATATTTATTTTATAATTCATTTTCATAAAAGCCAGTTTTTTTTACGAGGTGGAGCCGTTAATTTAAATTTATATGACTTTTACTGCTTACACATTTCTGTGAATGCGTAAAAAACATTTATTGAGCCGTTAATGCCAAAACAACGAAACTTTTATCTTAATTCTCTTATTGAGTTTTTATTTATATGCGACTGATAAAAGAAAAGTATAAAATGTAATTATTGCAAAACAAATTTTATTATACCCATGTTTTTTTTGTATTTTGAGGGAAAACACAATTTCCTTGTTCAATTAAGTAACTTATAAATTGTAATAATACACAAAAATAAAGCATGCCTTGGGAGTGAAGATGTGAATAGGTTTAGGTTTAAAGACATTTATTCCCATTAAGACATGCGTCACTTACATGAGAACATAAACATAACATTGATAATTATTTAGATCCCACTTTGCCTGCTAATTAACTCTTCTTATTGGCTTTTGGTACTTTAAAGATATGAAATATACTGATAATCGAATACTACAACACAGCAAATAAAGTATTAGCATTATGCAACACAAGCCATTGTAACGAGTCTATACTACAGCGGATATTCAAAAATTTGTTTTTAATCATACAAAGTTCATGTTTATCAAATCGCCGAAAACATGCTCTCAAGGTCCTATAGACACGCCTCTAAATTTTAACACATAAAGCTAGTTAAAACACCAATGTCAAGTTCAAGAAGCAACCTTGACTATACTATACTATTATAAAATTAATTTATTAAATTAACATAGCTACCGCGGGCCAAAGAATAGCGAACAAGGAATTCCTGAGTATGCTGTTTCCTTGTTTAGGCTTTGATTTTCGAATAAGCTTCGACCAGTTCATCCGACTTATTACCGCTATTCCATGAAATTCCATCCTGTTTTCCCGTTACAAGAGAATAACTTTTAAGAGAAATACCGAATCTTTATCGTATCTCTTCTTGAATTCGGCAACATTGTGTTATTCCCTTATTTTTAAAATAACCGTGATATCAATATTTGGTTCCCTCATTAGAAATGCTAGCTTGTCCTTGGAAACTTGAGTTATTGAAACGTATTTAATCAAATGGCAAAATCGCATGCTGCGGCATTGCAAAATAATCATCTTAAATTATTGCTTGACTCGGCCGCAGAGGAGGCCGTCGATGGAACGATTAGATAATGCGGCTCGTGTAGATTTTAGTAATAGAATGTTAGTATTTTTAGCAATGAAATTAATTATAATTTAGTAATGAAGTCATTATACTGTTTGATGTTACAATCGTACGATTGTAAATCGTTGATTGTGTTACTTTAAAGTATGAAAAGCGTCAAAGAGTACTCTTTTAACTTTTTTTTGTCCATGTTGTTGACCTTACTAAAATTCCAAATTTTTTAGTAATGCTTTAAGCATTACACGCACGTCTTTATCCTGATTTAAAAGCCTAAACTCCTAAATCATAAATTAGCTACACAAATGATGGATAGTCCTCTTTCTTACAGTTAATATTATGTACAAAAAACATTTATAACTGTGAATCCCAACTAATATTATAAATGTGAAAGTAACTCTGTCTGTCTGTCTATCTGTCTGTCTGTTACGCTTTCCCGCTTAAACCTCGCAACCGATTTTGATGAAATTTGGTACAGACAATATTTAGACTCTGAGACAGAACATAGGCTACTTTTTATTTCGAAAAAAAGAAATCCACGCGGACGGAGTCGCGGGCGGCCGCTAGTATAACATAAAAGTTAAGTTATAACGCCACTTCCTGTTGATAATTACCTATTTTAGGTCTCCTTCTACCAGCTTTTAGAAACTTGTTCGTCATCAATTACGGTTGGTAGTATACTTCAGTAATTAATGAGTTTTGTTACGATAGTTCCTAATGTGCAATTGATGGGCTGGGAAGGGAAAGGAAAGGCCTTCCCTGCGATCTAGTGTACGCGTTATGTTCCTGAATGTTTGCGATAGGATCTACGTGCTTTTACTCGTATCCTTTGCCATAATAATTTATAATACATATTCCGTTAATTGCTTCTACATCCAAAGTTGATCTTATATAGTCAATTATCAAAAGTGTTGTAACACAAAAATAAAAATAACAAAATACAATAGGCATAATAATAAACGTTGAATTTTCTTGTAATAGATTATAAATATTATTAGTATAACCTTAAGTGCAACCAATACACGAATTTATCAATTTGGTGAACACATCAAGTGGTTGTAAATTATCCTTGCCCCATAGAACTTAAAAATAGCCTTCAGTTATTCCATACACCGGTGTGTATACTTTCATGACATATTCGAAAATTAGTTACATGTCCCCGAATATAAAAAAAACCTTTGTTTCACGTAATTACAATAAAACGTAATTACACATAATAACAGATTCACAGTGAAGGTGTTTCAAGGTATTACTGGCACGATATAATATTTAGCAGAACGAGCACAAAATCAAACAATCACATTCATTACGTTCACTTATAGTATATAAAATTTAAGTTATAAATACTGAAAACTAAAAAGTCTATATATTATTATAATGAGTAAAATTTTGCTTTGCCCAGACTTATGCGTATAAAGGTACTCCATCAGGCCAGAGATTCTATTTGCTTTCCAATGTACCTAGTCGATTCATTAATTTCGATCTAACGTAAATTACCCAAAGCAGAGTTCGATTTAATTCCTCAACTATTCTTCAACAAAGACAACGATTGATGTTTAATTTAAGGCCCAAAAGATGCTATGAATGGGACTTCTAACTAAGGATCAGCAGGTATTTTGTCGGAAGCGACGAAATTCGTTCTTCTAAGTCTCATTTGAATAGACAAATTCTTAATTTTACTATAGTTTTGTGAGGAAGCGTATTATTTTTGACACTTTGATTGTGGATAAAATCTTTACATTATTACTGGAATTAGTTAAAAACTATTTCTTAAATAAAACGTACCTTCATGTAAACGGCATTTCTTTTTTTGTCTATAATTTTAAAATAATTTTCCAAGACCTAGAAGAAGTAATGTCGCTCAGAACGAAGCAACAAAGCAATTTTAACAGAAAAATGCTACGGTTTTTTCAGTGGACATAAAAATAAAAAATGATACATTGAAAAAAATACATTGTCAAAAAAAAAACACCAACGAAGCCCCATTATCGCATAGGTACATTATGAATATTGATATGTGCTATTCGTGGAATAGCATATTTAAAATTTTCGTCGGTGCTATTCACATCTGTGCTCTTCTTGGAATATGTCAGTTTACTTAATTCTATTTGTAAACTGGTTGAATGTTTTTTGTAACCTGATAGCCTTTTACACCCGTAAACAAAAACAAACTGAACTATATTATCTTTTCAAGTAGGTTTCAGCTATTTGTTTAGTATAAACGTTCCTTCATATTAATACTCCTTTGAGCTATTATACATTTTCCAATTGTTTGCGCTTTTATAAGTAAAAAAAATAAATAAATAAGAGGAGAACCTTGAATCGGTTCAATTACAATAAAGGTGATACGGGTCGTTCTATGTAGACAAATTTAGACTGTGTGTGCTTGGATTATCCGAAAAATAGTTTCATTTAGATTTTAAACCTTTTAATGATAAAAAGAGGTATTGATAGTAGTTTAGAATGCCATTGACCTAAGGCATACACAACTTTTAAGATATTTTTATCTGCATGAACAGATTTTGAAAAAAGTTACAATCAGCGACAAAACAATATTTTCTTGCTACTACAAAGGCAGAACCCCTGCTATTGTGCTGTAAACAACACTATGGATAAAGTCAAACAATATTGATTTATCATTACAAATTATGTTGAACAGGACTTGGCTTCTACGCAATCTTGGCTTTTTTTACGTTTAAATACAACTTTTCCTACAAATTCTTCTTTAAAAAAAGTTCGTCGTATACAGTTATTAACTGACACTAAATTATTTATCAAAACTAATACAAAACTAATGGGGTATATTTAAGGCTCATATTAATGTAAGGAAGTGAAAACGCTCTTTTTCCCAAATAAGAAAACCTTTAATACGCAAAACTAAAACAAATCAATGATGGAGAGTAACATAGGGGACAGTTTCGTGCACTGTTGAACTGTGGTGCGACACAGCGGAGTCGCCAGTCCTGATGCTTAGCAGCGGTGAGGAGTGGTAGACGACTGGAGCAGAGTGAACCGCTGGAGCAGTGTGGACGACTGGAGCGGCGTGGACCACTGAGGCTGTGTGGATAACTGGAGCATGGACGAGAGTAGAGCCTCCATGGTTCACGACTTGGCTGCTCTTCGTCACCGTGGACTTGGATGGCACAGACACGTGGACCACTGGGGCGTGAACCACTGGGGTGGCATGGACCACTGGGATCACCGGGTGGTGTACGTAAGTGCTGCCGTGATCGACGACTTGGCTGCTCTTGGTCACCGTGGACTTGGATGGCACAGAAACGTGGGCCACTGGGGCGTGAACCACTGGAGTGGCATGGACCACTGGGATCACCGGGTGGTGTACGTAAGTGCTGCCGTGGTCGACGACTTGGCTGCTCTTCGTCACGGTGGTCTTCACTGGCACATGGACCTCATTAGTGAGCAGATAGGCTGGGGCAGCGGCAGCCACGGCCAGGAAAGCACTGAAAATAATCTGAGAAAAAAGAAAAAATACATTTTATCAATAACATATTTCGCAGAGCTATCTACGTTATATTTGTCATTTAAAATATTTTCTATACAGCGGCAACAAGGCTGTTATTTTATCTCATAATTTAATAATAAAAAGAAAAGTCGTACATGCATGTACCCCGACATTATAAAAGCCTTCCTTCGATTTTGTAACAATAAAGGCAAATTGTGAAGAAGTACATCATGCCTTTATTTTATGTTTACATTTTAGACAAAGGGTTTTTTTTTCAATATAGCCATAATTAAAACTAGGTGCTAGTTTAAAAAAGTTCACAATTAGAGTATTAATTGTATCAATTAATATCCCTGCAACTGAAGGGTTAAAAAAGTAGGACCTTTTTTCGTCTTTTTCCTATTGCAATTTTTGCTAAAGCATTATTAACTCATTTTAATTATGCTATGCAAAAATTTTTATTTAAACGTATGACGTTGGTGACTTACAAGCTGATGCATTTTAAAATATCTGTCTTGGCGTCGTATGAACAACTGATGAGTTGCGTATTCGGCCAGCTACTTTTTATATGCTTGAAAATAATCGATTGCCCTAGATTGCGACAATATTGGGCTGTGTACTTGAATTTCTTTTGCTCTTGTTTTGCAAATTAAAAAGTTAGTTTGCGTAACATTTGCGGATAAATATGTCTTGTTTTTGGGCCTTGACTATATCTCTGCTGTCATATTGTGTATTAGACCACATTTTAATTATCATAATTAATGCGTTCTGCTAAGTGCTTCTGATCTTCGAATGTTAACGTCAACTTTGATTACATTTGCACGTATTGATTGTCATATGTCTTAACCGACTGTCACAAAGCGAGCTCAATCACTGTTTAAATATTATCTTGTATAGGAGTAGTGATTTAATAGTCACAAAAATATCATAAAATTCAAATTTCAGCAGCTAATATGAGCAATTTAATATTGAAAACAAGTAGGGAAAGAATAAACAATACCATTCGCCTACAAATAAAACTTCAAACATACAAATGAAATACAATTATGCTTGTTTGTTGTTTTAAGCCAGATAGGTACGACCTACATTTAATAATGTCCCAGGAATTTATATTGTTATTTACTTTATCTCTGCCCTTTGTTTGAGAACATGAATCAATAAGCAATACGGTGGATATTGCCACATTTAACACGCATTTGGTGAAACCTTTTAAGTGTAAAGTCAGCCACAATAATAGTTTGTATTGAGACCGATCACACGTAGGTAACATTACAAAAAAAATACATTTTAGTGATGTCAAGTAGAGATCATATTTGATTTAAAATAGTGTTTTTTTCTGCAAATTTTAGGATTAAGATGACACAGTTCGCACACAAAGGCCGTCATTAGTTTTTCTTTAATTGTGTTTAAATATACGAAACTTTGATAAAAATCGTTAGATTTCCAAATTGACTTATTATTAAGTACTCATACACAAACAATAATCATGGTTATGGCTATCTTCAGCCTATTTGAGATAAAAATGTTTTCCTTATCTATTTTTCTCAAGTAGAGTATAAGAGTTAAAAAAAAACACAGAAATATTATTCTAGTGCACTACAAGACGTTATTTATCTAAATATTCTAAATAAATCACAATTAAAGTAAATCGGACTGAACCCTCTTAAACATAAAATTATTCAATCAATTTTCTACCAACACACAAAACACTCCTAAATTGTATCTACTATACGTATTGTGAGTCCATCACCTTTATTCGTCTATTGCTAACGCATAGTTATTCACGCGGCCTACTGTACTACTCTTAAGAGATTAAAGATAAACTTTGGTTGTTGCTTTGTTCTCTACAGCCAGTATTTCTACAGATTTGCTCATTTTATCTTTTAATGTTTAATATCATCTAGATACGGCTGTTTCGTAGCTATTTCGTATAGAACTTTTTGTTGAACCTTGTTGTGAAATCACAATAATTTGTATCTGATATACCTAATTAATGTTCTTTAATTAATCTTCTGCAAATTTATTAATTTTTACTTAAATAGTGTCATATATGATGCCTCGATGGTCTAGTGGTTTAAGTGCCGGGCCTTGGTCTCGAGGTCCTGGGATCAATTCCCGGGTCGGGCAATCTTTGTGTTGATTTTTCTTAACACAGCCCGGGTTTTTGATCACCAATCCGCATTTGGCAAGCGTGGTGATTAAGCCAAAACCCATCTTTGTAACGAAAACATGATTTCAAAGGATGGAGGCCTTTGCACTGCAGTGGGACATTGATAGGCTGATATTTTTAGTGTCTTATATCATACAAATTCAGTTAGTCGTTGACGCGTTTGAAGCGCACCCAAAAGCAGACTTTCCTGACATGTGAAACCGCAGACTAGAACGACGAAAGTAATTCAAAAAAGTTATTTCACTCTTAAATTTAAGAATTCACAGCAATATTTTCGTGTTAAAATTTTTAAGCTGTTCATATAAATACGTAAAAAACATGTTAATGTGTCAGAATCAAAATCACAAAGCGTTCGTAAAGAGCTCGAAAACCAAATAAAAAAAATCGAAGCTTTGGATTTAAATCCCCTTGTAACTAGAACAATGCGACGAAATATATTAATTAAAATGTAGAAAATAAACGTTTTAATAATAAGGTGACAAAAAAATCCGGTCTCTACACATACCTTCAATGGTCTAATAGAGTCTAATCCAGACATGAAATAGGATGGATTGGATTTCTTTTTGCTATTGCTTCATTATTTTTGCCAAAATCTTTAGATCAATCCTAATAAGAAAAATCTTGACTATCAAAATGTCTTAAAAAATTGTGTTTGGCCTAAGAATGTTTTCTTGTAACTACACCGGTTTTTGTAGGACCTGTCTTGTATATAACCCTGTATACAGACTTAATTTTATGTAATAGAATAGTAAAATGTAGTAGTCCAAATATTTACGATACAGAGCTCGACAAATAGCCATTGTCCAAAACTACTAACTAGAATTAATTATTACGCCTATTTGCGATGGTTGTTATATTAATAAGAAAGCGCACAAATAAATAAAAAAGTCCAATTAGAGTCGAGTTACATTCGTTTTATTATGTCTTATCATATTTAATAATACCCTCCGGCCCGTTTTTGGCTATCTTCCGATCTTACGATTATCCAGGTACGCATGATATATAATAATAGTACCCTATTCCTTCACTCCTAAAGGTCGGTGGGGCAGTCGTCTGACATGACCGTAGAAAGATCAGGCGCAGGTCCAACGGCTTAACTACGGTAACCTATCTATCGATGACCATAGCATCTGCGAACGTTACTTAACCTTAGTAATCGTAGGCCGATCGCGCTTACCACTGCGCCATCAAGCTCCTCAACATCTATTATAAGTGTTTCAATATTAATACAGTCAACCTCAATTATTTCTAAATAAAAATAGATGTTCGGCCTCAAGGCAGATTAACCGCCTAATTATTTCGGGGAGATAAAGCAGAACACTCCCTCGGGAAATCTGCCAATTTATTTATTTTTCAAGGTTTCACGAAAATGAAGATGTTTAAGTGAAATTGACTTCTTTTATAACTGCCTGCTAATTTGCATTGTGATACCTAATACATTTCGTAGATAATAAAAAGGGCCCGAGAGTGGATTGTTTTACTTTTCATTGCTATGCTATTGCGATAACAATAACTTCATGCAGTAGTCACAATACATTACAGAATATAAGAAGCAGAGATAATGTATTAATTATTCGCAATTTAATTATTTCTTTGTACACTTTCGTCGTGATTTAAGAAGTCTTATTAAAAATAAGGCGTTGTTTGAGCGACACCTGTTCTGTAATGTCTTTAACAGCCGAACTTGTCGTGAGCAATCACTTTTTTGCTCACATTCCACTTGGGGATGACATTTCATTTTCGTTGTGTCCACTTTACGTCTGATCAGAAGCAAAATTATAAGATTAAATCATTACTCTGTACCGCATTTGTGGACCTAGGATATCGCACAAGTTTATAGGCGAAGCCATAAAGATTAAAAGTGATATTAATAATTGTAAGCATGAGTAAGACATTTATAAGTCTTTTATTTTAGATTATTGTACAATTTCCGAGGTAAAAAGTATTTTTGAATTAGCAAGAAAAAATGTATTTTAGATAATTGCATGTTGCATTCTTTTTGGTTCAATAAATGTCTCAAAAATGGCATTGTTTTTAAAATAATGAATCCACTTGTTGTATGCACTCGTAATTTTGTTGGTAGGTGATAATAAAAGTGCAATATGAATCACCGCACGCACATTTATACGACTACAACTTTTGGGGACGAAAAATAAGAACCAACATTTTGCACACTTCAAAAAATCGTATTTAAATTTTTATTGCTACGTGTATATTTAACATAGGCGTGGGTGAACCAGCTAACTTATCACAACTCTTATATTCTTCGTTCTTGTATATTGTTTCCGAAGTAAGCCTTATTGGGCCTATAACTCTATGTGTCTGCACAGGCGCGTACGTTTCATGATTACTAAACCAACACTCTTCTGATCCTAGTGAGACAAAAGTGTTATCTCATAACTGTAACTTCCATTGTCACATCTGAAAACAATATAAAATATCGCAAAGCATGAAATAAGGGTTTAACCATCGATACAAGTTATCTGTACCTGTGATGTTAATGTTGCCATCTAGAGATAAGTGCCAATTCCATACACCGATCGCCCACGATAACTTTGTTGACATGTTTTATGGCTGATATTCGCGGGACGGACAATTAATGGGCCTTAATTAATTTAACATGGGTACACTTGTCCGGATAATTAAAAGGTTTAAGTGTTACAAAAATTTATGGCCCGGCGGCCGGTTTCATTTCTTTTTCGTCATAGTTGTAAAGTGCTGCTTGAGACAGCATTGTGTCGTAATTATGTTTTATTGAAATATATTTTTTTTTTTCATGTTTATACTATGAAATTTCAGATGATATATGCAGTAATATGTGTAGCATTTTGTCTCAAATATGTAAATAAAACAAGTTTTTTTTTATACCATAATAATCAGACAAGCTTGGGTTTAAATTGTATATATTGGTTATCGTATATCAAATATTCATTTGAAACATTATTTTTTAATCTTGATGTGAGGAAAGGATAATCATTCACATGAAAAGATAATTGAAACACAAAACTATATTATTTTATTTACGTAAAATCAGATAAGTGTCACCGTTGAACATGAGTATGTCTTGTATGAAATAATTATAGCTGCCACATATGACTATATCATTTAGCAAAGTTGGTCACATGCCACAACAAATAAAATTGCAAATAATATAACCAAGCATTTTTCGTCTCACCTTATGATATTTAAATTTAAACCTTAGCATAATGATTTTAAGACGAGTTATAATTATGTAGTTCAAAAGTTTAACTAAGGCAGTCATTTATTTTTACAAGATGTAATTATGTAATTACGCCACATTGCTGTATGTCAATGTCAGTTTACGGATCAGGTTGGAAAGTAGCGCCAGCGACGAAATGGGGAAAAAAACGCGACAAAATATTTGTACTCTGATAACTTTACGAGAATTCGGTATGAAAAATAAACATTTTCATTCTTAATACAATACAACATGGTTGATATTCATAAACTTTCGTATTGTCACTGTCATATGGAGGCGTGAAACAGAGCAAAATTATACGCTGTGAGTAATTGATGTTATTTACTTACAAAACCGAGATTTTATTATAATTATAAACAGTCCTACGCCTGCGCCTTGATCGATCAGACCAACTGAATGAAACTAAAAGCTCTAAATGAAATTATTCTGGATACGATTATTGTACTGTTAATTGTTTTTGTCAGTTTATTTGGAATATTTCTTACGCAAAAATCATAAAAAAGGTTTATTACGCCATATTTTAACGTTTGCTCAACGGCTAGTATTTTCATTTAGTACACAGTGACCATTAAAACAAATTGTTATATTTTAAAACAGGTAGACATGATGCTGATATTATCTTTACGTGATTATTCCTGGCAAAAAAGACAAAAATGCAATACTCGGAGTATACTAAAATTTCTTGGTCTCTGAGACCACAAAAAAAAACACCTGTTGCTGTGTTTGCTGGTAAGTGAAGGTTAATGAACATGAATTAAGTCGTCTGTGTTTATTTTATTTGGCAACAGTAATATCACATAATAATGTGCTATTAACGTACCACACAGAGAAGAAATTGGACCAAGTTATCCATTAAAATGCTTTGTCAAGTACTTTAAATTTCACAAGATATTTTGATAAAACGGGTTCTATTTGAACAATTTACTTGGTGAAGTGATATTTTTGAAAGGATAGTGAGTAGAAATGATTTCTATACTTATAGATATTTTTTTTTACCAGTGACGGGAGCCCTCGCCATCACCTTGACAGGCACTGTTTTTGCCCTATTATAATTGAGAAAAATAAAATTAACTGAAAGCTAACAATCTCATGTAACGGGTATAAAAATGATTTCTCAGGAATGACGGTTGTGCGCCAATATGGCGCTTACCATCACTTGCTCGTCCCATTATTTCAAGACATAAAAAAATTAAAATGCATTATTCCAAATAAAAAAGGTTGCATTGCAAAAGCGTAAATCCCAGATGTAACATTAAATGTCAACTGTATCGGGCTGTTTCGCATACATCAAGTTAGTGGGCCGAGGCTGCGCCTTGCATCGCGGACTTGACCGAAGATACGTTTTGATGCATCGTTTTGGAAGAAGATTCTGACCGGCGATTATATCACTATAATTGGTTAATAAATCCTTATCGTTCCGTCCAGTTGACACCTTGAAACTCCGAGTGGGCCGTGCAATGTTTATACATAATACGACATAGTAATATTTATTTATTTGACACGCACAAATGGTTGACTTGTCGATCGCACTAAGAGGTGTACTTGACACTTCAAAGCGCCCCATCGAGCCAGTTGCCCAAGTCAACCACTAGAATTTGAAATCAATAGAAGTACATAATGGCTCTGCTTTGAAATATTTATTAACTTCGATGGCTAATTCATTTGTGTATTTTGTAAAAAATAGGTTTTTATACGGGCTTCATTTTCTTTATTAGTTCTTTATTGCCAGGAAGAGTGAGATTCTTGTATTTAAGGCGGGAAAACGTATACCAGGCCACCCATTACCTTAAATGGGAATGTTCTTAATGTCGTTAGTCATTTTAAGTATCTTGGACATGTAGTCACTGATGATCTTAGTGACAACGATGATATTGAACGAGAGCGTAGGGCGCTGGCGGTAAGAAGCAATATGCTCGCACGTAGGTTCGCTCGATGTACCGCGGAGGTCAAAATTACCCTATTTAGGGCCTTTTGTCAATCTTTTTACTCGAGCGGCTTATGGGTTTGTTTTACGCGTCGAACCTACAGCGCCCTGCGTGTGCAGTACAATTACGCCTTCAGAATGCTGTTGCGGTTGCCGCGCTTCTGCAGCGCCTCTGGTATGTTCGCGGACGCACAGGTTGATGGCTTTCACGCGATCATTCGTAAAAAGGCTGCGTCGTTGCTGAGGCGCATGAGAGCCAGCGATAACAGCATTTTGAGGACATTTACTGCACGGCCGGACTGTCCTTTCCAAAATCATTGGATAAGAATAGTTACCGGTCAAGAAAGTTAAGATTGCCCCCAAATGTAAACTAACATAACTAACGTAGGCATCGTAAGAAAAATTGTTACTAACATACTAACAAAGTTATGGATCTGTGTTGTCTGAAATAAATGATTTTTATTTATTTATTTATTTTTATTTATTAGTTCATCGCAGTCGTATTCAATATATTGAGTTAAATATGGTTTTAACCGTATTCAAAAATTAACAATACTTATAATTAAGAAAATCAGAAACAAAACTAATTATTTACTTTCTCTAGTTTGCAATAAAACAACTGTTCATTTTAAAACAGATTCAAATATTCAATAATTGATTTTGTGTTTACATTAGTGATACTTAATCGCTTGCATTCAAATTAATTTCTGCATGCTGTCAGAGCGTTTAGGTTATTCTATCTTGAATATTGAGTAGGCAATACTAATAATTAATTGTAGTGCGTTGACGTGACCTTGAACATGTTATTATATTATATGTTATAGATAGGGGGTACAAATAATTTAATCTAACAGCTGGAACGTAGACGATAAACCACACATCCGTAAATATGAATTATTAATTACGTTTAGTTTGATTGAGAACAGATGTTTCCAACACTTATATCCTATTTAACTCATATTCCAATGTAATGCTTTTAAGCTAAGATTTTAGTACAATTCTTATGGGAACACCTTTTAAATACATTTTTTAATAGTTAGGACAGTAACTTAAATTTTCGAAAAAAAAAACCTTACGTCCGCGTTAAAATAAACTTATTATTAATTTTCCGCGTTAAAATATCCAATCCATTCGCAATCAAAGTGCATTCTTCTTTAGTTAAACCGCAAATTTTATTTGTTACAATTACGGTCTCATCTGGGTTACCATTCATGACCCCATTACAAAAAAATTAACAACTGGAAGTCTGTTTTAAATGTGTGTTAGTAACTTGACAATTACTTAAGGTTTCAATGTAGCCAACCTAAATATATGCAAACTTTGCCATACCAATTATAAATTTTAATTGCCTTGATGTTTCTGTCAGATAATAATCGTAATCGTCACGTACGAGTACCTACTGCATAATATAATTAATTGTTAATGCTAATTTGTATGTATTAATTTTACAAACAGGAAAAGCCAAAAGCTCGATAACAAAATAGTGTCGAATTACCATACGCCTTGAGCATTAAGACACCATGGCATTGGTGCTCGAAATCTATAGAGGTCAACCTTGTCAGAGGTATCGTTGAGTAAAATGTTGTATCTCGTAACACGAGCTTTGTGACGTCTCAAGGTACAAATGCTTAATCTTTTGTTGAGTGGCAAAATAGCATAAAGTAGCTACGATATTCCGTTATAAATACTATTCGAAAGATATTATAATAATAATTAAAATGTACGGGTGCAAATAATTGGCAAGACTTATCTTTAAACCAAATTGAAAACATTTTCACAAAAGTATAATCCATCATAATAAAATTTAATTTTTCGTTAGCGTAGTTCTAGCCGTATCTTCGGCTCGGCTATAAGGCAAAAAGCTTCGGCCGTTCCATTTAAAAAATAAACGATAACTTAAACCACTTGAATCTATCTTATCCGTCTTTATTGTCGCATAAGGAGATACTATAGTTAAAGCAATTTCCAAAAGTTCATTCATTTAATGGCCAATGAACGCAAACGAAATGATTTCCCTTGTTAAAAGTTTTCACAAAACAAACAGAACACTAATTATGCAAATGAGGTTGCCGCGGAGTTACGCTTACTGCGTCGGTAGATAATGATCTACCGGTCGTTACCCTTGATTGATTGATCATTTTTCATCACGATCATAGCAATCACTGCCGGACGCTGTCGGAAGGAAGATAGGGTCACTAGTGATTTAGTGAGACTAGTTAATGTTACACATGCAGTTAAAATTCGTCATCATCATCTTAGCGGTCTCGGTGGCATTTTTGGCCATTGACGGAGTCCAGGTTCCGCTTAACTCCACTGTCTCAGTGGTGTAGTGGTTAGAGCGATCTGCTATAAAATCCCTCGGAGGTCGTGGGTTCAAATCCCGCGGGGAACACTTTCACTTTATGTTGGTTTTCCCAGTTTGGTAAGGCTTGAATCATTTGATTGTCCGATAAGAATGACGATTCCGTACTTCGGAAGGCACTTAAGCCGCTGGTCCCGACTATGATTCAAATGGCCTTATTTCCCTTGTCATAACCAGCCTGTTCTATTCAGTATCATAGCTGCAGCATACCCTGGTCTCCAAGGCGATGGCAGAGGATACCACCAGGGGAGTCGCTAGAATGACATGCTTTAAAAATTATGTTCTTTATTTGTGAATAAGTAAACTAACGCACAATCATCAACATTTGTAATCTTACACTACGCTTTACGAAAATCTTCATCATCTAGGGCCTCTCCCGGTTGCATCGTCATTGCCTCGGAGCCAGGCTAAAACTATGATTTTAAATGATCAGTCTGGTATTTTACGCTGTACGAAAATAAATACATATATAAACTTGTAGGTATTCATTAATGAACAATTTAGTATCTAGTTCGACACCATGAGTACGCCTTCTAGAAGTTTGGTAACAGCAATTATTCGCGACGTTAGGCTTACGCTTAACGCTGCATGCTCCAACGCTCTGATGGGATAACTTGTGATATACTACAATTTAGCAGAACAATTTTAATTAGAACGCCCGTAGCATTAAAATTAAGGCTTATTAATCAGATATTAAACTACTTGTTCATAGACGAAACGTTTGGTTGAAGGTTTTATCTAGAGCAATATTAATTTAGAGTTGCATCATTGTTTTTGAAAAAAATGTTCCGTATTATCATTTATCTATACTGTTTATTTATAACTGGAACAAAGGTCGTCATCTGATTAGTTGAATTGATTAAAGACATGTTTATCAGAACACCTTTAGATTTCAGGATCAAAATAGAGCTTTCCACATACTTTAATTAAAATAAATAAGTAGGTATATTATAATCGTTCAACAAATACAATCAAAATATAAACTTTATTATTTATCACGAGAAACAAATATCAAAAGTGTTAAAAATGTCTTTCTCAAATAGGCGATCCGAGCAATCTCACGTTTCTATCGGCAAGCCCAGGGATGCTATAAAAGGATATTTTTACGTTATTACCGCAATAAACCCGAATATTACGACAACCCAGTTACCGGTGATGCTACATCCTATCAATTTGCATGAGCTCTCGGCTCTTGTTTTCGGTCAGACCGCCAATTAATCCACCAGACTGGATGAGTCTTTAACGCATGAGCGGCCTTCACGTCCTTTCCCGAACAATACCGTCTTGCCATTATTTCCTCAAGCGTACCTACAATTACCATGTTTTGAGGTTATTTTTGTATTTTCGCTGCTATCCGTGAAACGTGAAAGGGAAATTACAGTTTATGCGTTCATTATCATCTTTGCTATTTTTGTAGATGAGGTGAACTTATTTTTGGCTTAACGTAATACCTACAAGAATACAAGTTGTTCACATCACCATATTGTGGAAGATTTGAAATCTTATAATGGGTAATATGTATATTACTCCATTATACCCACTATTTAAGTAAAATATAATTTAATATATGTTTTCAGAATTCAGAATAAATACAAAAAGCTAACATAAATTAATTTTGTTCCAGGTTTCTCGCGATATGGTGGCCGCTGAAATGTCAAATCACCAAGCGACGAGCGAGGATGATGATCGTTTTCATCTGGATCTTCGCAGTTCTTGTGACAACGCCGTGGGTCTTCTTCTTCGACCTCGTCGTGGTCTTCGAAGACAATCCCAACGTCAGGCTGTGCCTCGACGTCTGGCCAAACCCTATCAGTGAAATCTTATACTTCGTCATAGGAAACCTCATATTTTGCTACATCCTACCAATGATTCTCATTTCCTTGTGCTACATATTAATCTGGATCAAAGTATGGAGACGATCAATTCCGACAGACACACAAGACGCACAGATGGAGAGAATGCAACAGAAATCTAAAGTGAAAGTCGTCAAGATGCTCGTCGCCGTCGTGATTCTATTCGTCCTATCATGGTTCCCGCTATACCTGATCTTTGCAAGAATAAAGTTAGGCGGCCCTATCCAGAAATGGGAAGAAGAAATGTTCCCAGTGGTCACACCTCTCGCCCAGTGGCTGGGGTCGTCCAATTCTTGCATCAACCCAATATTGTATGCATTTTTTAATAAGAAATACAGAAAGGGCTTCGTAGCAATCATTAAAAGCAGAAAGTGCTGCGGGAGACTCCGGTATTACGAAACGATCGCGTTGCAATCGTCGAGTACTTCGACGAGAAAATCGTGGCATTACAATAACAATAACCACCCGTCGATCACCCGGCGGTCGCCGCCGGTGGACAAGAACGCGGTGTCGTTCATATTCAACCACACGGGGGTATAAGCGGCGCGGCGACCTCTGGACCGGTTGCCGCGACAGCTCGCCGCGTCGGCGGCTCGCCCTCGGCGTCGCCCGCACACTGTGCCCGCACGCTCGGGACGACGCACCTCAGCATATCGACACATACGATCTTTTTTATGCTTATATTGTATGATTTTCATTTCGACAGTTTGATGTTGTCTTGTGCAAAAACAAAGTTTTTGACCTTCGTGACTTAACTAAAGTGAAATGATCTGTGGATGTTTTTAATAGTAAGGTAATGTACGAGTACTTTTATACGTAAGTCGGTTAAAGTGTTGTAAGGAGATTTTATTTTTACACTATTGTAATACTGTTTAATGGTCGAGAGCAAACGCACATTGCGCACAAAGTTTAGATACTGATAATTATATTCATTTTAAATGTCTTCTTTTGTGATTTTCCACAGTTTCGTTATTTAAGTATTCGTTTTTAGAAAAATATCAATGTTAAAAAAACAAGAAACCCAAAAAAATGCATTTTACACGAATAAATACTAACAATACTACAGTACAAAAATATTTAGTAGGAAATAAGCTTTTCAAATTAAAATATGATATTTATATAAACAATGAACTCATAAATTACCTCTGTGGCGATTTATATTTTTATATAGAAATAATAAGACCTCCATTCCCTTCTCTGCTCCCTTGCAGGTTTTCTAAATTATCTTCTATAATGCATTACGTTAATAATTACAACATTGTGTTTCACCTAATCAATATTTAATAAAATAGTAAATTTAACTGTTAGTTGGTTTATTCGTTTTTAAGAGATGACAAATTATGGTTTGTTTAAACAGTATATATTATTATATTGAACAAAGATACACTATACCTATTACTATACATACAGGATAAAATCATCTAATATTAATATATCCTCCTAAAACTAATATTTTAACCAATTAATTATAAGTAAATAAAGCAATAGTTTCAAAATCATTTTAAATGTATAGGATTTTATACTTAAATGGAATAATTTTACAATATATTTTTGATTTCGCATTCCATCTTATTAAATTTATTTTAGTAAATGTGACGTTTGTTATTTAGATAAATAATATCATCTTCCATCGGAACAGCAAACGTATGTTTGTTTACTTTTATACACATTTGCCATCAAATAGAATTAGATTTGCTGTTACTTATAATAATACTCGGCCTGGGTCGAAAGCCGCTTACAATGCACAAATGTTGGTAAAATAATAATGTCTGTATAAAATAAAATCTTTTCATCAAAATTATACGTTGTTTAATAAAAATATTATTGAAAGTAAGTAATTCAAACATTTTTGGTTTTATTCTTTAGGTATATACTTTCACTGAATTATTTAAAAAAGAACATGTTTTGTGACCTTGTTTTGCTTTTTTAACAAATTTGATTAACTTCATGCGATGCAGGAGAGACTTAGATAAACAGGCAAAACATTTTCTACAAAAAGCTTTTAAATTACTTTGAAATTAACAACAACATGTGCTCAAAATAATGCACACAATCGCAACCTTCATTTGTAATGTTATCTGGGTCAGATATTGTGTTAATCGTCTGTATTTTTTTGAAGTGTATTTCAAATAATATTTTTATTAATTCAGGACGTATTGGTAATATTAAAATAATGTTACAACGTATTTTAAGAAATTATATTTAATAATAAATTAGCTGTAATACACAATAATCGCACATCAAGTCTCCAAAAAAGGAACTTACCAAGTAAAACACTAAGGAGAAGTATTTTTCTACTAGACTTAGTAGAATTTAAATTTATTAAAAATAAAGCCGGTACAATAATTGTTTATTATTTATTGGTTTAAGTGAATGAATATGATTGACGCAATAAAACAAATTTCGCAAATTTAATTTATGAAAATTTGTGACGGACGAAGTCAAAGCTTGCAAGACTGAATTCTCGAAAATTCCTTAAAAAGGAGTTTTGTGTGATACTATGGATGGATATCTAATTCGGCTATTTTTGTATATCTATCGCGTAACTAGCTTGCTAAGATGTGTTTCATTTATTTATTTAGATGTATACAATTGATATGACCAAGCACTCTAGGCCATACAAACGGTTCTTGCATGTTTGATTCCGTAATTTCATTGTCAACAGCATTCACCATTGTATCGGGTAATAACAATATAATTAAAAAAAAACAGAACTTACTGAGAAATTTGGTATAACAGATGTCACGTTATGGTCGACACACAGATTGGAGCGAAAACTTGGCTGGAGTATGCAAATTATCTTGATCTTTATCCGATTCACGGGTCGGACATACATAGTATAACCCAAGTTTGTGGTCAGCAATTTCGCTAGCAAAATTCTAAGATGCTGATTTACCAAGACGCCATACAAAAACTTGTAAGCTCTCAACTGTTGACATTATAATTTTTTTCATGCTAAAAAGCGGTCGATATTTGCATTTGCCAACGATTACATGATTCGCAAAATTATGCCAAATATTTTTTTTTTCATATTTATTACTACATATTATTAGTACACATAAATATATAATGTAGTTTAATATTTTATTTTGATTATTTATTATTTAGACAGTTGTCTAAGTATTGTATGACAGGGAGAGTGTATTTTTAATTTGGACACTTTTGGAATGAAATTGTAAAATGAATATTGTCTAACTAAATGAACTGAGTCGGTTAGTTATTATCGCCAAGTCATTTCATTTAGCCTCTTTCAACCGCACGATGTTGGAACACTAAAAGTTTTATTTATAATTTACTAATCCCAAACATAACCAGAAATTATTGAAGGTCGTGTGAAAAACTTTTAAATGTGTAATATAGCATAATCAAATGTATAAATATTTACCTCTAAGTCCATAAATAATAATCGCATATGGTATAATTTTTACGAAACAAAAGTATAAATTTTTGTATATGAATATAAAAATCTATATTTATACAAAATTGGAAAGTTTTTCTTGTAATTTTCACGTTTGTAAATAATAATTGACTCATGTATTTTAACGAAGGTTATAAAAAAGTTTTAATATTATATTTTGATTTCTTCAAAAGCATTTCTGTATAAAAATTGCTATTGTTTATTTGCTATGTTTGGTGTTAGTGACTAGAATTTATATGATAGTAATTTTAAATGAGACATTATATAGTTTATTAATAAATTATTACCTACTAGAGATAAAGTGAGACCTGAGAACGGACATTAAGACATACTAATAAAAATGCTATTTATAACAGTTTCATACACAAAATTATTCTTCATATAATCCTATACCTACATAATACTATATTTCAATAAACTGTTTGATGTTATGATATGTACATACGTATGGATTTACCAAATATTGGTGGAATATGATTTACGCAAAATATTATAGTAATAATGTAATACATAAATATTTATTGAGTAAGATCAAGTGCTTGTAGCATAGCTGTTTGTTAGATTCTGTAAAAAAGTGTACGATAATATGAATAGAATGTATAAAAATTTGCTGTAGATTGATGTTTTAAGCAATGTTAGGACATTATAGGTGTAGACAAGCTTTTTACTAGTAGCATTAAGTAATTATTGAGGAGTAATTTAAAAATGAGCAGACTCTTTCTGTATTTTTAAATTATGCTTCAAGTATAACAATATATTTACTATTTACTAAATTAAATGTGGGAGAAACGATTAAAAGAAGCTGACATCGTATATACCATATTTGTTTAAGTCTTCGTCGATATAACCTTAATGCAATATTCAGACAGGTAAAGTTGTAATTGCAATAATGAGCAATGTTAACGTATTAAAAATCGATTACATTCCGGTACAATTTTCTAACATATCAATGGAATAAAATATTCAGTTTTCGATGGCAGATATTGACAATTTATAAAAAAATACACAAAACCAAAACAAAATGTAGTTTTTACTTTTTATTATACTTGTTATAGTTCTATTGGAAATAAATTTTACCAGCAAAACACATTTGTGTTAAAATAAAATTAAAACGTCCAGTGAACAATGAATGATACTACATCATAGTTTTAATTTAAATAACTTGCATTTTTCTACATACTCTTATATAACAATGTGAACACTATCTATACACCTACAATTTAGAATATACCTAACCCTAGAAAGTTTTAGTAAAATTATAAAATATAGGTTCAAATACAGAAAACAGGCTTACGTTGCCCCTCTAATTTTTGAAATTGTAGTATTTTAATTTAATGTTGAGCAAAATTAATAGCCGTCACAAAAAATGGAATTAGTACTTGTATCGCACATAAATGTTAAATTCATCTCATTCACTTATTCAAAAGAGTTCTCTTTATTTCACGTTCAGAAGTAGTTTCTCTGAAATGGCATCGCTTCACTATAATTTGATTATTAACTGTACTTAATACATAATTATTATGTAGAAATAAAAACATTCATTAACGTGGTAAAAGAGTTTAAAGCGAATGAAATGTTTTAATGTGACAACATTAAGACAATTGACTGTATCGAAAGCCTTTGTACAGTGATTGCAAATAATATGCAGAAAAAAGTTAACACGACTGTGGTCACACCAAAAACACGTAGAAGTAAAATAATTGCAACAAACAATTTTATTTTGACAAATGATAATAACGTGTAAGTACCTACCGAAAAAACCTCATCTTATGTTGCCTCCCAAAGGAAAAATAATGTGAGGTAAATTTCCTATTATTATTATCAACAGATACACCTACCTAAATCTGAATTTAACATTTTATTTTTTTATTCACAATGTAGCTCATTTACAAAACAGATAATTTTGATTATTATTTTCGGATGTCTAGTTTTGTATGCGTCTAATGTCAATTTACACACATATTGTACAACATTCTAATTAATTAGTTTACATATTATTAAAAGAGCTTTCTATGCTTATATGTAGAACTTATTGTGAGCTGTATAATTTTCTTACGTTATTATTTTTGTTTCACAAAATCACACAAATATTCTTTGAGAATTAGAAAAAACAGGTTTATTATGTAGGATGTTTTCTTGATAGATTCAGAACGTCTTAAGCAAATTTTAAAAATTTTACAAAAAAACATATGAAGTATAAAACTAATATATATAGTGCGGATTTATTTTGATTGACCGATCAAAATAATTTCAAATTATAACGCATCTTATTTAATAAGTTTTATTGTTAACCTAAGTAACTGGAAAAGTTTAACATTCAAACAAAAATAATTTTCTGCAATGAATACGTCTTACAGGCATAAATCATAAAGATCGTATTTTGAATATAAATCAAACTATACTTTTTGATTTGTATGTTCCTTGTAAATTACAAACTGTACCTAATGTCGTGTAAAAAATGCAACCTTCATGTTTTTATTTTAATAATCTAATAATTGCAGTTGATTACTTTCATAATGTTTGCAATTTAAATAACTGAATTACATATATTCTGAACAGGTAAAGTCCAAAATAAAAGACTTAGTCTCTTATATTTCGGACGGTACGAATAGATTATTCCACCATGTATCTAGATAACACAATAAACGATTATAATTTCATTATCAAAGCTTATTCGTTATGTTTAACAACTCGTACTGTTTAATTTGTAATAGTATTTATATAAACGTGTGACATAGAACCAATAGTTGTTTTTACTGTTGCAAGCTAGGCAAACACCTACGTGATACTGCGGCATTATAATTAAATAAACTTGTAAAAAATTAAACTCGTTTTATTCCTTATTGCCTTCCTACAGTTCCAATTAACTAGTAACGAAGTACAATTATCTACTAAAATCAGGCATTATTTGTAAAAAAAGGTCAAATATTATTGATATCGAAGGTAAGGGTCAAAACAAACATTAAACTATTTTAACTTAACCCTTTTGGTGGTGTTTTGAAAGTTAAAAAATATTGACTTTTTCTAAATGATACGCATATTTAATAACATTTGTAATTTAAGTTGCACAATGGACTTGCTCACTTCTGGTTTTAACTTCAGTGAGGTAAAATGTCGATAATTATTTAGCAGGAGTTTGCGACAAAAAGGCGTCACTGACATTATTAACGATGAGTTGAATCCAAAAATGCCAGTACCATGCAAAGTAAGAGACTGAGACACTGCAGGTTGACAGTGTTTAGCACAGAGTGGTAACAAAAAGGCAAGTATTTTTATCCCCAAGGCGGGTTCAACGGCCTCTCTGTAAAACAGCGCGGACCGCGAATTGGCTCTGATTGGGGTAATTTCGTGGAAAGCGCCCGCTCTTAAATTGATGGGTAAGAAGGAATGCGGCTTTCAGCAGCCAAGGTGAGGATTTTAGAAATATAATTAGTATTTGGAAATTATGTAATCATTGTTAATCTCCGATTGAAGTAAAGTTTTGACTAAACAGCAAGTAAGACAGACAATTACAGGAATTTCAAAAAATAAATTGCTAAACAAATAACGGAACACGGAACGGTAGGTTTTGATCTACCAAAAGTAATAATGTCACCTATAATTTTGTTTGAAATTAAAATATAAACCGTCATAAATGTTACGTAAATAGGAACTTACGTAGGTAGCTTGTAGCAATATGTATTTTTATACTCAAGATAAATTGAAAGGTTAGGCATCTAAGTAAATATAACTTCACAGGCAAAATGAAAATGCCCCAGGGAAAGGAAACCCACATTATATTTTATTCATTTGATGTAGACTGAATTATTTCTTTTTTTTTCGTTTTTATATTACAAAAATGGTATCTATATTTTAAAATGATTGATGTATGAATATACAAATATACGTATTTAAAGATTCGTTTTCATCCGGGTTCTCCAAATATGCCATAACCATTAACCACAAATAGTAAGACCAGTTATATCAGCGATCAGTGCACACAAACAAGTTCATGCACATGTGTTTGTCCTGGTTGGGATCGAACCCGCTCATAACACATTCAACCAACAATGAAGAAGCTACTGATTTTTTGATCTATGAAATAGACATCGAAATGCAATAATTAACAAAAATGCATTAAACAAGTTTAGTGGTCTTTTCAATTCATTCCAGGACAAAAAATGCAACTATAGCGTGTCATTTCATAGGTAAGGAGGCCAAAAATCACGAAATTATCCACCCTCTCCCCTGCCAGTTGTCGCATAGATTTTGTTCTCGATATCTACTCTATACGTAGTAGTAATACTTCATTGGAGGTGCAACAAAGTAGGGTAATGAGCTTAAAATCCGCCTCGCAGTCCTTGGCCAGCTGTCCGTGAACCTGTTTTTGGGTCACCAGTGCAAGGCCGTCGGTGCAGGTGACGGGACTGAGTGGGACGCAGATGCCTCCAAAGACAACTTACGGATTAGTGTGGAGTAGTTTTACTAATAGTTGTTACTAAAATTTTAGTAAAAACATCCACTAAGCTGAGAACCTCCTTTCTGGAAAAAACGTAAACCCTTCTGGTGGAAGCTAGCCTATTACTGAAAGACATCACAAGTACGATGGTGCATAGACCAGAAGTTCGAGGGTTCGATCTACGCACAGAACATGGACATTTAACGAACATTATTTTAGTTATTTTCACATGATTCGGAGTGCAACTTTACAACAGTGAAAATGAATAAATAAAAGCTACAGATATTATGGAACACTCGATAAGTTTTCGATAGATTGTCAATAACATATTGTTACGTAAGCAATAGTGGCGTATGTAGCCTACAGGTAGTGCGTCATGTTTGTTTACTTAAGTCACATCCAAACACATCCCATACGAAGGTTCAAGCTGCGTGTGTAATCATAAGATTTATTGTAGTGCTTCGGGGTTGTGAAATTAACCAGAACATAATAAAGGCAGTAGTCATACTCGTACATACACGAGATCGCTACCTCTCTCGTTGTACGAGTAGGTACAATGATTAGCAATTTAATAAAAAAAAAATTAATTTGATTATTGCTATGATCTTGTGCATGTTTTTAATAGTGAGTGCTTCTGCCCTGTTGGGTTACCTACTGTAAGTCAGTATGTAAAAATTTTATGAGGGTTTTCGCAAATGAAGAATGGTTAGATGGCAGTAGGTAGGCGTGGGATCTTACTGGCACGTGATCGGTGAATTTTTACATGACATTAACAGACATGTCAAAATTCACCAATGGCATAGCAGATAGACCTCACGCCTAATAGAGGATATTTCAATAGCAAACACGCTCATTAATGAAATAACAGGGTAAAGGTAAAGAGCGTTTACATACGCAAAAAAAACCATTATATAAATAAAGTTAACTCCTTGCATATAAAGCAGCAAGTAATATATTCAAAACTAGTCAAACGATTAGGGCTATTCTATATTCGCAGATCCCTAGATCAGAACTACGCTAATCTAGGTAGACGGGGATTTGTTGCCGGCCCCAGTGTGGTCCTACACATCTGTTTTAGGAGATTTATTTGCTCCTTTGAGATGCTGAAGGGAGTAATAAATTATAAAAACGTATATACATAATATAAATAGTATACATACTTATTTCCAAAACAACGTCCTTACATTTCATTAGTTGGTCGCGTTAGATTTTTATTTAAATACTTATTTAATAAAATCTGCCAAATATACTTATTAAAGAAACTATTTTTTTATAACTTATTGAAAAGAGCGCAGAATCCGTAGTGGACTTAGTTAGCTATTTAGTACACCTACACGGCACCATTACGCAAAGGAAGCTAAGAAGAAGATCATATTGAAAACTATTATTGCTTAGTGAAAGAAATGCAATTAATTAAACTCAATGTTCTCTTTTCTTTATTTTTGTAAACGGATTGCAAACGATCAAGACGGTCACCTGGTGGTGAGTAATCGCCGCTGCCCATGGAAATCAACAACTCCAGAAGGGTCGCTAATGCGTTGCCTGCCTCTAAAACCCAAGCACCAGCAGAAATTAAAAAAAAAAAACAGTTACGATGTCCTACATCACTGTCGATTTCTGTAAGGTGGTACTTCTCTAGACGACTTAATGTTTATCCGTTGCCAAACTCTATCATAACCGATTAGAAGTCCATCATTATTAAATAAAGGCTAGCAGTTGCATCGATCCGAATGCAACAGGAACGGGTGAGGGCCGCGGCCTTGAACCCTCCGATTTTAGGTCACTCCCTCCACTGCCTAACCTAGACAAATGGTAGGACTATTTTATTGTAACAGGATCCTAGGCTGATTAAACACCCCGTTGGCCTGTTTGCTTAAGTATCTCATCTATATCTAGGTTCGAAAATCGACAATCTGTATTTGGCAAGCGTGGTGAATTATAGCCTAGTATTTATACCTGATTCCGGCGTTGGAGGCATTTGCTCAGTGGCATTATTAAAACGGCTATTACTAATTGGTGTAGATGGTCTTCTGATGCTAAAAGAACTGCCGTCGAAGGACATAAACATCAACCATTTGGGTCGAAGATAATATTCCAGCCTTTGAGATCCCAAATCTTTCTGTATGGAAAACCGGTTACCCAAACGCCTTAAAGCAAGGGCCTTCAAGGGAAGACCTATTAAAATTCACGATGACTAATATGTAACACTCGAAACAATATGTGTTCGAAAAGCTAGTGAAATTACATATATTAAAAAATACAGCTATTTTCGATTGTGCTGCCTTGAAAAATCATCATCACCAGAATCTGATTGATACGATATAAAACGGAAAATCACATCACAAATGTACCTACATACCTAGTTGCTTAGCAACACAGAAAGTGATATCATCTACCACACCGAGAAATTGATTGAATCTAACAACATCAAAGCCATTAGACCCAAACCAGAATCTATTCAATAGAACTGATCAAAGGTAATATAAACATTACAACATTTCTATATTTCTATATTATATTGCTGTTTATATCGAGCAACTGAATATACAAATGAAACGCAACAATCGGACGCGCGGGCGGCCTTGAACCCTTTGATTTTAGGTCACATATCGGCCACGGTCGCCGCGGCTCGCCCGGCAACTCCTGGGATCAACGGATCAGGCAATCAGCCTCGCTTGACAGGCCATTTATGTTCCGAAGTCTCCTTTTATATAACTGTTTTAAATAAATAAAGAAATGAATTATATCTCATAACACTAACTGAGGTTTTATATAAACATTTTTAGTCGTTGAAGTTGCAAAACTTAAATAAATTCAATTATAAAATCATATGACTTAAACACAAGTTGCTTAGCCCCAAACTAAGCTCGAAGCTTGTACTATGGATGCTAGGGAACGGATAGACATACATACTTAAATAGTGTTTATAATTAATATTCATGACTCGAGTACAATTGCCGATATTCATCACACAAACATTTGCCCCTAGCCAGGATTCGAACCCGGAACTCTTGCTTTTGTAGCCAGAGTCTCTGATCAGTAGAACAACGGGCCGTCGAATTCATTTAGATAGCATATTATGAATGTTTGCAGCATATTTATGTTGCAAACGATTGTATTCTTTGATGTACATATGTTGACACATACATCCGTAAGAAATAATTAAGCTATTTCCATTATAGTCATTAATTTGTATTTTGTCAGAAAGTTGCGTGAGATGAGAGCGAAGCTTAATTATACCTGCCTATCACTTCACTAACAACTATAGTGTTCTGAAAGTTTGATCCCAAATTAGAAGCTCTCAGGAAAGCATCTCCTAAAATAAGAAAAGAAGTTAAAGATCTTATCCTTAGTACGGTCCAACTACGTCAGAAATAATTACTTTTACTTATTTTCGATAGTTGTATGTACTTAGTGAAATCTCTATCAAATGTATTTCTGACTTGTTTACTAGTGAAGGACTTTTCTCGACATATTTATCAACTGACTATATAGCGCTGACTGATACAAGCATTCATAAGCTTCAAAGTCAGATAAAGGAAAAAAAAGCATTGTATGTTTGTGAACATTCGCAAAGCATATTTCAATGGTGACCTTCAAGCAAACAAAAACCAGGGCCTTTCTATATTCTATCCCGAGTTATTGGGTCAAGCCCTTTCCGGCCGGCGATTCAATAAAAATTCCATCCGAAACAATCGCGCTGCATCCCGGCTTACGCGGATATATCCCACACGGCCTCCCGACAAGGGGATTCAGAGAAGTGGATTTTCCAAAATATATTCCCTTGTTGTTTCGTCGCCGTCTTTGAGAACTTGAAGATTGAAAAATTAAACCGACTTCAAAAAAACCGTAAAACCGTGCCTGCCCAAAAAAACAGAAGAGAAAAAGCACCGACTTCAGTTAGTTTGTTTAAGATTACTTTTGACATAGTTTAGGAAAAATTATAGTATTAGGTAATAGATATTAGGAATTATTTTTTAATTTTTAGTTTATTTTTGTGTTTACGGTTTTTTTGAAGTCGGTTTAATTTTTTTAAAAAAGTCAGTTTATTTCATGATTTTTAGTTGTGTAAAAGCGTTGTGAACTTAATTATTAATAGGAACTTAGTTGTTGTTAAGAGTGAATGAGAGTGTGGATAAATTTCTTGTTCTCGCGTGAAGGCCCAGCGAGACTTCTCGGCGAGATTTCTCGCCGTGGGTCTGGATGTAATATACACAAGTATCACGTTAGCCCTACATACATTCGATCGACCAATTGCAGTTCTGCCTTCCAACTCCTAACCGTTAAGGAGTACTGTAGCTTCATCATCAGCACAGTAGCTTCAGATGTTGACACCCTGAAGCATATACCTGAGTAAGACATGATTACGTAACAAAAACACCATAAGTACGAGCATACAATTTTCAGTGGTTGCCCTCGATTTCTCCTGGATTCCATCATCAGATCCTGGACTGGTGAAAATGGGACCACCTCAGAACTGAACTCTATCCAACAAAAAAAAAATTTGAAATCCGTCCATAATTGACGAAATTATCCTCCTTTTTTTGAAGTCGGTTAAAAAGTAAAGCGTTTTTAGCAATAAATTGTTACGGTAAAGTAAATTATTTATACATTGTGTAATGGTAACTTGATATTTTTTCGAGTATTCTAGTGCATTTGTGATTTTTCAGCCGTTGCAACTGTCTAACTACGGTGGCGGCGGTTAATGAAGTGCACTTTCTCTGCCCAATGAATAATTTGATAATCGTTTTTTTTTTATTGGGAGCGCTGGTTTACCAACTAAAATGTGACGCAAATCAGATGCAGCGAAAATTTTGATACTGACTGAACTGATACTTGATACTTTGAACTGGTCTTTGATTAATTCAGATCTGGTCGCGGCCCGGTCCCGGCGCGCGGCGACCACAGGTCTGATCGCGGTGCGCGGTGACCACAGATCTGGTCGTTGCCCAGTCCCGGTGGGTGCAGGCGTCAGGACAGGTCTGGTCCAGGCGTGCGGTGACCACAGGTCCGGTCACGGGTGGCGGTGACCACAAGTCTGGTCTCGATGCTCGGTGACCGACCACAGGTCTGGTCCCGGCGCGCGGTGACCACAGTTCTTGTCGCGGCCCGGCCGGTCCCGGCAAGCGCTGCACCGCCCTTGAACTAGTGCGGAACTGGGGCATTCCCTGACCTTTATACGCCGCTGCATGCGAAATTCCGATATAAATCGCTCTGCTAATATTTGGGATGCTCGTCAACTAGTGTCTCATTTGTCGGATAGTTTAGCCGTTAGTTCAGTTAATATTTATATAAATATCTTCGGTAACAACAAACAGTCAAATATAGTAAGTAATCTATGATAAATAAATTAAGTAAACCCTCTGTTTCATCGTGTATAAACGATTACTGTTGAGCAAACGTCCAAAAACATTGTAGCCTAACGATGAAAATATAGAAGATAAGCGAGAGTAAATTCAGAGCTCTTTGAAATATTAATCCGAGGAGAGCCAAAGCTAAACCACCATTAGTAGGTTTTGTGAAGTTTTTTTTTACTTCTATGTCTAGTAATAGGAAGTATTCTGTGATCTATGTAGTTGACCTCATTTCTAGTTTTGTTTACAAACCAGTTGATCCTGATTCATTGACGAAAATAACGATGGCTTAAAAATTGCAAAACAAAAAATGCATATGCTGAGTATAAAACTGTCATAGTGAACGAGAACACTGGGTCTTTGTTAACATACTTTACTTTGCAGTAAAATATGTTGGTGCACACAATTATGTTAGATTTACTGCCGAAGCTTCACTGTAAAATGTAACTATTTTATAGTGAAGATTGCACCACGAAACTGGATCTATTTTTTTCTCATTTATATCATGCCTTGTACTCAAAAAGACCAAAAAGATATATCGAGTCGATAAAAAGCGACAGAAGATTAACTGAAGTAATATCAATGTACTGTAGTAAATAAGCTGGACGTCCTCCGTACAGTCGCGCAGTCCGTACACCCGGTGCAGCAACCTTGAACCGCTCGAAACTGGGCCAACCAACGACCTCTGTACACCGCCAGTAAATTATGTTACTTGGAAAAGGCATTGTAGTAGAAACGGTAACAGTTTATTATTTATTCGTCCTCATTTGTGTACTGAAAGTTTAAAAGCCGAAGCTCGATGGAATGACCTCGATGACGCTGAAGCTAAGGAGTGCATTCATCAACACACCAATGACCTCAGAAAGACTTTGAAATAGAAAAAAAAAGAATCGAAAGACCAAAATATTTGAACTCTTAATGTAAGGAACAAATCTCTATCGCCCGCAGATATGTAGAAGTTTTCATAAAGTAATTTACTACTTGGGTGACATATAATAAATAGATAGGCATTTATGAGTAATATACTATTATTTTACTCTATATTATATTCTAAGGAATGGATTTACTGGAACATTATTAATTTCAAAATTAAATCAAGGACTTGGCATATTTGTTTAAAAATATCTCATATTTTTATTTGGCGTAAATAAGCAATGGGCGCTTAACATAATGTAATATTCGGTCGTATCTCAAAGGAGGGATTAAGTTAGAGATATAAATCTAATCAAAATTTCCCGCAATTTTCAGATATAAAATGAGGCATTTTTGGCAATTTAGCAAGCACCGCGCTCGCAAACGATTAAGGTGCTTTATGAAAATATCTATCACGGCCTGTCTTATTCCCATTTTCCTGGAAAACGAAAAACCGGGTAGGGGACGAATATGACGTATTTTTAAATCTTGAACGTGCCAGATTAAAATCTACTATTCTAATAATTATTAATCTAGAAAGTCCGAAGTGGAGTATTGTCAAATCGTCAAAATGAGACTATATTATTACCGTAACTGTTAAAAAAATATTTTTTTTCAAATTGGCCGCACGTTGATGGCCACAATCCCGGGCTGTGTCCGGAAAAATCGACACAAGTTTTACCCACGCTGAGAATCGAGCCCAGGTCCTCGAGGCCACAGCCCGGTACTTAAATCGCTAGACCATCGAGGCATATCAATGCAGGCTTTAGTTTACTAAGCACCTTTGCTCAATTTGCTTGTGATGGACGGACCCGGTGCAGCGGCCTTGAACTGCAGAAGTGGGCCACGCAGCGCCCCCTGCCCACAGGAACCACTGACCAGCAGTACACTCACTTGAGTATCGATTACACCAGGCAGGACAATTAAAGGACTCGTTAAATATTGTTAGCTAGTTAGTTATGAGTATTGAGGTATTACTACTACGTATAGAGTTGACATCTCGAACAAATATTTCCTTTCCATAGGTAATTGAGGTCCATGAACAGACAAGTTGGCATATATTGTAATATGGTTGACTATTTTTAAAATCGTAAAATGCCGTTTTGTGTTTTAAAACATGTACAATCATTATAGGACATTAAAGAAATTAAAGATAATGTCCTGTCATTCGAAAGATAAAACGATCACTAAATTATCCACCACTCTCCCTCCAAGTTGACGCATAACTTTTGTTCGTGATGTCCACTCTATACGTAATAGTAATAGCTCATGAGTGGTCCGTAGCATGTTAAGTTGCAAACTCGCTTAAATTTTTAAAGTATTTCATGGATAATTGTCTGAGACTGCAATATTTCGTTTAATAATTTCCTGTCTG
Source organism: Nomophila noctuella (assembly GCA_958496325.1). Classification (NCBI taxonomy): domain Eukaryota; kingdom Metazoa; phylum Arthropoda; class Insecta; order Lepidoptera; family Crambidae; genus Nomophila; species Nomophila noctuella. Next base: position 611,346 of record OY292491.1, on the reverse strand, counting down.
CTGGTGTGTAAGTCCGCCAGAGCTCAGTTAGGGAGGGTATAGAGTTGTAAAAACAGGAAACGCATCTGCTACGCTTGTGCAGTCTTTGATGTCAGCGGCAGCGGTGATCACTTACCTACCATCAAGTGTCTCTCTAGTTCGTTTGCCTCCTTAAACTTAAAAAAATATTTTGACGCAAAACGATGAAAGATGAATTAAAAGTGGGTAGGAACAGCTGTGTCTTTGGGACGGTGCAGCGGCCGTGAACCGCGGAACTGGGCCGCGCCGGCCTCCACGTTGCAACAACAAAAACTCACCGACTGGCTATGCACATTTTAATTTAATCCCTCATTTCTATTTTGGAGACGAAGACGACGCAACATAATTTTATTTTGGAAATATTAGTGTTAACTTATACTTTTCATAGACATTATTTTTTGTGTTTTCGTCATCCATAATTTAAAACGGTTTTTTTAATATAAAATGTTCGTATAAATTTAATATTAATTGAAGTAAATTTGCGTAATATCTAACTACAAAAAACGACACCACAGGCATAATTATCATAGCAAAACAAGAGATAACGTATGCCTTACGAAACACGGACGTTTAATTAGATACAATAAAAAAACACTAATAAAATTGAGAACTGAAATTCAATTATACTATAACACAGACATAAATTCTGAAAGCCACTGCGCCACGGAGGCAATCTGACTTTTTCCCACAACACCCTTCATAGTTAGTAAAATATTTTCTTACAATATTAAGCTACAGTCAGTAAAAGCCGTATCCAATTGGCACAAGGTCATAAGCTAATACTTTCTGCTCTTCAATCTCAAAGTGTATTGCAGTCGTGGATGCGCGTCGGTCCGCTGCGAGAGATTTATCCTCGCAATTTCCGTCGCACCGGCATCCAATAGGCGCGCCGCCCTAGGCCTCTCTGACCCGATTACCTAGATCTGAAACCTTGAATATCCTGCTGCAATGTTTGTTTACGTGGCGATGCTCTCGACAGTGAAAGATATCGCATTTAAAAACCCGTTAAGACCGCAGACATGGAGTTCAAAAAATGTTGAATTGATTTAGTACTATTATTTGTAGGGGGTCAACTAGATTACGTCGATTCAGCGAAAACTATTTAAAAAAGTAACATAAATAATCTTTATTCGAAAAATGACAGTTTAATCCTCGCTTAAACCCTTAACTATCAGGTCCTACACCACTAGTCCACTAGTGACTCACCTGAAACAAAACCTCAATAAAATCAATAATGTTATTTGGCGTAGGTACTAACCTAAAAACTGATTTATCGCATTTTTTAACATTTCACCTTGATAATGTTCTCGTGAAGGCTGGAGCAATAAAAACTTTCTTTCAGAAACAAAGTATCATTTAGATTTTTTACGCCCGGAAAATTAATGTATCACTAGTGGCCCTGGTCATTAATCACGATAGTCTGTGGACCAAACTGTGGTAGCTGTTTTATTCTGCATGACCTTGACACCACTTTTGATATTAAAACACACAGTTTCAATCACATAAAGGGAAGTTACTGATAATTGATGATTTCTACACAAACGTTAGGTTGGACATGTAACTTTTATTTTATTGTTTAGTACCGATCAAACCCTCGGCTTCGCACGCGACTTATGAGCCATGGTATAAGACTTACAATTAAAACGTTTTCTAATTGTTTTCAAACAAAATAATAATATAGTCAAATAATGATATCAATTATGTGATTTGAATTCAAATCCTTTAAACCTTTCTATCGATGGGTGCAGTTTCGGTTACAGTGATACAGCGGTAATGTTTTTTGTAGGCCGGCACCACACCAACAACTCAGCATCGTTTTTAGGGTTCCGTAGCCAAATGTCAAAAAACGGAACCCTTATAGTTTCGTCATGTCTGTCTGTCTGTCTGTCTGTCCTGGCTCGTTCTAAGCCGTTTCTGAACAGATTGCCACGAAAATTGGTGGAGAGATGTATAGTGATAATTCAAGAATTGGTTTTTAATATAATCGAAAAATATTATTTTTACACCCCCTCCCATACAGCGAAAAGTAAATTCGAAAAAAAAAAATTCGACTTACCCCATCGTGTGGGGTATCGTTAAAAAGGTATTTTTAAATACAATAAAACTTGCCTTGAAACCATGTGGATCAAACACCCCAGTCTCGAAATATATTAATACAAAGTTCAAATTAGAGCGCCCCCCCCTTAACTTTTGAAATACTATTCCAATAATTCTGAAAAAAATGTCCTGTATACCTCCAAGTAAGTACTTTCAACGAAAACTATAGCAAACTCTGTATCATAAATAGTTATTTTTATACAACTCGACCAACTTATGACGTGCAGTTGCCCTTACTAAATGGTGCCTTAAGCGGTCGGGCCATCTTTTAGCTACGGAACCCTTTCATGGGCGTGTCCGACACGCTCTTGGCCAGTTTTTTGAATATTCAAGTTTGTAAAAAAGAGATTATACAATTTTGGATTGAACCGGTAAATTATTAAATTGCACCGCTATTTAATTACACATATTGAATATCGCTCTCAAGGCTAGAGAGTAGAATGAGAATATAAAGAGAATCAAACATTAATAAAAAAAAAATTTCAAGGGTATAAATATTACACATCATTACTAACGCAACAATAGCAAGTCAAAACATCTTTCAACAATCGATAATTCGTAATATGAACATTAGTTATAGAACTCTTAAGAATTGTGTTTGTTAGGATAAAAATGTTAGGGACATTTTACGAAGGTCCTATCTATATATAAATTTAAGGCGAATTTTAATGTCACATGAACATGACATGAATAGCAATAAATTTAATAAATTATTGTATTTCAAACAAGTGGTTTTGATACAATTTAGTCTTATCAATTTACTACACAATTCCGCCCGATCTCCTTTTCATAAATATTAAATTGTTACACTTTGTAGTGTTTCTTTTCACATTTAACGCTGCGTTTCTTAATTTCGACATTATTACGACATGGCATAAGAGTGTGAAAGGAAGATTATTATTGCCAAAAAAAATCATGGAAAACAAAATCAAAAATTCTGACGCTATACAATGGCAGCCATTTCTAAGACAGGTATTTTTTTGATTTATTTATTATGTAAAGGAATTCCTGCAGTGTTAAGTGTTAACATTATTAAGACGCTATCCTAGATTTTTTCCTTTGTGAAAAAGTGTACAACTCTTTCGTTTTAAGGGACATCGTCGTTGCGTGCAAAGCTACGGATTAATCTTTTGTTAAAAATTAGGCTCAGACCACTAGTTCCAATTGTTTAAGTTTTATTTGGCAAAGCACCTGTTATACGTCAGATTGGCATTGATTCCCGCGATGATTACCAGCTCTCCCCCACCGGTGGACGGTGATACAACTTTTTTAAACTTTCCCTCGGGGGAGGATGAAGAACTATATTGCAGAAATAGTAACACCATCCACCCGGGGTAGACATCATAATAATTAACTATGTGTTCGTTTTATTCAATACTAGCGGCCGCCCGCGACTCCGTCCGCGTGGATTTCTTTTTTTCGAAATAAAAAGTAGCCTATGTTCTGTCTCAGGGTCTAAAGATTGTCTGTACCAAATTACATCAAAATCGGTTGCGAGGTTTAAGCGGGAAAGCGTAACAGACAGACAGACAGACAGAGTTACTTTCGCATTTATAATATTTGTTGGGATTGGCATAAATATATGAGGAGATCCAGTAACGGCTAGCTCGTCAGCTAGCCCATACTGCTTGGAATTAAACCAATTTTCCTTTCAATAACGGTTTTGACGGTCACATATGAAATATTTTCAGTTGCTAGTGAGCAGTGCCTTGTGGTCGTGTTACTTCATGTACGGCTTATGCCTGGGCACGCCCACGGTCACCATCCCGCAGCTGCGGAACCACACCGACTCCACCGCAGCCGTGAGCGGCCAGATGGCGTCGTGGATATGTGAGTTAGACAGGATTTACCCCAGCGATTGCTCTCTTGAACTATGTACATTGAAATCCTGTACATTTCTAAATTAAGTGGTGGTTGTCTTCTCGGCGAAGACTTAATTCATTGAAATCATACAATTTTAGCATTTGCTAGAAAGAATGGGATGGGCAGGAAATTCTTGATGAAATATAATTCATAGTGTGCGTCATCGTGCTGCAATGATGATGGTACATGTACACGTTTCAGTTATAGATAACATAACGGTAATTTCCATTGTAATTACTTAGAATAAATTTTTCAAATTGACGCTATAATCGAATATGGTAATGAAAAATTTGATAAGTGGAACACGTATTACTGATATTATTAGAAGTGTATTTATAGCACCACCTATTGAGCTGGTTTAGACAATTTTTAGCATCCATAGATGATTTGGCAGTTGAAAAATATACGTACATTTGTATTCACTTTAACAACCTCAGTAGGTAATCAAAGTGGACCAGAAGTGGATTATTTATTTCGTAAATCATAGGATGATGATACATAATATTAGAGGCATTATCAACAGTACATTTTTAATATGAGTTTTAAGTGTAGAAACCTGAAACGCGACTGACTTTATTTCCATATTAATATATTAATGCATACAAATCAAGTAAAGTATCATTTTACTTAGCATAAAATAAACTTTTGAATAATAATCTTTTAAACAATACCTACTGATCATAAACTATAATAGGTTGAGGATATGGAAAAATAAGCATTTTGTATTGACAATCAATTTTACAACCATTTAATGATTGTTGATTATGAATGTGAAAATGTTGTTCTTTTCTCATTTCGCAGCTTCGGTCATGGCGTACACCGGCATGTGTTGGGTGTTTGTCTTAGCGGCCCTATCGCATTATTATGGAAGAAAAAAAGCATTGATCATAATTACAACGAATACTTTCACCGCCTTCACAGTACTATACTGCAGTAAGAGCGCGATGCATGTCTTGATCAGTCAAATACTACAAGGAGCGGTCGCCGCTGCACTTAATACAACATCAATAATGGTGTTAACAGAATTCACATCACCAAGATACCGAGGGATCTTTTTAACAATAAAATCAGCTTCAACGTTCTGGGGTATATGGGCAGCAAATGCTATTGGAGCATTCTTCCCCTATAATAACATAGGCATACTTGGAAGTATTTGTTCAATTTATAGTTTTCTTTTAGTATTGTTTTTTATTCCCGAGTCTCCTTACTGGCTGGCCATAAGAGGGAGGTACGCGGAATGTGAAGTGTCCCATCGATGGCTGAAAGGAGAAAGCGCGAACTCTGAACAAGAGTTGACAGATTTGATAAATGAACAAAAAATACTGAAGAGATTTGTGAAGCAAAAGTCTTTATACCATCAGGCTAAGAGCTATTTTGTTTCACTTACACTGCCAGAAGTATATAAGCCACTTGGTCATTGTGCATTAGTTTTCGCACTTTATTACTTCTCGGGAAAGTTGGTATGCGCTGTGTATTCCATAGAAATCATTAAAAAAATTACAAATAGTACCTCCGCTGCCTATATAGGAATGTTAGTTTTAGACGGGGTCACGGTTTTAGGAATGTATTTAGGATGTTACTTATCCAAGATATGTAAAAGAAGAACTTTGTTACTAACCGCTTCCGCTATAGGAACATTATTTTTGTACAGTTTAGCTCTCTACTTGTATCTTATCAAATTTTCTATCGTATTAGAGAATAAATATTTTTCAATTATATTATTAACAGGGTTTTCGTTATCAATTTGCTGCGGTCCCATGATCATGTCAACAGCAATATCTGCAGAATTAACACCATTGAAATCAAGAAATTTTTGCTTTTGCGTAATAGCAATATACTCAAAGCTTATACTCGCTACTTCTCTAAAACTCTGTCCACAATTATTAGCAAGTTTGGGAAATCACGGAACGTTTTTATTTTTTGCTATAGGTTGTACGGTTTGCTTGATAATTATTTACAAAATTCTTCCTGAAACTAAGGATAAAACTTTACAAGAAATATCGGACATGTTCAAGAAGAGTGATACGTCACCGAGACCTGAAAATACAGTTCTCATTTGAATGTTTTGTATAAAATCATGTGCATTATTATAACGTAAAATACGTTTCGAAATATAAGGCGCCCTGGGAACAGTTAAATACAACTGTATTTTCTATTCCTATAATTGAAACATAATCAACAAAATTTTAAGTAGGTACAACACAATACAATTAAACAAAATTTTAAGTAGGTATTCCAAGTAAAACCTTTGATTAGACGTTGTAACGACGGTGTTTACATAATTTGTATTAATGTGAAAAACGTGTCAAGACATTTCTGGCACTTTCCGATCGCTGTTTGCTTTGCTACCCGTTAACCGAATTTAATATACTTTAAAAGTACAACTATCATACCAACCTTACAAGTTCAGTGTTCAGGACAACAAAAAAAGGTTTGTCATAGATATGTCATTATTGCCCCTGATTATGAACTGAATCACTTGTAATATGAAAATAAGAAACAGATTTTATTAATTGTCAGGATGATAAAAGATTGGATGAACATTTTCAGAGTTCTCATTATCTAGACCTAGATTATAAGATAATACTTAAATAATGTTACGTTACACATATTATGCACCTACATGTTTTAATAAATGTTATTTCATAAATATTATTGTATTAATTAATCAATTATATTATTTTCTAAATCATAATAAATGCAGTTAAGTTGACTTGTCTTTTATCTACCCAACTAGCGGCCGCCCGCGAGTCCGTCCGCGTGGGTTTCGATTTCCAATTTTTGGAAATCGAAGCTATTATTTTGTATCTTTTCACATTTAAAGTGGCGTTACAATTTTTTTTTGTCATTTTAGCCGGAACGGCTCAAGTGTGCGACGGGGAGGTCGTTCTCGTCTAAAATATAATTATGGATTCCAAAATTAAAAATACTGACGTTATACAATGGCGGACATTTCTAAGACAGGTGATTGAAAAGTAATACATAGTACAATAATTTTATAATAATATTGGCTTTGGCCCCACGCATGCTTCAAAGGACCTTGTGGATCCGAGATCTCCAAGAGTACCTACAAGGAATAAATAAAAAAGTAGTTAACCGTGTAGGTGCTTTTAATAATTTAGACATTTACGCATATATCAACACCAAAATAGACTATTTATTTAAATGCTACGCCCAAAGCAAGATAATTTCGATGAATTTTAACAACAATGTCGCAGAACTAACAACATCTGCGCGCAAGTAAATGCCAAACGCTCTTAAAATTATTGTTTGTTTGCCAATGCTACTGTCAATGTTTTTTCAATGGTTCCCGCGATGCTTTCCGGGCTCTACACCCAGCTCTCCCCAGCGGTGCACAGTGACGCAACATTTTAGATAGCCCTACTGTACCTGAGGGGACTATGAAGAACAAGATTCCAGGAATTGTGACACTGTCCACCCGGGGTGGACATCAGAAACTATCTGTTAGTGCTATTTGAATTTGTGCGTTAGTGGAATAAAAATATGGGCCCAGTAGGCTTGTCTGCCTACTGAATAATAATTTAACCTTCATGAACGGTTTTGACGGTCACAAATGAAACATTTTCAGTTGCTGGTGAGCAGTGCTTTGTGGTCGTGTTACTTCATGTTCGGCTTATGTTTGGGCACGCCCACGGTCACCATCCCGCAGCTGCGGAACCACACCGCCTCCACCGCAGCCGTGAGCGGCCAGGTGGCGTCGTGGATATGTGAGTAACAAACAGCGACAATTCAAATTGATTTAGTCCAATGCCAATATTCAGGATTAACCCGAGAGATCCCTTTGTTAGGCAATGGATAGGAATTTTTTAATTGCAGTTAGTAACTAAAAAGTCAGAGACTTTTGAATTATTTATTACATACCTAGGGCAATATCCATGACCTGGCAAACGTCAGCATTGCACGACATAAGCACTCCTACCCATCAATTTAAAAAAAAAATTGCATCTAATACTTCTTACTCAAAGCTTAAACACTAATAATTGTAAATCTTGGAAATGAAAATGCCAGGCGCTTTCGATGTGCACAATACTGCACAACCATGTGACTGGAGAATTTTAAGGAGCGCAATTGATGAGATTGTTCATGCGTAACTGTGACGCTTGCTTTAAAGGCAACGGTAATTATTATTCACAGAAAATAGCGCCTGCGAGCAATAAAAAGAATATATTATGTAATTGTCGTTGTTTAGCTTACAGAAAGAACTATTTTCCAATTTTTTTACAGGTTGAATATGCTGGGAGCTTATGATGTGCCCAGCTGACTTCTTCCAAGTCATGTTTTTGAATACACTTGTGAAGTATACCATTATTACGGTTTTGGATAAAGAATAATGAAAAACATTGATGAGAGTAATAACTAGGATATTTATAATGAGTTTTTATTCTTTATTTTACAGCTTCGGCAGTGGCTTATGTCGGAACGTTTTGGGTGCTCGGCCTATTAGTCCTGACACATTATTTTGGAAGAAAAAAAGTAATGATCCTAGTGACATTGAATACTTTCACCGCCTTCACAGTACTTTACTGTAGTAAGAGCGCGACACATGTCTTGATCAGTCAAATACTACATGGAGCGGTCGCCGCTGCAGGCACTACAATATCAGTCATGTTGTTGGCTGAATCCACATCACCATATTACCGAGGACTTTTTTTAACAATAAAATCAGCTTCAGTATTCTGGGGCATGTGGGTGGCAAATGCGATAGGTGCATTCTTCCCCTACAACAACATAGGTATACTTGGAATTATTTGTTCAATTTATAGTTTTTTTGTAATATTATTTTTTGTGCCTGAGTCACCTTACTGGCTTGCTATTAAAGGGAGGTACGCGGAATGTGAAGCATCCTATCGGTGGCTGAAGGGAGAAAGCGAGAACTCTGTACAAGAGCTAACAGATTTGATAAATGATCAAAAACAACTGAAGAGATGTGAGAAGCATAAGTCTTTCTACCATCAGACTAAGAGTTATTTTGCATCACTCATCCAGCCAGAAGTATACAAGCCACTTGGACATTGTGTAATAGTTTACACACTATATTTCTGCTCGGGAAAGTTAATATGCGCTGTGTATGCTATAGAAATCATAAAAAAAATAACAAATAGTTATTCCACTGCTTATATTGGAATGTTAGTTTTAGACGGTGTCACGGTATTTGGAATGTATGTTGGATGTTACCTATCCAAAATTTGTAAAAGACGAACTTTGCTTCTGACCGCTACTGCCATAGGAACATTATTCTTGTACAGTTTATCTCTATATTTGTATCTTGTCAAAATTTCTATCGTATCAGAGAATAAATATCTTTCAATTATTTTATTAACAGGGTTTTCGTTATCAATTTGCTGCGGTCCCATGATTCTGTCAACATCAATAGCTGCAGAATTAACACCTTTGAAATCAAGAAATTTATGTTTTTGCATAATAGCAACATATTCAAAGTTTATTTTAGCAACGTTTCTCAAAATGTGTCCACAATTATTAACAGCTTTTGGTACTCACGGAACGTTTTTACTTTTTGCTCTAGGTTGTTCGCTTTGTTTGATAATTATTTACAAATATCTTCCTGAAACCAAGGATAAAACTTTGCAAGAGATATCAAACATGTTCAGAAAGAGTAATACGTTACCGAGACCTGAAACTACGGTTTTGATGTGAATGTTCTGTAAACCATGACTGTATTTTTTAATCTAATTTTTACAACTTTAACACTGCATCTAAGGTTTTCAGGTAAAACTGAACTTTTAACGTTAAATATTAATTTGACACCTGAAGTACATATTGTAGGTAAAATACGTAAACAAAATGAGACTAAAATGTTCTTTAAGTTGTGAGAATTGATGCAACGATGAAGACTTATTTGTTGAATAAACTTTCATGATTAGAAAATGTTTTGATTTTGATTTACTAACCTAAGATAAAAAATAATACGTACAGCGGTTTTAGTTTTCTAAAAAAAAAGATGACCAGTGTCCATAAAACGTAAATATCATTGACACGTTGACAGATTTTTTCCGGTATTTACAAATAATTCGTAATTTTTCGTTTATTCGTTATCTTCCGACTAATAATAATTATGCATCAGTCATAACATAATAAGGAATTAAAGTTGCAGGAAATACGCAGAAGGGGATAAATAAGTGTTAACTTCATCAGCGCCATCTTTTGACACGGTTGTCAACAACCTGTGATTTCCATGTAATGGTAATTTCATTACCAACTGTATTTTAACGACATCGACATATGTTAATCCAGTAGAAAAAAATGCTTTGATAAATAATACTTTTTTATTTTACTGTCATTAATATGTTTAATTTTAGCGTATTCCGAATCCCTAACGCAATGTTTGATTGCGATACTGGCGCTCTAAACTCTTGTCATTTTTCCTAGAGTTCTCGCAAAGTTCTCCTAAATTATATTATTGAGGTCAGATTTAACCAAGTAGGTCATGCCTATTGGTGCCAGATGTAGCCCAGTGGTGGTATGTGATAGGAAACAGCGAGATAGCACCAGGCCGCGGCGGAAGACGAGGCCTGGCAACATTCCACTTGCCAACCGACGTTTTTGTTTTGTACGGTATGCCACGACGACCAGGTTTGCAATGCAGATAGTTTAAAACCAAATTCCGTTATTTCACAGGCATGTCGAATCACTCCTAAATGTATATAATATTAAATGTCAAAAACCCTGGACTCCAAGGCCATGGCCGAGGATGCGACCGGGACAAGCGCTAGGATGATGATTAAATGTCAAAAACCCAAGTTATCATAGCTAGTATTGTCAAATCAATGTTTTTATGTTTTTGGAATAATTATTTCATGTAACAGTTTCATTTTTTTATTTTGGATGAAGTCAAACACCCTATTTCAGTATAGTAACTGCAGTCTGCATTGGCCAACTTTCTCTGTTCTTCCTGTAAACTTCGCCCCCTCTCTCCACCACGTTGCTTATGGTGCAGGACGAGCATAGTAACTGTATTACACTGATAAGACACGACCATCTGTCTCGCCAAAAGACACATTTTGTCCTTTTTAGGGTTCCGTAGCCAAATGGCAAAAACGGAACCCTTATAGTTTCGTCATGTCTGTCTGTCTGTCTGTCTGTCTGTCTGTCTGTCTGTCCTGGCTCGTTCTCCGCCGTTTCTGAACCGATTGCCACGAAAATTGGTGGAGAGATGCATAGTGATAATTCAAGAATTGGTTTTTAAAATAATCGAAAAATAATTATTTTTTACCCCCCCCCCCTACCATACATCGAAAAGTAAATTCGAAAAAAAAATTCGACTTACCCCATCGTGTGGGGTATCGTTAAAAAGGTATTTTTAAATACAATAAAACTTGCCTTGAAACCATGTGGATCAAACAACCCAGTCTCGAGATATATTAATACAAAGTTAAAATTAGAGCGTCCCCCCCCCTTAACTTTTGAAATACTGTTAAAATAATTCTGAAAAAAATGTCCTGTATACCTCCAAGTAAGTACTTTCAACGAAAACTATAGCGAACTCTGTATCATACATAGTTATTTTTATACAACTCGACCAACTTATGACGTGCAGTTGCCCGTACTAAATGGTGTCTTAAGCGGTCGGGCCATCTTTTACCTACGGAACCCTTTCATGGGCGTATCCGACACGCTCTTGGCCGGTTTTTTCAATTAATTTCTCAATCGATTTTGTTGATTTTCTCGAAAACTAGCGCATTAACATTGGCTTTTTACTTTCTGAATTTATTACATTTCTACTAAACAATTAGCCCTTAAAAAATATGGAGTATATTTTGTTACATCTCATATAAGTTCTCGTACCTGATAAAATAAAAATAGGGATTGATAATGAACAAAGACAAATGGTCTAAAAATAGCAAAGACGTAATGGAAAAATTATATTGCGCACCTGTAATTATTCAATTCATGAATAATATGTATTTATGTGTAAAACCCTGCAAAATACGATTGATTAAAATTCAAATGCACATTACGATATTGGTTTTGAGTGTTCAGTACTGTTATTTATTCTTGTGTGTATATATACGTGCATACTCGTATGTACATAGTTCATATTTATGAAAAACTAGCCTTCCGCCTGCGACTTCGTCCGCGTCCCGCTCTCCCGTCCCTTAGATCATAAATTTTCTTGCCTACAAACCATCACTGAACATAAAAGAACACTTTAAAAAAAGAATTGACTAAATTGGTCCAGGCGTTATTGAGTTATGCGCTTACCAACACATTTTGCGATCGATTTTATTATATACTAGCTGCCCGCCCCGGCTTCGCCCGTGGTATTTACTTACATGAATTATACATACAAACCTTCCTTAAGAATCACTCTATCTATTAAAAAAAACACGACAAAATCCGTTGCGTAGTTTTAAAGATCTAAGCATACATACGGACATACAGCGTAAGCGACTTTGTTTTATACTATGTATTGATTGAAGATAAACAATAAAAAAAACCGAGTTTGTACCGCACGAGGCAATCGTATGTAAAAGTAATCTATAACAGTCTATAAAGAAACACTTATTAGTATCAATTAATTAATTTGCTCCGTGTTTAATTAAAAAAAAAACATGTTGGATCTGTTTAACAAAAATATAATGCTATCATCATCTTCATCATCTTCCTAGCGTTTATCCCGTCTCTGTGCGGGGCCCGCTTTGACCATGATCCAGGATTTGGCGAGGCTGGTTATTACAGTAAAGCGACTGCAATCAAACCTTGGTAACTCTAAGTGAGGCCCGGTCTTCACCACTAGGCCATGATTGCTATACATATTAATATAATTGCTATGTGAAATACTAAAAATAAATGTGATCTTGGACAAAATCTATTTTGAGAATCTCCGAAACCGATTGCGTTTCTGTATCGAATGAAGCGTAATGAAATGATACAATAAATTCGTCACATAATATGTAGAAGTAACTTCTGTTGTTTTGGCTTTTGTTTTCAGAGTTCTGAAACATGTTAGTACACACTTTGCACGTGTAATGTACAGTCATTCATTTTGAATACACTAATGTAAAATAAGTCTTTATAAATTAATATGGATACATATAAAAACATCGAAAATGTGCATGTGTTTAAATGGAAACCACTATTGAGACAGGTAAAAATTTTCCATTATGTGACACAAATTTTGTTATGTCCATTATAATATATTTACCACTATCATTGTAATCATTACAATAATATTTTAAATTCAACAACTAACCAATAAAACTTAAGTTTGGAAGTGTAGGTACGATGAATATATTTCGTGCAATGACCTAATATTAAAATTAAGTTAAAATTGCTATAAAACTAGTTAATTATTATTAGATACAACAAGATGCATAGCAGTAAAAACATTTTTTTAACAAACACATAACTACTATTATTCAATAGTACGGTTTTAAAAGCATAGAATAATTTCAATTTCAAACATACGTAGGCTCGTTATTCATTCTGGTCACTTTATTAAGGTGTGCAAGTATAAAATGGATTGATTTTTTAATTTATATTTATACTTCCAGACATTTGTTAGCAGTCAATTATGGGTGCTGTTTTTCATGGTTGGTCTGTGCCTCGGCATGCCCACGGTCACAATCCCACAATTACAAATGGAAGCTAACTCCACTACAGTTGTTAGCCATGAAATGGCGTCTTGGATTTGTAAGTCAACTTTATATCTTTAGCAATAGTAAATATTTGACAATACTTTCTCGCCAAGGATCGGGCTAAATGGCTCTTCATTCAAAGGCCTTTGCTAGGCCTCTGCTAGGGCTCTCCCTAGCAGAGGCCTTTGTCCTGCAGTGGATTGCGATAGGCTGATGGTGATGATGAACAATACTTAGGCAAAAATGTCGATGTGTTGGTAGCTCAAAAACATGACGAGCAAAAGAGTTTCTCGGTTGATCTAATTGCAAAATAAATGACTTTGAATTGAATTATCTTTACGCAGTCTGGTTGATAATTGTCCAATTAATGTCTAATTCTGTTTCTAGTCTACACTTAGGAACAACCTTTTCAGTTTTTTTACTTAGGAACAACCATTTTTTTTATACTTGGCAAGGGTAGAAGTTATGATAACCAATACTCGAATATGATAGTGAAACTATTCATTGATTTATAATTTCCTTTTCTATTTTCAGCGTCAATTTCAAGTTACGTTGGATTAGTGTGGATAATTGGATTAAGTATTTTAACGCACCTATTCGGCCGGAAAAAAGTACTGACACTCGTCTCAGTGAACAACCTCATTGCCTTCATCGTGCTTTATTACAGCAGAAACGTTACTGATGTAATGATCAGTCAAATTGTGAACGGTCCGTTGATGGGAGCGTTAGCTACAATATCACTGATGATGCTGACAGAGTACACCGCACCTAGCAACCGTGGTGTATTTTTGACAATCAAATCAGCCACCTCCTTCTGGGGAATATGGGTAGCAAACGCTATTGGAGCATTTGCCAACTACAGATACATCGGTTTGGTCGGAATTATCTGCTCTGTTTACAATGTCATCGGTTCATTGATGATACCTGAGTCGCCTTACTGGCTAGCCAGCAAAGAAAGATACGAAGAATGCGAAAAGTCTCATCGTTGGCTAAATGACTTTGACAAAATTATGGATAAAGAACTCAGCAACATTATTAATGGATACAAAAATGCTAAAATGCACAAGAAACCCAAACGTTCCTTTGTTAGCAGTGTTTGTACAAGTTTTCGAAATCTTTGTACACCAGCTTGTTACAAACCAGTTATTATTTGTTTTTTTGTAGCCGGTTCTTATCATTTATCGGGTAAATTAGTTTGCGCCGTGTATTCTATCCAAATTATTAAAAAAATCTTAGGCACCGAGTCCGCAGCGTATATCGCAATGTTGATTTTAGACGGGTTTTCTGTTGCAGGAATGTACATAGGATGTGGCTTGTCAAAATTTCTTAGCAGACGTGGATTACTACTTTCAGCTTCTTTCGTTGGCGTCATATTTTTATACCTTTTATCTATTTATTTGTACTTAGTAAAAATTTCGTATATCCAAGAAAACAACTATGTTTCCATATTTTTACTGACTATTTTCTCGTTAGCAATGTGTTGCGGACCATTGATTTTAGCCAGTTCGATTTTTGCAGAGCTGGCACCAATCAAATCTAGGAATTTGTCTTTCTGTTTAATAGCTTTTGATAATATATTTTTGTTAAGCACGCTTCTTAAAATCTCACCGTATCTTTATGAAAATTTGGGAATTCATGGAGCATTCACATTTTTTGCAATAGCTTCGACATTTATTTTAATTTTAAACTATTTTTATGTTCCTGAAACAAAAGATAAGACTTTGTATGAAATAGCGAAGATATTTGATAAAGAATTAGATATAAATTCGAGAGAGACTGCTCTTTTGTCTGAAAAAACAACGTAACGCTGCAGTATTTTTAATAGGGGTGGTTTACAAGAGTACTTACTATTCCATTACGAGTAACCACAAAAATCATGTGCTTGTTCAGAATTAATAACCAGTTAAAAGAAATTGTATGGCTAGATGGACATACTTAAAAGTGTGCAAAAAAACTTTCTAAGAAATAAATTGCACAAGATTTTACGTAACAACTAACATTCCTCTTTCTTGTCATAGGTTGCATTAGTATTATTTATTCCCTACATAGGTACATATCAAAATGCATCTGTGTTTATTTAACTTGTAATGTTAAGTTTTTGAATACTCGACTTTATTTGGAACTGCAATTAAAAGACTGTCTTAACTTAAAATAGACATGATAATAGTTGTAAATAATAAAAACAAAAAGATGTTTTATGTATCATTCTGATGAGGAAAATCATGAGGTGGTTGGATCGCACACTTAGTGGACAAGACCTGATGCTGAAGTTGCAGGTGCTCAAATGGATTATTTCTCTCTGGATATAGACTCGAGTGGTTTGTGGGGCAATTGGATATTATCCATCACGCTCAAATAAGGAAATTGCCCCTTGACCTTACCGTTTACTGCCATCAAATAAATGTATGATATGTATCAGTTAAAATGTTTTTATTTATATTTGAACATATTCATTGAACATATTAAACGAAAAGGATGTATTTTATACATTAATAAAGTCATTCAAAACATACTGTTTTGTTTTTTGATTATGACTAAACGACGCACTACTTCATCTCGCAGGTTGAAACGTCTTTGCAGGGCGTTACAATTACTAGACTGTTTTAATTCCTGTGGCATGTATTGTAGAAATTGTATTTGAAAGGATTATGAGCAAAAATATTTTTGCACTGTCTTTTAGTCAACTCAATATTTCTCACTTAATTTTATTTTCCCCAATATTTTTTTGTAGCTTTAGTTACAAAAAGTAAAATAATACGAGCATGTCATATTAAGGCATTTATTTAAATGCACTTTATTAAGCATGATATTATCACAATTATATTTATCTCAATTATATTTTACTTTATTTATTGCTTGCTTGCACCATACATACAACAAAATTAAGCTTTACAACTTTAGGACTTACAGGACCCTGTGAGGGTATGGCAAGGTTATTGAATAATATAATTTAATTAAAATTATGTTGACAGTGAAAGTACTTAAATTTAGCTATTTCCCTAATAAACTATTATTTAAATGTTTACACTTAGAAAGAAGAAAGAAAGAAAGAGAAAAGACTTAATTAAAGTCATCTATTGTACACATGTTTGAACAAATAAATATCGTTATCTTTATTTTTATTAAAACATATTAAGGCTAGAACTACATATAGCGATTGTTACAATGTTTTTTTTATTAAAAACAATTTATGTGTCCTTATGTAGTGTTGATAATTGTTGCGCCCTTTTAAATTTAATACTGTATCCTGTTTGCTTGTAAAAATATCTAAGGACTAGGTTCTATTTACATTTGTAATATCACATTATTATACTTTCACTGACTTATATTGTGTTATTTTGTAAAAGATTTTCCTCGCGCTCAGGCCTTTTCTTTTCAAATATCTCAGATATTTCTTGGATCGTCATGTCCTTAGTTTCAGGTATGTAAAGGCACCATATGATTATGCACGCAGTAAAGGAAATCGCGAAAAAAAGAAAAGCACCGTAAGTGTTCAGCTCTCTAAACAGGTAAGGGGTCATTTTGAGAACTGACGCGTAGATCAACTTGGAAACTGTGCATATAATACACATGGAAAACGTCCTATGTTTGATGGGATACAATTCTGGACAAATCTGATTTGCTGCCACTATCGGCCCAATGCAAGCTGCCAATGAAAACCCTACTAATATAAAAATAGCAACGTAAAAATTTTCGTCCAGAATAGATAAGTGAACTAAAAATAAAAAGCAAGATAAAGTATATAAGAAAAATGCGCATACTGTTGAGCCTCCTATCAACAATGTACGTCTCTTGAAATGTCCTGATATATGTAAAACTGCCAGCATACATGCCGACCACTGAAAACCCGTCCAAAGTTAGCACACCGATGTAAGCTTCCATATCTGTTTTGGTCATTTTCTTGAATATTTCTACAGCGTACACAGCACAAGCTAACTTGCCACAGAAATGATATCCACTTAGTGTAACAAATATAAGTAAAGTGGGCTTATACATGGCAGGACTTTGTATGATTTGCAAATATTGGCGCAATGAAGTCCTTACAGACTTTGTTTTGTTAGATTTTTTCATGTTTTTCTTCAAATCCATTTGCGCTTGAATTAATGCATTTAATTCTTTCTCGGCGTCTTCACCTACGCCCTTCAACCAGCGATGTACCACAGCGCATTCGTCATACCTTCCTTGACAAGCCAACCAATAAGGTGATTCTGGTATGAACAGAAATGCGATGAAGGCGTAGACTGCAGTTCCGATTCCAACTAAACCAATGTATCTGTAGTTGAAGAATATTCCGATCGTATTCGCGACCCATATTCCCCAGAAGTGGGTAGCACTGTAGAAGCCCAGGAATAAACCCCGGTAGGCAGGGGTCGTGTATTCCAATACCACCATAGAACATGTAGTCATAAAAGACGCCTGCGTGAGGCCTTGTATCAGCTGGCTTGTGAATAATTGAGCAGTGTCCTTGCTGAAACAGAATATTATGTACGCAATGAAGGAGTTCACAGATAGTACTATCATCGGTTTCTTTCTTCCAAAGTAGTGCGCCGCGAATATTAAAATCAACACCCACATTATAGCTGAATATGGAACTATTGAGTCTGAAACAAAAAATATGAACTTGTCAACCAGCTCGCTAATTTACCTTATTTAAAGTAGGTATACATATTTTAATATTGCTATCTATTCCACACGAACTAGAAAATAAAAGTATAAATAAAAATAAAGAAGAAAAAAATACTAATAAGAATAATAAGAACCATGCAAACTCACTGATCCATGAGGCCGTTTCGATGCTGAAGTCTGAAGTTGAGTTCATCTCTCTCTTGAGCTGAGGCAGAGCCACAGTGGGCGAGCCCAGTGTCAGACCTATCATGAAGTAGTACGTTGTAGTCGTGACACACACGAATAGCTGAAAAACATGCATTGATTTAGTTCAATCAGACATTTTTTTTGGACAAATATTTTATACTTGATAGGTGTACTTTATTAGTTAGGTTATAAATTAAATTTTGTCAGCCCAATCAAAGTTAATAAGAAAAAAAAATTAAGTATAAGATAAAGGTGAACAAAAGCGTTGAGATCTATTTTGTTATTAAAATACATATGAAACTTAGTAGTTTTTCCACGTACCTGCCTCCAGAAGTAGCGGCTGCTCTTCCCATTGCTATCAATAGCATTGTATTCCTTTTCCATTATAGCTGAACTACCTCACGAATCTTTCGGGTATGTTATTGCAAGGAATAAATAGAAACAGCTACTCGTAAAACAAGAAATTACTAGGAACCTTTAGGAGACTTTATAACTTATTTTCATAAGACAAACAAACAAAAATAAAATACTAATTCGTATTACTTCTTAGCATACTAACATACTAGCAAAATGTGAATTGCGTGAACAAGAATACAGCGACGATAATAAAAATAGAATTAATACTCTTCGCGCCTGTAATAACTACTTAAATGACAGAAAATACGTTTTCACACTGTCAATATTGTCATAGCTGGAGTTGGTGCAGTTGCTCGTGTGGAATAATTAGGAATGAGCACTTATATCTTAATTCGTTTCAAGGGCAGACAGTACGAGCCTATTTATCTAAAGAGATTATCTTAATAACTTACAATCACATCTCAGCCCAAACTAAAAGGCTTAGATTGAAGTTTTAACTTGAATGTATATATCAAAGATTGACACATATGATAGATAACATGTAGTCTCCAACGGAGTATTCCTGTCAATTGGTAATCTATACTAGTCTATACTAATATAATAAAGAGGAAAGGTTTGATTTTTTGTTTGTTTGTATGAATTGAATAGGCTCCGAAACTACTTGGCAGATTTGAAAAATTCTTTCACTGTTGGAAAGCTTCATTCACCCAGAGTAACATAGGCTATATTTTATCCCGGTACGGGAAGTAGTTCCCCCGGGACGCGGGTGAAACCGCGTGATGGGCCGCTAGTATGTTATATTTTGACTTCCATAGTTAAACTTTAAGATTAAGTAGGTAACAGATGATGCTGATAGTTATCAAAATCATCCATAACCTCTTGAGATTCTTGTGGGTTTTAATTTTATTTGTAACAGAAGTGAACCTCTCTCTCTGAATTCCTCATAAGCGTTACTCGAGCCGACTGCACGCCTACAAGCGAGGTCTAAGTGACTTCCAGACAGACAGACCAGTATAATTTATTCCAACTTAGTGCACACGTTATTGCAGGTAAGATTAGAAACTTGATTCATTTAGCTACTGCATATGTCAATGATTACTATACTACGACGGAAGACGACCGTAAATTATCCGATTATGCTAAAGAATTTTAAATTTTCCTACTCTTTTTTACACTTGACTATAGAATGGGCTAGAGCTAGAACGATTATCACACATAATGTTATTTCCTGGGTTTAGATACACAGCACAATAAATTCTAATTACGCACTTTAAATACGAAATAAAAATAAACTTAAAATAAATAGATAACTGCCACAAGTCACAAGTTTTTAAAGTGGATTGAAAGTATTGTTGCTATCGTCACGTTTTAAAGAAATATGTGCTGTCTCGCCTTCGCTTATTGTTTCCATTGGTCGGCAATTTTCCGTGAAGTACATATTCGGAATTTTAGTGAAACAGACGCCATTGGCAACAATTGAAGCGTGGTCTGTAAAACACGTGCTAACAGCTTATTTACATAAAACCGTATCGTGTACTGTAGGTGCTCGGACAATTAATTGTTTGTAAAAGAAACAATCAAGACAAATGCTTTGTTTTTAAAGTAAATCGGCGTTCAAGCGAACGGCCCGGCTGATGTGAACGGTTACCGTCGCCTGCAAATAAATGCTTGTAATATCAGAAGCAGTATAAGTGATAACTTACTAGTAACTGAGAACATCGTCTGGTATGATTCCAAAGAACCACACATTTTTTTTCAATTTATTTAAATTATTATGATCAAGATTTGAGAAATCATAGTTCATAGTTCAGATTCAAGAATAGGCAGGTTTTCTTAAATGAAGAGAATATCAGTATGAAATAAAACTTCTGTGAGTCAACCAGAGTCTACAAACGACAGCGTAAGTATAGAAACACACTACGCGGAAAAATCGCTACCGAAGTTAGGTGTGACTACGCCTGCAATGTATTGTATATGGAGGATGATACACCATGCCCCGAAATGACGAACTTCGGCCGCGTAATTCCAGCCTGGTTTGACCCTACACTAATGGCTGGGAGCTCATTAGCGACCCCAGACTCTAAACCTATGGGCATTACTCATGGGAAGATATGACACATTTATACCTTCATACATACTCGTACAAAGGGAACCACGGTTTATGTATTTGTTTGATGAAATTCATTACCTAGAAACCTTTATTTACTTTGATAAACGACAAATGTGTTCAAATTAAACAATTAGATTAATTAAAGTCGTTACATGGGAATGCAAATGTGAAATCAAGTAATTAAACTGTTACAAAGAATACGATAATGAAATTATCGTGCTTGTAAATTAATTGGAAAGAAACGTGTCAGTATGTTTTATACAACTTCTGCTTGTGTTTTTCATAAGCTTTAAGGAAACTTACATTTTATTGTGCAACACCTTTTTTTCGCAGAGTAACTCATTTACGCGTCACTCATTCATTTATTACGGGGTCGGTCGTCACCGTCTAGGATAAATATGTC
Organism: Nomophila noctuella; assembly: GCA_958496325.1. Lineage (NCBI taxonomy): Eukaryota > Metazoa > Arthropoda > Insecta > Lepidoptera > Crambidae > Nomophila > Nomophila noctuella. The sequence goes on along the minus strand of OY292491.1, from coordinate 590,069 downwards.
TTATTATATTATCCAATATGTACAATTTACTACACTCCTGTCTGAGAAGAACATGAATACAATAATTCAATTTCGAAGTACTTTCTTATAATTGTATTTATAAACAACCCCCATACCCTCCCCAACTGAGCTCTAGCAACCTATCTCACCAGCAGAAACATAGCACAACAGTTTCGAAGTGCTATATCACAGTGGTCTTCTGTGAGGTGGAGGTACTTCCCCAGACGAGTGGCTTCTTCTTCTTAAATACTTACTCGTTTAGTGTTCAAAAAGTATTAGTACATATATAAGTGAAGTAGTATAGAAAACGTGGACGTGCCTATCCTTTTTGACTGACTGATTCTGCTTATTTTCGACAGAGGTAAACAAAATACAATTATATCGCCTTTTCCATGCGCAGTCAAGTAATTAGTGGGCCATTCCGAACCGAGTCGGGCCCAGTGACTGGAAGTGCCCATCGGATTTCCCGCCAGTGGAAACAGGACGTGATTCCAGTTTCTGGAGCGAGGCCCGGGAGCGGGTTAGAGGTCGACGAACCTTCAACATAGGAAATGCATTCCTATAACGGTTTTAAGTTTTAGGTACGTGATAAGGGGAAGCGTCGTATTCTTCCTCGTTCTCTCCGACTAAGGATCGCGACCGATTTGCGATGACGTGTAAAAAATTTCTTTGTAAATCAAATTGCAAAATAAACAACTTTGACTTTGACCACACCGATATATATAGTTTTGTTTGTAATAGGGACGCAAACGAACAGGGTGGTTAAGTTGATGGTATGTGATCACCACTGCTCATGGGCATTAACAATCGCAAAAGGGTCGCAGATGCGTTGCCTGCCTTTAAAACCCCATTTTGGTTGGTTGGGCTAAAACACAATGCTGCAACATAATTGAATGAGTAGTCCTGGGCGTAGGATAAATTAGAGTATGTCCATTTGCAGCAAGCTACATGATTAAGCCACCATCATTTTATCATGGGAGGTTAATTTTTGCGCAACATTTTAATTTTACAAGAAACCTTTGACAATATTATTTCAAATTCATAAATAGTAGCCTCAAATTATAAGTACTTATACAAAAATTGCAAAAACAATATGTGCGGAGATAAGCAAATAATTATAGCGAGAAGGGTTAGCATAATACTTTAACAATCCTTTGATAATTAATGTTTAAAAACAGCTTAGCAACCCATTAACGCTAAATGAATAGACCAAAAGGGGTATTCTGATATAAAGATAACCCTCGTATAAACAACTTTTGACGCTTAATCAAATAAAACACAATCTTCCCTATTTCTGGGACGATCTATGAATCGGTGAGGGTCATTCCCCCGGCGTTTTCACTGATTGTTGCCAATCAAATTAAGTCATTAGATAAACTTTTACCAGCTACGAATTTCACTCAATTGTGGTTTAAATTCTTCGTAAACAGGCAAAGTAGAGAATATTGATTATAGAAAGGAACCGTAAATATTTAATTATTTTGAAGATATTTAATTAGTGGATCAATGCCCCTTAATTGAATTTTGGAAAAGAAGGCTGTACTTGTGTGACTCGTAAACCGATAAATACAGGGCCGTCTTACACCTTTTAGAGGCCTTGGGCATATGGGCCTTTCAGCCTCTGGCTTGGTAGTCGTGGGGCACCCTGACCCTGGTGTGGGTGCCCCAATCGATCGCGGGGCCCTTGGGAAGTGGGCCCATACCTTGTTCCTCCTTTAAAAAGATGCATTCATTACATGGAACGTCGAAGCTAAAATACGCGTCTAATTCAATATAATAAGTTATTGTTTATTTACGCTTGCAATGTGTTGTGGTACTTACATGAACGAGTATATCTTGATTCAGCTCTAACCACCTTTGATATTTGATAACTATTGATGCTTCAATATTTACTTACATAAGTTTAATGCGCTATTATTTGGGTAACAATAATAATGTAACCGATACGCAATTGTAGAGGTACTTTTAAGATACACACCTTTTCTTATGAAGCGTGAGGTTTTTTTAACTATCATTATCTTATTGTTTGCAAACTAAACAATCACATTGCCATTTCTATAACCATCTTATACAATTTCTGTTATATAATTAAAATTAGAATTAAATTGTAGAAATAAGGTAAAAAGAAGATCCTTAAAACGCCTCAATATGAATGAAAAAAACCTTTATACATATATTTTTTCTTGATAGTTTATCAAATCATTTATAAAGTTTAAAGTGTCTAATTACTTTCAACATGGCCCATCGTTTTACAAAGTCGCTTTCGTGATTCGCATCCATAATTAAATCAACGGTTAATAAACTTTAAGAAAATATTTTAATAAGCTTCTATCAGGCAACGAACTTGACTCGCAATAATCTCCGATCGAAATGCACAGCAATGTCACGCGCTATAACACTTGCCTTTTTTTGTTCCTAGGAACAATAAGACGGTCGTTTACATAAAGAAAGAATTTCTAAGTCAAAGAGCTGAGTTTGCTCAGCCATCTTTGAACGCTTCGATTGCATGCGTGAGGGCAATAGTTCATGTCTCGCTCATTATTCAGACCATCAGATTTTAAGAGAATTACAACTAGTTTGGGTCTAACTAAAAACATCATGAGATAACCAGTGATGATTACACTGGTTGTGTAGCCGTGAAACAAAAGTTGTGGCTCACTAGATGAAAAAGATAAAATGTTAACTTGGATCATAACTGCGCTTAATCAAAAAATAATAATAATATGTATTGTTAGATTAATTTAATTTTTTTTTTTATTTGTTTTTTGAAAAAAAAATATAGAATGATTATCCCTTCTACGTTACCTCGCCATTCTTAAACCCGCTCGCAATTAGCACTTAAATTCGAAGCGACAATCGCTTCTTCTCGCAGTGACTGTATGACGAAACGTTCCACATGTCAATCAAAATAATGCAACAGTTTTCTGGTGTCGGGGCATATCAAACGACTAGCAGCCTTTTTTTATCGTTGGAGAATGCTTTGACGCACCATGACACCGCAGGACCAGCGTAGCCTGCGGCCGTGTGTGGGGCTCGAGCGTTTGAAAAACTACGCCCCCTACCCACTAAACTCCAACGGTACCAACGACTAGCAGACTAGCGCGACTTCGTCACGGTGGATTTCGATTTCCGCACACGCACAAATAGTGTTGTCAACAAATGGACTAGCCAATAAAAACAATTTTTTTCAAATCGAACCACTAGTTCCTGAGAAAAGCTCGTTAAAAAAAAATTTTTTTCAGCTCTAATACATTAGTATAGATATATAGATTGAAGTGTATGATGGTATCAGCAGGTGCGTTGACTCGTGCAGACGCGGATCAGCGCTCGTTAGCGTCGTCAATATTTGCGCCTCGCCACTATCGTTGCCCTGTTCCTTTGTTTTTGATCTCGGCGGATTTCATTTAGAACGTTTGAAGCGGACAGATGGAGTTTAATTAAGTGCTTCATTAAAAATGCCGACCTAACGTAGGTCAGTCAGTATACTTACAGAATATTTAACATATTTATATGGAATGTTGTGTTTTTTTGTGAATTTCAACGTACCATCATTTATAAAGGAATTTTTAAAGAAATAGTGAATTCGTAAAAAAGGTACCTAGTGTCAGCGTATATTTAGCAAAATTAAAAAAAACATGTTATACTTATATGTGCGAGCAAGGACATATTTTTACTTTAAGGGAATTATGATGACTTCTGATGTTTAGACTAATACTCAACAGATATGTTATTTGTCTATTAAGTACATTGTAAATAATTGTAATCAATTGTATTGTTAATATTACCAATAGTCATTACTACAGATCTCAACAATATCAGCAATGTACGTAATTAGTTTCTGGCGCAGGACACTCATTGGCTTCGGTATCTGTCTGGCTATAATGCTACAAATAATATCCTGAAGACATAGAAATAAACAAAACCTCCCAAAATAGACGCAATTTTCGAGGTTTTCGATCAAAATAGATAACTTTTCGAACATTTCGTAGCCTTGGAGCAAAATGTTTTATTTATTCTTGGAAAACAAACTTAGTTGTTAAGAAATCAGCAGAAATAAATCTGATGGAATAAAACATTAAATCTAAATATAATAACGACGCAACAGAAACAATACTATAATAAATTAAAAATTCTGCACCTTTACGCTCCCAACTTTTGTAAGTTGGGACCAAAATAGTTATTAATTCTAAGGTGTCGTTCGGGACCCGGTCCCAAAAGCCTCCAGACTCTCACGCCACGCTGTCTGGGTACTGTAGGTCCGGAGCCAACGGCCGAAGAGGGAAGAGGAACCTCAGTAACTGGACGATACACCATTAGCCTGACAATGCAATTGCGTTTTCGTGTTAAATAAAAAGGAACGGTAAGGATCGACGACTATATTAGGATGGGTTCGATTTGTTATTTTCTAGTTACGAGAAAGAAATTAAACATATCAATTATAAAGCAAATCATTAGCATATATTTCTTAAACCAGTCGATAGTTGGAAAGGAGACGATCCATTTTGGGCTTGATTGTGCATGGATAAATTATATACCAAAAAAACTGTAAATTTTTGTTAATTAACCTCTATAAATAACAACGGAATAGGCTTTGGCCAACTTAAGTTAATTGCATAATTATATATTTTTCATTATCAAACACACTTTATAAACGACATAGCACTATATTTTTTATTTTTTACCTGTCTTCGAAAACGCACCTAATAACATAACAGATTAAATAATCGATTAGAGAAAATCGATAAGCGGAGATTAAATTAAATGCATCATGTTTCAGTGTCTTTTTGCTAAGTTTTGAAAAACTACAATCATTTATTATTTGTAATATTCGTTATATCTTAATAATGATCTACTTTTTACGTCTTCATAATAAAGATAATAATAAAATCAAACAATTGATCGATTGAACGATCAGTATCAATTGAAATGGAGCCATTTTGGCACTGACCTATATCTTGTCTATTTATAGATCAGTGCATTATGGTTTTACGTCATACGTCAATGTCAGTCCTGTCACTTGATGTCACACCATATAGATACGGCAATAATTATGAATATTCATGCATGATTTTAACATATTTGGCCGTTGTATTCAGCTATTAAAATTGGGCAAATGTAATCTTTTGAAGTGTTCTAATTGGTGACCAATTTGTAGCCGTGCACATCCAGGCCCCCGTTTGTATGAGAAACGGATTTCTCCTTTATGATATTTAAAAGAAAATGTGTCAAAAATTCGTTAGACTTTCAAGCATAATTTTATAAGGTCGGTATTTTATGTAGTTGAAAATGTGACAAAGTAAATAAAATATTAATTCAATACATATTTTACAATGTGAACTACCTTTCCAGACAAAAACCTAACGCTTTGTAATAAATTTCTGTTATTTTTGAATTTCACAACGGACCCCCGAAAACAAATCTAGTTGGAACAAACTCTTTACTTTTATACCTCTGCGGGGACACTTGTTATTTCTTGAAACGTTTCAAATCTCCGTCTGATTGCTTCGCCGGACAGTCCAGTGGCTGTTTTTAAAAAAATAATTTCAATTGTGGTTTTGATGTTAGAGAATTTTAGTAGAGGTGATCGAAATATGATGTTATGGTAGCTTTGTACCGCCTAGCGCCTGCGTATAATTTTGCGTTATTTACTACACTAACATTTTCGGAAAATCCTCCTAATAGGTGGATATCTAAGACCAAGGCATCAAATTCAATAAGTTGATCTGGACTGTATGACGAGCATAACTTTTGTCCATCGCAGCTAAGATTATCCCTGTGACAAGTGTATATTTAATACGAAATAAATAATAATAATAATAATAATAAATCATTTATTTGCAAGAATATGGTACATACAAGTTCTTAAATATAAAAAGGACCAGCATATCCTACCGACATGTCGATGTGCAAATATTTCACATTAATTTATAATAATTTTCAATAATAATTATTCTAAATATTACAAAAAATAATTATTCTTAATTCAATTTCAAAAAATGTCATAAATTAATAATATTATTATAATGTCAAGATTTAAATTCAATTTTAATTTCAATTAATTCTAAGGCTATTGTTAGTAAAATGTCAAGTTTAGTAGGTAGTTTACAATGTTATTTTAGTATTTAAATATTCGTTAACACTGTAGTACAGTTTGTCCATTAGAAATTTATATAATTTAGCTCGGAATTCGACAGATGTCAATCTTTTTAAGTTGTTAGGTAATTTATTATATATTTTTACGGCCATGCAAAAGCTATTCTTGGAGTATAATGCTAACCTTTGTGGTGGGATATATAGCCTCTCTTCTATTCTGCCCTTGTGTTTCTTAAATAGGTAATAATATTTGTGTACAAAATTGCCGATCTCAAATATATATAAACAGGGGAGAGGTAATATATTTAATTTTTTAAATAATGGTTTGCAGCTATCTAAATAATGAGCTCCGCAAATGGATCTAACGCATTTTTTTTGCAAAATAAATGCTCTTTGGAAATCTACTGAGTTACCCCATAGAATGAGCCCATATCTTAGAATGGATGATACATAGCCATGATAGGCCAAAGCAGCTGCTTCTTGTGATGACACTAGTCTAATCCTATTCAGTGCATAAACAAATCTATCAAGTTTATTAACCAGTATGTCAATGTGTGCTTTCCAATTGCAATAATCATCAATTGTAATACCCAAGAACTTAGCTGTTTGCACATTGTCAATAATATCATTTTTATAAATTATGTCCAATTTTTTATTTACATTTACACTGTGCGATGCCTGAAATTTGATACATTTAGTTTTACCAACATTAATCTTTAAATTATTATTTTGTAGCCACTGTATTACCTTTTCTAAAGTACTATTTGCAATATGTTCCAAGTCATTGATATTTTTAGATTTTATAATGAGAGTAGTGTCATCCGCAAATAAAATACATTTTTGGTCTGTGACGTTTGGCAGATCATTTATCATCAAAGGGCCAAGCACACTGCCCTGAGGAACGCCACACCTGTTAAAATAGTATGAGGATCCATATGTTATTTTAATATTCTTTTGGGTTTTAGTAATTTCGACACGTTGGTCCCGATTTTCTAGGTAGCTTTCCAGCCAAGATAATGCATTACCACGAATTCCATATCTTTCTAGTTTGCAAAGTAGTAATTTGTGACAAACAAAGTCGAAAGCCTTACTCATATCTAAGAATATGGCCAAAGTATGCAATTTGTTGTTTAAGTTTTGTGTTACTTCTTTAATGAGGTTAAAGCAAGCAAGTGTTGTTGAACTATTCCTACGAAAACCAAATTGTTCTTCCTTAAGTAACCTTTCAACGGAGAGAAAATTATAGACTTTATCATACATAACTTTTTCAAAAATTTTTGATAATATTGGTATCAGAGTTATTGGTCTATAGTTGCTCAATTCGTCACGAGCACCAGTTTTATATAAAGGCTTTACAACCGATCTTTTTAATTCTTTCGGAAATTTTCCCTGCGTTAAAGAAAGGTTAATTATATATGTTAATGGACTTACAATAAAATTTGAGCTATTCTTAATTATTTTAGTATTTATATGGTCATACCCCGTAGAGTTTGTTTGTTTAAGTCCTCTTATTATTTTAAGTATGTCATTCTCATTTACAGGTGTTAGGTATATGCTATTGTAGTGTAATGGTATGTCGGAGATCACAGTTTTGTAGTCAATTTTTTGATCAATATTCTTATTTGTCATATTTATATAAAATTTGTTGAATTCCTCACTAATTTTTTTTGGGTCATGTTCATAATTATTATCATGTGTACGTATTTTTTGTATTTCAGTTTTATAATTTGTGTCATTGGTGTATTGTTTGATTATGTCCCAAGTTGTTTTACAAACGTTTTTTGATTTAGATATATAATTTGTATTGGTATTTTTCTGTGCTTCATAGATACATTTTTTTAATATTTTCGCGTACTTCTGGTAGTGTTTTTTCATGTATTTATTATTCGATATTAATCTGTACTTAAGGTAAAGCTGCCTCTTACGAATACAACATCGTTTTATTCCTTTTGTAAGCCAACTATTTCTTATAGGTTTATTTAGAATTTTCACCTTAATAACTGGGAAACATAATCTATAAAATAGTACTAACGTATCGTAGAAACTAGTGAATGCTTCCTGCATATCGTTTTCTGAAATAACTTCACTAAATGTTAGTGATGATATACATTGCAAGAATTTCTTAACATTTTCTTCACACATGTCATATTTATACTCAAACGTGGTTTTATACCTATGGCGAAAATGTGAGTTAGCTTCCACATCAAAAGTGAGGCTTTGACCTGTCTCATGATCTGACAAACACAAATTGTGGATTTTTGATTTGACATTGTTTTGCATGTTGCTTACAATTAGGTCCAAACATGCATTCTTACGTGTGGGGCAATTTATGTGCGATGTCAGATTGTTGTTACTTAACAGACTTTTTAGTTCGGTGCTGTTTTTATTCGTTTGGAGTAGGTCCACATTCCAGTCTCCACATAGTATTACCTTTTTATTTCGTTTTCGTGATAACATGTGCAATAAAGACTGTAATTGGCGAAAAAATGTTTCAGTAATAGATGAGGGGGTTCTGTAGATACAAACTATTATAACGTTGTACTGTGTAAGTTCAAAAGCACAACACTCAAATGAATAATCGATGGCCTCGGTAATGTCAATATTTTTGAAGTCAATATCTTTATTCACTAATATACAGGTACCACCTCTACGTTGGTCTCTGCAATACGAAGCAGCTAAGGTATAGTTTTTTAGTACTAAGTTTTTCTCAGATCCTTTTTTTATGAAAGTTTCGGAAAAACATATAATATCTACATTAATTAGTTCTCGTCTTAGTTCGTTCAGACTTACTTCAAACAAATCTTGTTTACTTAATATACTTGCTATATTTTGATGGAATAATGTGAGTTTCTTAGTGCTTTCATTCACGAAAAAGCTGGTTAAATTTATTTGATTTTGGACTAGTTTTTTTAAAGTAGTCAGAAATTAACTTTTTTGAATTTTTTGTACATTTGTGGTCATTATTATTTAATTCGTTTTGACTAGGTTTTATAAAATCAGATATTAGTTTTTGTGTGAGTTTTGTAGTTTTACGTTTATTAGTTAACACATTTTGATTTATGTACGAGTCAGTTTGCATTTCCATCATTTTATGATAATTTTTGTTAAGAAATTTGTTTTCGTATGTTAAATAATCTATTTCTATATTAATTCTGTGGCATAGTTCTGTCAAAAATATTTTTTTGTTAATATTATTAGTTTTGATAAATGAGCAATTATTATGATTTCTAGTTATACATTTTAGATTATAGTTCAACAATTCGGTATTCAAATATGGATTCGATAGTACATTGGCTAGGAAGACTTTACATTTTTTTAATTTATATAAAGCCACTTCGAGCTCTCTGAATATAACATAGGGATTCCTATCATTGGAACCTATTGCTAATATAACTATGTCATTTTCCTTAAGGCTAGTTTGCAGGCCGTCGCAAGAGTTAAGTATCTGTTGGCACGTCGCGTCAGGTTTCAAAATAGTCGTAATAGTGTATGGATTATCTGCATGTAGATTCCGACTGGTATATATTTTTTTCGATAATCCTCTGATTTGCTGATCACCCAAAATATAAACTTGTTGGAGGCCGTTGCTGCGATTTGGAACACTACTAGCGCCATCTAGTAGTTCATTGTTGACGTTACTGGCATGTGATATTTTAATTTTGGTTTGGTCTCGTTGGTCTTCCACCTTCCCAGTAATCTCCTTTCTTTCAGTGTCTAATTCTTGTCTGTTATTGATAGTTTCGCTTCTAGTAATCAGTGTCGTTATCTGTTGTATTAAATTATCATTGTCTTTTCTTAGTTTTTTACATTCGTTTTGTAAACAGTTAATTTTTTTTGACAAGCTCTTTAATTTTCTGGTTGCAGTACGTTTTCTTGTTTTCTTATAATTATTAATAGATTTCGTACATTTTGTGTTCTTTCTAATTTTCTTTGTCTTGCCATTCCTCTCTTTCTCTTCGGTTAGCCATTTTTGCAGTACCAGTATTTTATTATTTAACTCTTGAATAATTTCTTGTTGTCTTTCATATTCAAATTGGTGATGGTCTGCAACGATCGCTGCTGAATTTCGTCGCGGCGTTTGTGATTCCTCGGAGATACGTAGTCGTTTCCGTTTTCTACCCAAAAAAGGAGTTGCATCACTGTATTCAATTTTTTTATATACCTCGATCAATTTTTGGCACTTTTCGAGTTCTTTGGTTTTTTTTCCGTTCTCCAGTATTAAATTTTCAATTTCATTATTTGCGGAGGATAATTTTAACTCTAGATTTTGAATCTCTTGCCGTAGAGTTGAGTCTGGCCCACTTGAATCCACGTAACTGTGTGGTAGGCTAATTCTAGTCGACTCGAACATTGACACACCCTCCATTACATTTCCTAATGAGTTAGCTCTTGGACGAGGACGGTGCTTTGTGACATTGTCAATGTCCATGTACTCAAAGAAAATATCCTTATCTTCTTTTTTATTCATTGTTCTTAACGAAAAAGGTTCCCCTTTGTGTCAAAAAGAAGAAAACAGCAAAAAATAATATACAAAAAGTTTTGGTCTCGACCAGATTCGAACCCCTGCTACTTGTTCATAGCTTGAGCAATTGCGCTAACGGGTGAATCACGTGAGTAGACGAAATTGTAGTACGCTTGATATTTTTCGTGCCGATCGTATGATGATCGTTATCTTTCGGTCGTAGTTAGTAAACTTCGGGTCACTTCGTATGTTTCCGTAAGAAGCGCACTCAGCACTCAGCTGACTCACAGCTGTTTAAAGTCAACGTCTTTGTTTATATCATTGGCACACGAACACTTTGTAATTGTTTTTGCTGATTACACTGCACAATATTGTCAATTCTTGTAACAATGATTTTAACACCACACTATTTTGCGTTATGTATCGATTGTTATACTTTTTATGGCAAAAATATTGTATTTTTCACTATTTTTGATTTTTTTCGTACGGAGCTGTGTAAGAACACTGCCGCTCGGTCGCGGGGCGCGCGGGGGTTCAAACTTTATTTCAAGGCAATTAATTCCAACAGGTATTTTTTTTATTTTCCGTATGGTCTTCTTACTTTAGAATAGTGTCGATTTTCCATTGAAGACAAACTGGCACCGGGATCATCTTAGCATTGTTTTTTGTCAATTTTCTCATACAGTATAATTGTATGGCTAGTGGGACTGACCCCAATTCCGTGGGTCGGCTCGTTACTCTTTTCTCCTACCTTTAGTTTTTTATCAAACTAGCTTAATTGAACATGCTTTGCAAATGCAAGTAATTTTTTATTATTATTTGCGGTCTCTATATTGGGACTTAGTCCGACAAGCTTGAGTCAATGTTGCGGCCTTGTAAAATCGTTTGAATGCTCGTTCGATTACTACGTGATTCGTTGGAGTGGTCCAAGACATAGACGATATTAAGTACTTATTGGTCTATTGGTAAAAGTACCAGGCCGTGGTTTCGAGGTTCTGGTTTATATTCCCGGGTCGGAAAAAAGGGGCAAAAATGACACAAACTAGGAACCAGTTATTAAAATTCACAAATGTTAGCACTCCCAAATCTAACTACATATAATGCGATTAAGGATGTAATGAGGAAATTGTTTTTTCTATTTGATCTTTAAATACTTTTAAAGAAGTTAGAAATACCTACTCGTAATTGGATCAGAACAAGAAGGGACTGCTGAATAAAATTGAGCAATCTACACCGCGCACTGAAATTGCTGATGTAAACTGAACAGGATATTTAATATTTTGTATAGAGGTACAACCTACATCGTTACAAAATACAATAAACGAACCATCTAATAACATCAATCGTTAAGCATAAAGGTATCCGAAGCTTCTGGAAATACTTTGTACAATCTCGTTTCAATATGTGCATATCGATGCATTTAATAAGTTTCATTAGAAGTTTCGTTACGTTTAAGAACAATAAAACGTCACATTCATCATAATTATACACAATCAGTTCAGTAACAATGAGTGTTACAAACATTACCCCTAGTATTGTGTTATTCCGAAGCTCAAATCGCTTCTAACTTTTAAAACAGACTATTTGAAAACTGTTGACAAGTAGCGATGGTAGAAAATCTTAGGCTTATATTGAAATTGTATTTCCAGTATGATTGATTAAATATTGTTGTTTATTTAAGAGAGGCGTTGACCTTTTGTCGATGTAAAAAGGAGTCGCAAAATAAACGGTTTAATTTATATTGTTTCACAGAAAAAATTGTGCAATATTTTAAACTTTAGTGTGGCGGCTCTATGATGGTAGAGAACGTTATTATTTCAACAAGTGAAATGAATTAAGTTTTTTTTCCTATCTGGATAGCAGCTAAATAACTATGTTTGTGATAACATATCCAATCCGAGTGGTTTAGCGTCAGGAAAACATTGAATACAGTGAATAAGTACACATGTTGACTTAAGTCCGTCTGCGAAGCCAATTAACGTTATCCATCTCTGGGTGGAGCGGATTTATAAATCAATATCAACAGTTTCGTAACAGCTAATTACTATCCCTGGATATAAATACGTAGGTACGTGATCAAGGCTCCTGAAAAGGAGCTGAAACGTCGGGTTTTCCTATAAAAATGTAGTTTAAAGATTATTATATTTTTTTTTATTTTATTTAGGACTAAGCCAGCACTTGACCACAAAGTTGCCTGATGTTAAACAACTATGTGGTCTACGATGGAGCGTGCTTGCTCAGGAAAAGCCCGTTTATTCTGGCCTTGAAGAGCCCCAAGTTGTAATGTGCAGGAAATACAGATCTCGGCAGCGAATTCCACTCCTGCGCAGTCCGTATCAAGAAGGATGAAGCGAATCGCTTAGTTCGTACGCGCGGAATCTCCACTGTATACGGATGAAGTCCCTGACCGAGTCTAGTAGTTCGATGATGGAACGGAGCTGGCGGAACCAAATCGTGCAGCTGAGCAGCACACTCACCAAAGTGGAGTCTGTAAAATACGGAGAGGCAAGCAATCTTTCTACGATGATCGAGGCTCTGCAAGCTCTCGATCAAAGTATCATCACCGATAAGCCTCATCGCACGCCGCTCAATAGAGTCCAAAGCAGCCAGCTGGTATCGAGCACCACATCAGTATCAGATACCGTGATTATATCCGTTTAAAAGTAGTTTTATAACATGTTTTGGTTTTATCGACTGAAAAATGGTACTTAATTGATAAACACAACACCTGGTTAGATAAAGGGCCCTAAATTTGCTTCAGTCAAAGTACGGGATTAAGGAAAGAGCCTACAATGTAGTCACTGTATTATATTTAATTCAAATGAGTCAAATCAATGGCCAACCACGGGGTATAAATGTATAAATAACCTACGCCCCACGCTATGCCTATTTATATAAAATAGACTCTTTTTTATATTCTTCTATCTGAAATTATTGTCCGGACAATTACAGCCTCAGCCGCAAGACGCCGAGCAAACAACTTTGAAGTAATTGCTTCCGTTCATCCTGGCTATTACTGGGCAAACGAAAAATATATTAATCTGGTACTTTTATTAATTTCCGTATTGAGGTTATTTTGCACGATGTAGTTGACTAAAACCTAAGTAGGAGTTGGTAGAACGACTGCAGCTCAAAACTTGTACTGTGGATGCTAGGGAACGAAGACACGTACTTAAAAAAATCTTTGATTTACAAATATGCGAAACTTGATACATAAAATTCCCGAAAATGTTCAATGTTCATGCACACAAATGTTTACCCTGTGCGGGGATCGAGACCACAACACCATTACACCAATCGGGTCATAAAATAATTACTAGTTAACTCAAAACGAATAAGTAATAAAATAAAAGCTACTTGGAATGTAATTAACAAAGAAACATGTAAATTCAAGTCATATGAAAATGATTACTCCCTTAGAATTAACGATAAAACTATAAAGTCAGATTTGGAAGTAGCAAATGCCTTTGAAACTTTTTTCTCAAACATACCTATAATAACCACTAGTCAGCTAAATTCTAGTACACAACAAGCTCAAAAAATCTTAGCTTCTTGTGTAGATCAATGTAAGACTACGTTTAATTTCGATCACATCTCCCCAATCACTATATTAAAAACATTCAAAGACCTCAATAAAAAGAAAACTGAGGACTTATGGGGAATATCAACTGATATTATACAATCTATAATTGAAATTATTTCTCCCCATTTGGCTTACCTTTTTAATAAATGCATCGATGAAAATAAATTTCCTAATTTAATGAAATATAGTAAGTTAATACCTTTATTTAAATCGGGCGACAAAAGTGACCCATCAAATTTTAGACCAATATCAATATTACCCTCATTAAGTAAAATTTTTGAAAAAATAATTTTTAGTCAGTTATTAGAACATTTTAATAGAAATAATTTACTTCATGCAAAACAATTCGGATTTACTAAAAACAAGAGTACAACCGATGCAGGTATTGCACTTATGAAACATGTACTTGATGCATGGGAGAATAAACAGAATGCTATAGGTATTTTTTGTGATTTGTCAAAGGCATTTGACTGTGTTGATCATTCAATATTACTTATTAAATTAAAACATTACGGTGTGTCAAACATTTCTTTACAATTAATTGAATCGTACCTCACTGACAGGATACAACGAGTCAATATCAAAAACACCAATTCTGCCGGTGCTAAACTGCAAATGGGCGTGCCCCAAGGTTCGATATTAGGACCTTTGCTTTTTCTTATTTATATAAATGATCTTCCATATTTTACCAAGGACCTCTGTGAGATAGTTTTGTTTGCTGATGATACTTCTCTCATTTTTAAAACAGAGAGAAACGAAAAAACATTTGACAAAGTAAACGGAGCTCTCTTGCAGGTGTCACAATGGTTCAGTACCAATAATTTGTTACTCAATGCTAAAAAAACTAAATGTGTTAAATTTATGATGCCTAATGTAAGGCAAATGAATACACAAATTACTATGAATGATGCGAAACTAGAAATTGTCAATTCAACCATATTTTTAGGAATCACCATCGATTCCAAGTTACAATGGGGTCCTCACATAACTGCACTAGCAGGAAGACTAAGCTCTGCTGCTTACGCGGTTAGAAAAATAAGATATGTCACTGACATTGAAACGGCAAGACTGGTTTACTTCAGTTACTTTCATAGTATTATGTCATATGGTCTACTGTTGTGGGGCTCTGCTGCTGACATTGAGTCAATTTTTATATTGCAGAAAAGAGCTATCCGTGCGATCTACAACCTTAGACCTCGTGACTCACTTAGGGATGTATTCAAAGAAATTAATATTTTAACAGTACCTTCTCAGTACATATTTGATTGTATTTTATATATTCGAAAGTATAATAAACATTTTCTTAAAAAATCTGATACACACAAATTCAATACAAGAAATAAGCACAGACTTGCCTATCCAAGTGTCAGACTTCAAAAGACGGAAAGGTCTTTTGTAGGATTAAGCATAAAAATGTTCAACAAAGTACCACAAAATCTTGTTGAATTACCTTTACATAAATTTAAAATTAAAATTAAGAATTGTTTAATGAGAAAAGGTTACTATAAGATAGAAGATTATTTAAATGATATCGACAAGAATTTGTGGGCCTGACAATTTCTTACCACTCTGCGCATGTGGTTGTCTAATTTCTTACATTTGTATTTATATGTTTTTTTTTTGTTGTGTTTTTATATGACATGATTATTTTTTTATTATTTTGATGACATGTAAATAATGATTTATACAATTTGTAATTATTTTTTAAAAAAGGCAAACTGTTGAGTTTCTTGCGGCACTTCTTCTCAGCAGGCCATTCACGTCGAAGTGCTGGTAGGTAAAAAAAGATTTGACGTGCAAAAGAATTTCTATGTAAATCAAATTGCAAAATAAACTACTTTGACTTTGACTTTGACTTTGACTTTGACTTTGACTATTGTCGGTTTATATTCATGTTGCCTATCAAAAAAAAACAAGTATCTATCGCTATACTTTTTCCATCTTCCGCAACTTCGCGCTCCATCTCCGAAAACTTAGTCTCAATCGTTTACGCCAGAAAACACCAATTTCCAGCCAGACGTACTCTTGTATCGTAAATAAACTTAACTTAGTCGGTCAGCAGTAAATTCGGCGATATTATTGGAAATAACTTCCTGCGCCGGGCGAGATCCGGCGAATCGAGCGAAACTGGGCCTTCCGACTGAGCGGACGGTCTGCCATTAGAGATCTGATGGATAACCCCGGTTTATTGGGGTAGCAGTTTTAATTTTAACTGTGGTTCGACGAGTATATCAACCTGTTCTGGTTAGGGGTCGATGTAGTTGAGAGAATGTTCTACGAAAACCGTCGGTGAATTAAGGACACAAGATAATCTTCGTTCAGTTTATTCTTATGGTTACTTGAAGAATCTTTTACTCGACTAGGCTGGAGTTGGCCTAGTCGAGTAAAAAAACCTACATACGGTAATCAATTAGTGTCACGTATGTATCTATACTAATACATACTAGCGGCCGCCCGCGACTCCGTCCGCGTGGATTCGGGTAATCCTCAAAAATTGTAGCCTATGTGTTATTCTGATGTATAAAATATAGCCTATGTGTTATTCTGATGTATAAGCTATATTGTGGTAAAGTTCCATTCAAATCCATTCAGTAGTTTTTTGGTGAAAGAGTAACAAACATCCATACATCCATACTTACAAACTTTCGCCTTTATAATAGTAGTAGGATAATAAAGCTGAAAGGTTTGTGTCATGGACAGAAATGCTTAACCACGCCATCTAGCGTAAATAGTTTTAATTTTACCAATAAGTTAGGATAGCGCCATCTATCCTACAGCGGCATTCTAGTGTATGCCATGCCATGTGTGATATATGGCGCTGACTTGTCAAGCAACACCAGCGCTACCTAGTGGCGAAACGACTTCTGAATCGAAGAATAAATCGACAACACGTATTGTACCAAGCTCCCAGTTTTATTTACAAATCCCCAAGAATTCCTACCAGGCCGAACTGAAAAGGAGACAAATTGTTTGTTTGTTTGAACGCGCTTATTACAGAAACCTGGTTTGAATTGAAAAAATCTTTATATTTTGGATTGTCCATTTTTGAGGAAGGTTATAACACTATGTGTGTGGAAACCGAAAGCCAAGCGGACAGAGTCGCGGCGACCGCTAGTAATTATAATAATTGTAATTAATTCCAACATTATTTCAGAGAATCTGTAGCTAGCTTACTCGTAGCAATTAAACTTGTGGTTGCTTATGAGGCCTAGTAAGATCGAGTTGGAGTTGAAATCTAAATCTACATTTCAGACTTTGCATTAAAATGAACCGATATAATCGATTTGGACGACTTCGAGCTTAGTTTGTGGCTAGGCAATTGGTATGTTAGTGCAAATAATTTATATATTTATTTTATTTTATTTATTTTAATAAAGTAAACGACTTAAGTAGAAGATCTTGATCCGGGAATCGTTTTGGTAATACGGATCGTGGACGTGACTTCTTTGATTTATAGTCTGGACGTGTCGATGGCTTCGCGTGAAAAATGACTGCTAACTTTGGTGAAAACCGACCCTATGACCGGTCGCATGGGAAAATTAAAAGGGTATTGTGCCGTTTATTAAACGTAAAAACAATATACGTAGAATAATTATTTTATTTTCATCTAAATTTAACCAAGATTAGGATATGGCAAAAAAGTTTTTGAAATCCACGCGTGTAAGCTATTCTTACACGCGTGGATTTCATTTCTTGGTGCATTTGGATTCAGCGTTAATATTCTAATCTTAAATAGAGTTTTTTTTGTCAGCTTTTAAGAAATATTTTGCAAGTAAGTTGTAAAAATTAATATTCCAACGAAGTTAGTCTGTGTCATAGGGAAACAAAATGTCCCTTTTTAGGGTTCCGTAGCCAAAATGGCCAAAAAACGGAACCCTTATAGATTCGTCATGTCTGTCTGTCTGTCTGTCTGTCTGTCCGCCAGTCTGTCACAGCCACTTTATTCCGAAACTATAAGTACTATACTGTTGAAATTTTGTGAGTGGATGTATTCTGTGAACCGCAACAAGGTGTTTACACGAAAATAGAAAAAAAATTAAAAAAGTGGGGGGTCCCCATAGTCAAAACTGAAACTCGAAATATTTTTTTTCATTGAACATATACGTGTGGGGTATCTATGGATAGGTCTTTAAAAATTATATTAAGGTTTCTAACATCACTTTTTTCTAAAGTGAATACTTTGCGTGACAGACCCTTCCAAAGTGGAAAAAAGTGTGTCCCCCCCCTCTAACTTCTAAAATAAGAGGATGATAAAACTGAAATAATTATATAATGTACATTACCATAAAAACTACCAACGAAAATTGTTTCGAACGAAATCTATTCAGTAGTTTTTTTAATACGTCAAAAATAGAATTTGTACGGAACCCTCAGTGCGGGAGTCCGACTCGCACTTGGCCAATTTTTTATTATATCAACCCCGCAAAATGTGCTGTAATAAAACCTGTATTTTAAGTGTTTCTTTATTGTTGTAATGGACAAAATTCAGCACTGTAGGTTTGCGATCGGGTGTGAGAAAATATTTAACGCGCACGTACCATTCCAAGGAGTGATTTTATGGCAAATAGCTTTTTAGAAAGTTCATTGGTCTTGAGGTATCCGTTCCATACGCTTTATGTATGCTAGGAATATGTCATATCATAATATGCATCATATGTCAACTATGATACATTTAAAGAAGTCATTATTAGATAACATTTAAGAACGCTAATTCTTAGCAAAGCTAGAACTCTGTAGAGAAATAAAAATTTAAATACACCTAAAGTCCGACATTAGGTTATTACTTAATGTTAAGAGCGATTATCGAGTTTTCGCCGGTTCTTTTCGATGGAAAACATAACTCCAGTTAATTCATTTCTATTTAATTAGCTGATGTTCATGACAACATCCCCGAAAATAACAAGAATAAAGTAATTTAGAATTATTTTCTAATTAAACATTATATAAATATATATAAAGTATTCTAAGTACAATATTAAGTGAGATATCAGACAATAGTAAGTTATATAAACATTTACAGAATGTTTACAATCATTCTTCTTTAAAGATAGCCTTCCCTATCTTTTACAAAAACAATGCCTAATAATAACATCATAATTGGAACCGAAGCGTTCGTCAATCGCAATTGGCATCTCTCATTATAAGTTTTTAAGCGAGTACATAAACAAAGAGGTCGGTGACCTCTTCTTTATGCCGGGAATGGGCGCTTTGTCACGTCCCGTTGTTCCTACAGAACGTTAACGTTTATATTGCTCTGCACCTGACGTACGCCGAACGTCTCGGGAAATGACACATGATGTTGTCTTTCACTCGAGTTCGTTAACATAATCACTAATTCAACACGGGAAATATCAAGGAGATTGCCCTTTACACTCATTAGAAACATTCCATTGTTTCTTGATTAACGATGATAGCTATCATCCAAAAAAAATCCGTAGCCAAGAAGGCTTTGAATTCAAACAAGTTAAAGGACCTATCGGTCTTGTTGTATTTACGGAGTCATATTATATGTAGTGCATGCACAGCTATTAGTACAACCAACTTGTAAACTAAGAACTACATTTTATAATATTGAATCTAGGTTACGGAATCGTCTAACGTGGTCATCGAATTAATTTATTGTTTAATGTACGTACGACTTACTAGGTATGCCACTTCGAGTATGTATCGGACATTTACCGAAACAGCTGAAACTACTACGAGTACGACTTTTATAGCAAATACCTTCATTAATATTACGTTACTGATGTCAGTAAACTAACCTTCTAAAAATAGAACAGACTAAACAGTGACATCACTTAGCACGCACGAGTTTTTCGACAACTTTCTTTTCCACCAACAGGCCATTTTCGGTGAGTAAAGTTACGCGTACGTGATAATAGGCCGGCGAGAGGCATTCAGCCGCGCGGTCGACGACCCCTGACGTCAGGCGCCGCTGATAACGAGTGACGTCAGACAGCACGTGAAGGAGTATTTACGACTCGTAGACACTCGTAAATTCTGAGACTTTAGTATTTAAACAACTTACCTTATCTGTCTTTGAGAGTTTTCATTTAATCGCAGTATTGAACCTATCTACCTGTGATGTGATCAAATGGAAACATTTTACATTCTATCGATTTGTTGGAGTATCAAAAAAGTAAAAAATCAAAGACCTACCTACCTATAATACAAAAACCGTTATACCTCTTCACAATGAATCAAAAAATCTATCATCGTGGAAGCCATTGACCACTTCGAGCGCAGGCCTGCAATCAAACCGATGACCTTTCGAGGAAGTTCGCGACAAATAATATAAAGGGCAAACCAATAGGGCCCTCTCGCCTGACTTCAAAGGCAGAGGGATACAAGGGCTGTTCACGCGACTATGTTTACTCTGGCTTATTTGCGTACACGCCGCGGGCTTTCAGTGCATACTTTTGTCTTCGAAAAGTTAAAAAGATGACTTTATTTTATATTGCTTTGTTTGAAAATGCGGTAGGTAGGAGGTATTCATCGTCCCATTGTTACTGGTCTAAACTCTAAACTATTAAAATGTTTCTATTTATTACACAGAATATATCAGAATTTTAAATTTCTTTGTAAAACACTAACTTCTAAGTTTAATTAATGAAAAAAAAATGTTTCAAAAGAAACAGAAAATAATTGAAGTACTTTTTCGCCACTGTATTAGATGAATATCGCTTTACCATGCATTTGGATAAAATCAATCAAGAATGAGCCCGCGCATCTTTCATCATGGATGACTTACATCTACACAAAAATAATGTCTGAATTTAGGTATATCATGAAAACAAAATGTACGCAATGATTGCCGTTGTTATTACAATAAATACTAACATCACAACGGAAGATAATATTATGTAAGGGGAATAAATAAATCAATCAAACTGTCCGCGGCTTGTCGATTAATCCACTACACTCAATCACCTAACAATTTCACTGGCGATCGGCCAATCCGAATAATACAATTTATCTGATAAAAGTTCCATTATGAAAATATTTTACCAAATTAATTTGGAAATTGGCATTTAGTACTGTTACGGTGCTTAATATGTGTACGATAATTTGTCAGAGCAGCAAGTGTGGACCGTATAATTACGAGTAGGTAGGTATGTGAAGAAAGAAGAAGAAGAATAGAAAATAATGGAAATAAGGTTTTGGTAATACAGAATTAGGCACTCAAACTATTATGCATAACTAACCCAATAAACCGCGCGCTATTTATTATTTCGACTTTGAAGACAATTGAAAATGATGTTTAAAAAAACAATTGATAACCCTAAATATCGTTGTCTTGTCAATATCAGCTGTTGTACACAAACAAAATTCTAGACAAACTTACCAATCACTGCAATTTATTCATTGATGTATATTCACACACAGCACAAAATAATAACACAACACCAATTTAGTTACCTAGGTATATCACTGGCTGAATTTAAATTATATTTTTAAAGATTCACTCGCATTTAGTTCCTCAAATAAACAGAAGAAAAAACATGGCTGACGTAGGTAGTTCGTGTAATGGAAACTATTTAACTACTTTTTAATGCCTAAAACGGAAATAGGCTCAAATTGGAATAAAAAATAAAATTTTACATCATTAATTTATTTATTCGAAATTCTACTAACCAATTACTTGTAAAGAGACACTTATTGTTATGATTTTAAAGGTAAAAAAATAATTAGTATGAAACATGAGAACGCTGAAATTTATTGATTTTAGCGCCATCTATTGACGTGCAGATAAACTATCAATCAATGCACAAATTCTAAGTCTTCTGAATTCTGAACGACAAATAAAAATTTAAAGTACATTATTACATTTTCATTCCAAAAACATCATTTTAACTTCTATAGAGACAATTTTACCATTTTGTAGATTAAAAAAAATAATAAAAGCTAGAAAACGCTGTACATTTAAAAATATTGATTGGCTTTTAGCGTCATCTTTTGACGGGCAGACTGACTATCATAACACTAAGATTCCGAAACAAATTCGCGTCTTTTCATTTCATTTGTTTTCTTAAATATCACGGATATTTATGTATTTGTGAATTTTATTATTTTTAATATTTCAACATACGATGTCCTGTTCTTTTGTAAAAACGAGACGGATAATAGGTAGGTATTCTGCTTTATTTTTCTACTAGCGGCCGCCCGCGACTCCGTCCGCGTGGATTTCTTTTTTTCGAAATAAAAAGTAGCCTATGTTCTGTCTCAGGGTCTAAAGATTGTCTGTACCAAATTTCATCAAAATCGGTTGCGAGGTTTAAGCGGGAAAGCGTAACAGACAGACAGACAGACAGACAGAGTTACTTTCGCATTTATAATATTAGTTGGGATAGTTGGGATTTCTTTTTCTTACATGCCAGTATCTTATACGGCCGCGCGTATTCAGCCCTATATCTTTAAATGTTTGTACGAGTAGGTACATATAGTTAGAAAGATATGATGTGTTCCTAAACTTTTCTCCTTCTATTCACCGGAACCTAAACAGGACATTACATTTTTAAGTCCCTCGAGTCGAGGCTTCCGCAGTGAAATTACGGTCATTAACTTAAAAGGCATTACACGGCTTCATCCGACTCGGAAAGATTGGGAAAGATTTTTACAGCGCAGGTTTTAATGGGACTAATAATTACGTGTTTGGCTAATTTTGCGTTAACATTTTTTTATGTCTTGGTTACCCAGTTCTGGTATAATTTAATACAAAATTTTGACAAATTAGTCCAAAATAGAAATGTAATGCATCTCCATCATCTTAGATATACCGAAATACCTACATAAAGAAATATTTTTTCAGTACTTGGGTACCGTATTATTTTCTCTTGTTACATTTTACCTATAAACTTTTCTTTTTGATATCACATGACTCATTATTTCTCCAAAATATCCTAACTATAAATTCAATTTAATTTTCAGGCCTGAAATCAATTGTTACGTACCTACCTACAAACTCATTTTATATAAAAGAGTTATGTGGCAGCAAGTCGTGTCCTGCCCATTTGGGTGCAGCCTGGCTAAAGATCGAATGGGCCGCAACGCTCAAGAAGTCCGCCACCAAAGAAAGAATCTCTTACCTCTAGCCACGAACGTCTTGTCCAGGATGTACTTTGCTGATGCACCTAGCTGGGAGCTTCCATGCTGCGTCTCGTTTGGCGTTAAGTCGCGCGTTAGGTTGGAAATAGTTCTTGTCCTGGGCTTTGATCACAACACAAATATTGTTCAGAACACGTTTACACACGCAAATACTGAGAAAGTTCCTTAAATTAGATTTTTTTGTTACGATCGCACGTTTCATGTACGCCGGCCGGTCGATCTTACACACACCACGCCGCCGCTAGAGGGCGCGGAAAACGCGGCCTAAAGGCCAGTGATTGGACGGAACGTTTGAGCGCTGTCATAACGCTTTGCCATTGGTTGGAAAGATAAATGAATTTGTATACGAGGAATACTAATGTAATTAAAAGAATTATTATTAATTTAATAATATGGAAATATTCGTTTGCATTCGAGCATTGAATATGGATTTTACTTTGAACATGTTTTAACACAATACAATAGGTAACTTTTACGTAATGGCGGTCAATTGAAGTTTGCAAGAAACTATAGTTCGGCCGTTCAGAAAAGGCGTTCCTAACACGTCGCGATTGAACTGACGATGACGACGTTACTTTGTAATGGCGTTGCAGTAACGATATAAATATTTTTGCCGGTTGTTCACCGTTTTACCAATTGATGAACATTAAACATTATTATATCAATAATTCAATGAATATTATAATTTTGTGCCAAACTGAGTGTCCAATAACTTGGTAAACAATACTAAATCTATATTGCGCTATTACAAGGTTATGTCAGCGCTTTATATTTGTAGTGCTGTGCTAACAATAACAGGCAATAGCAGTATCGTAATCTGTACTTATACAATACAGTTATACTTTATAAAATAATACGTTCTGTTTTTATTTTTAAGAATTTCAATAATAGACTAAAAGATAACTTTCAATGAATATAAAAATAAAACTACGACCAAACCTAACGTGCGAAAGAAAGTAGCATTTTTATATTAAGGTTAAATAAATTAAACAATTTTATTATTTAAATATAACCTTTTTTGGTTTTCACTTAAATTACTAACATATAATTTGTAATTGATTCCGCCAATTAAAAACGAAAATAATCTTTAAAAAAACGCGGCTGTTCATTTTGGAAGAACGGTAACGAACTCAGTGTTATGTTGTGCCCATCACTATTTATTGCCCCGCATTCTTTGAACGGCTGAACTATACTAATGAGAATAGTTGACACGACGCCGACGCAAGAGGGCGCGGGAAGCGCGGCTAAAGGCCAGTGATTGGACGGGTCGTTTGAGCGCTGTCATAACGCTCTGCCATTGGTTCAAGTTTCCACTCCGAGAACGGAAGACTCGAACGCTGCCATTTCATTCGATCTTTCCGGATAGATATTAAATAGAATAGAAAACGATGTTGTTTGAATTTTAATATTAATTTAATGGTTATGAAACAAGTTAGATGTAAAAAACATCATTCCAAGCTATTATATGCAGGTATTTCGTACATAGGTATACGAGTATTTTATTATATTCAATAATACCATTTGGCATTCCATTATTTTTCCGTTACCCATAGTAGACCCACGTACAAAGCTATTTCCATTACCACCTATTAAACTTTTCTTGTTTGTCCTCAAAGTTGTGACACATCTCGCCGACTTGTTTTCAATAAAATCTTTTGCAATCTTGCGAAGTTCTTATCTCTCAGCGGTTCAATGAACTCCGGGTTCTTGTGGACTAACATTAAGTAGGTACAAAGTATATTATAAGCCTATTTAAATGTTCCTCTGCATTAACAGGAGCATTCAGAACGTTATATTATTATGTAGTTCACAAGTTAGCAAGTTTTGGAATAAATTTATCTTCTGTATATCTCTAACAAGATATTAGGTGTGTTCTTCTAATTAACGAGTCTTCATTAATTGAGGTCATGACTCCAATCTACCAGGCACATTCATACCATAATAGTAGGTATAGTAATATTAAAATTCTCTTCAAAAATTAGTTTTTGAAATTTCGTCATTCTTACAAACTATGTAGTACATATTATAGCAACAGAAGTATGTACGCAATCTAACCTTTTTACCCTCGCACCAAAAAGCAGAGTCCAGAGGTGTATGTAGGTAATCTAGGGACACGGGTTATTTTTCGCGCTATTAATGTTTATGAATGTCATTTTTGTAGGAGACGGAGTAGGATTTTTTGTTTATTTTTATTGTCACTATATAAACCTTTTTTTGGCCCAATGTGTTCATATCATGTTCATAGGATGGATATCGTACAAGATACACTATTCTTTGTGTCGACTAAATTCTAAAAAGTTGAATTCGTTACATACCTGTACTGATTCTCCTACCAGACGAAGCATACAGAAGTATGCATAAAAGGCATAACTGCTGAGTTTCTTCCGGCGTCTTTTCTCAGCAGGCCATTCACGTCGAGGCGCTAGTAGGGTGAAAAAAGTTTTGACGTGCAAAAGAATTCTCTAAGTTAATCAAATTGCTGAATAACTTATTTCATTACATTTCATTTCATGGCGACACCATTGGATCAGTTACCATAATGGTACCGCTTCTATTGTCATGACGAGTAAGACTATTTACTTTGGAACCAAAACGTAGGACGCCGACAAAAAAAAAGTATGTGAAAGTACTTATTTCACTGCTAATGAACGTTAAAATCACACCAAAATAATTTGGTCATCCTCAAATTCCTTCCACTCATGTTCTTGTTTATTCAGGGCTTCATAATTTCCAGTTAGTTTATTGTCAACGATGCTTTTACTAACTCCATAAAAGAGTCATGACCAGGGGACATAACGGCCTTTTTACGGCTCTTTTAAGCATTATTCTATGTTGCATCGCGGGGAGTGCAAAGCGATAGCCCGAAAGGATTTAAAAAGATGTCCTAAATTGGTGACTACTTACTGTTTAAAAATTTTTTGGTATTGGAGGAAGATGTTTAGGAAACTTAAAATTTTATTTCTCTTGATTTTAATTCTTTTTCAATGTTTATAACAAATAATTATGTACAGTAAGCAACTTCTTTGCAGCCCAATAATGTACGAAGTAATTTTAAGCTTATAAGAAAAAGTATTAAGGAAGCTTAACGCAAAAGTACATACTCGTACCATAGTTACCTCTTTTAAATGTTTTTCAGTCGCCTGGCGCCCACATTGTGACTTAGTTTGGAGCAAAACGTTACGACGCTATGGGAAAATATCTATCTACCTACATAATATAAAGTGGCCTAAAACTTGGTATCATACACCCCACAACAGAGCACAGAGAGGTCTGTGACCCATGTTACGTTTCGCATCCAGCTGTGATTTTGAAAGGGATCGTAAATCACGACTTTTAACTACACATCACGCATCGCTTAAACCCTAGGCCTTCGTCCGTTGACCCTGAGCCAGGCCTTGGTGTCCCGGGTCCTCGGGATTAACTCCGACGAAGATTGATGCCACTTAATTTATATGGCGCTTTGTAAAACGACCATAGATGTCGTTTAAGAGAGTTTAATCGTGTTATACCTACGTGATTAACTTAGGTACATGGTTGTTGAAGAACGAGATTTCCGACTTAAATTAGGTTTTGATACAGTGCCGGTCGTGAGCTGCCTCACTATTACCGTACTACGACTGTGTTCTGTACTGCCAATCAATTTATGTTATACAATGTTATTTAAAAATAATTGTAGGTATCAAAGATGATTCTCATTTCTTGAGGTTTTGGTTGAATAGCTGGCTGTAGATAAAGTATTAAGATTTGTTTAATATCTTCGTACAACTTTTAATACTAGCGCTGATTACTATATATGTATTTACCAACATTCAATTAAAGTTTTTTTTAAGTAGCATTACTAGTTGTAAGTGACTTCTTTGTCTGCTTTATAAACAGACGACTGCATGTTTAAACATACCACACAACCTTTATACCGAGAAGCCATTAATATATCCACCCCTTCTGTTTTTCCGACATTATTTATGGCATCATACACTTAGGGACTGTCGGATGCTAATCCGTAGATGTCTTCTGCAGTCCTAGTACTTTATTGGCTGATATAAAATAGAAAAACTTTATATTTCCAGTATTTTATAGGTGTACCTACCTATATTATTTGACTGTTTTTTTAAGTTATGACCAAAAATAAATCGAAACGAAAAAATATATTTATTTGAAACTTTTGTTAGAGATGTGCAAATATTTTTAGATAGTTTTTCTTATTCATTTAGTGTGCAGTTATTTGTGATTTATGAAATAAAATAAAATATTCCGCAAATTGTTTATTGTATTCCGTACAACTAAAGATTTTATTTACAAAAGTACAAATTATACTACATAAATAAGCAGTAATTACAATAAAAGGTGGTTATAATTAAACAAGTATATTTAAGTCTTCCGTTTGTTTTTGAAGACATAACCGAATGGCACGCTTATACTGATTAAAATACTTATTTGGAAACTATTGTTCCAATTTTCGTAAAGCTGAGATAGGTAAAAGGGATAAAGGACATTAAAATTTACAGTATGTACACAAGACTTAAAAAGACGTTATCATTTACAAAATTAATCCAATGGGCAAATAATAGGTACACTTATAACTTACATTGCAATATTTATTGCTGATTTCTCCCACTCTTCCCACTGATTTTGGGATGATTATTTTAGTATTTTCTAGTAATTCTAACATCATTGGTAACCATGCCTCATGGAATGTTATTATTGCTTTTTACCTAAATAAAATAATCTCCAATCGTCAATCACTGGATCATTAAAATATGAGTTAAATAATGAGTATTCACAGATTATAATGAAATGTATGGATAATTTTACGATGAAACTAGCCTTCGAAAAATAAATTCTTAGGGATACAATCCGGCATACCTACCTACTAAATACAAGATTCAGTGAAAATATTAATAGCTTTTTAAAACCTTAAGTTTAGTCTTTTATGATTATATATAATTTATGTATCTGATGAGAAATATGCAAATATGATTATAACAATAAAAAGTATAGAATTATTTCATCATGTTATTATTAACAGACATTGATTCGTCTAGTTTGACACATTAAATAAACAATGACAATTGAAAAGCTGTGGTAGATCACTTCCCTTACAACCATTCTCGAAATTTGAAGTAGTAATATTACAGTGAATGTCTGGACATATTATATCCCCATGAACTTATTTTTCCTACGAACTTTAATTCCTTCAATGTTATAATGGCCTAGCAAACATGAGTCTCTCGCTGCCCTGCCTCCTCATGATTTCAGCGGCGGCCGGCGTCGCAACAAACACCGCTGCTTGCCCACCTAACTCCATAAACTTCCCTCTTTTATGGCTCTTACTCGGTCTCCTATCAATGACTGTATCGAACACATCCTCTCCTTCACTATTATCGTAATCGACCATAGGTTCCGTAACTACCTCTTTCCTTCGCATATTCTTTTTATTGGTTACGAAGTAGGGTTGTCCTATATTGGACACGTTGGGTGAAGAGAGCTGACGCGCCATCCGGCCCGACGATAGCCTCTCGAAGGGAGGGAAGTGCCTTTGCATGTTCTCGGAGAAGGACTGACGCCGATGGTTGAACTGCCTGGTGTCCAGCGGCTGGTGGGCGAAGGACGCGCGCCGGTGGAACGAGTGGTCCTCGCGGTATGACTGCTTGCGTTCTTGGTTGTGGTTAGATTTCAGTGAGTCTTCGTAGCTACAGCTGTCGAAAATAATTTGAATGGGTTATATTGTGCACCAAAAACTTACTATTTCACTCGTGTATTATATGATTATTGACAGCTGACCGATAGAAAATTTTAAAAGATGATAATGTTAAAATAGGCAGAGGTTTACAGTCAATAGAACTAGATGAAACATGTTCCATGAAACATATTATGATGATAAAAAATGCCATTGACTTGTATGAGCCCAATCCAAAAAATCGTATGAAGAGGGATGAAATGAATTTGATATAAAAATATTTTGCAATACAATTTGTTCCTGAATGGTAAATAAATGATATTATCACAAAATTGGCAAAGCTGTGTTTAATTTATTCCCTGTGGCATCCAGTGACTTTGCAACTTTACAATACAAATAATTAGCATATTATTTCGTTAATTTGTTGATTTCTGCACGAGAAAGGCAGAACTAAACTGCCTTATGTTCATCTAATCCTAAAGCAAAGAAATGTTTTATGCAAATGAGTAGGCATGGTTGTCGGCTACAAGGACTGTAAGACAGAAAGGAACTTTTAGTCATCAGCATTTTGTTCTTAAACCATTTTTAAATGTGTATTTATCAAAGTGGTTTTTTTCCCGCTAAAAGTTACCGAAAACAAAAAAAGATGCGATAATGATGATGGTCCACCTTTTAGCGTAGGTAGTTACAGTTGGCCAATCGGTATATTTTTTGTATTTGTTGGTACTGTTTCGTTGGCCTTGATGTAAATTTTCCGACCAACGAATCACCATCATCATCCTTGCGCCTCCCCTGGTTGCATTCTCGGCCATAGTCTCGGGGCCCAAGGTTCACTATGATCGTGGATTGACCAGGCTGGTCATTTTCAGACAAACTATTGCAATGATTGTGTTGAATACTAACTAACTCAAAGATGTAACATACCCGCTACTCTCCTCCGAAGTGTGCACGCTCGACTGGCCGCACGGGCAGCGCGCCTCGGCGATCCCGGAGTCCTGTCCGCTGGAATTGACGGACGTTATCGAAGTGTCCTGCCCCTTCCTACAGGACGGAGCTCATGTTTACTGTGTGTTATGTTGCTATGCCAATGTGACTTGTGGTGGGGGACTGACGAGTGGTGGGGACTGACGAGTTGTGGGGACTGACGAGTGGTAGGGGACTGACGACGGCTCATTCAGAGATCAATTACCACCGGAGCCTACACGAGCACAAACGTGGGAGCGACTGATGCCGTCCATAAAAATTAGAGCCATTGCAACTACTAGCGCGATAAGTCTCCCGCGTTTAAATAGCTGAGCCCGTTGATTTAGTTTCAGTCTGTATTTGATCACAATTTTGTTGTGTGTTGCGGAATCCGAAACATACCTTAATTGGTTCAATATTTAAGGTCCTCAGCTTCTAAATCTAATATTATAATTCCACAAACAGTTTTTGGTTCTTAAATGAACCATTAAAATTACGTAAATTGTTAGTAATATGTTAGCTTTTGTGGAAGTAAGTAATGCAAGCAGGTCGAATGATGAAAGTTTAGTAAAGTTGAAAGGTTAGTATATTAGGATAAACATGAGCATGAAGGGGCAGGTTGTAGGTATTTGTTATTACCAGGTTAGTAAAGAAACTTTCTGAATCTGATAAATACTTTAAGGAAATGGCGTTTACTTTTGAGCATATTTTAAATTATAAAATATACATAAATATTAATTTATTTAAGTAATTATCCTAAATCCAATATAAAAGTATATATTGTATAGGCATTGAAAGCAAAATAAAATAATCTTCCATTAAAAGACACAAGCAAAAAACTACACACTGGCATTGACACCAATTGAAAAACAGAACCCTTACCTCTTTTGCAATGGGCGCTGGTTGAACTTGATACACATCCTCTCGTGCTTGCTGAACTCGTGGTCCGCGAACTGTCCCTTGACGCACTTCTGGTGCGCCTTGCCGAACTCCTCCACCGTGTTGCCGTGTGGGCAGACCTTCTTCGGCACGCTGTGGTTGATCACGTCAATGTACGAATCCGCCTCGCTATAAGACTGATTCAGCTCTTGGCACTGATTGCCCCCCGACGGGAAAAGACCACCGTATTTTGTTAGGTGCTCAGTGGAGAAAGCATTAAGACGTTGCTGGGAATATGGTTTGTGTCGTTTTCTGTTAGAACAAAGATTGAAATGTTAGACAAGGTATAAACAAAACTAAAGAGGAGGTGTGTACAGTACAGAATCTACAAAGAGGAAAAGAGAGAAAAAGTATAAACAGAACAATAACAACGCTTATTGTACTTAAAAATTTATTAAAGCTAATTTATTATTTTAATTATTATACTCATAGTGTTAACTACAATAAATGAGAAGAGTCATATCACACGAATGCAAGGCATGCTATTTCGATCTCCTTAAATGATATAGTGAGTGATATGTTTTTGATTGTGATGACGGTGTTCTCTGAAAGGGAATACAAAATAAATCCTTGCTTACATACTGTTAAGCTTTGTCTGTATTCTACACTTCGGAGCAAAAAAAAATTCTGAACGACCAGTTGTACAAATAATTGAGTGAATTGAAAAACTATTGAAATTCATTAAAGAAACTAATGATTGACATGCCCATCTTAAAAAAACCTTTATTATGTAAAGACCAATAATAATTCAAATCTTTAACAAAGTTTGGCAATTAAAAGAATTCTTCTTAAATTACTTTCCCCTGACGTGGAAAAATGTGCTTAACATGAACCGTATTTTTGCTCGCTATTGCCAGACAACAGCACAGTTTCAAGGCCCAGTATCCCTTGTCTAACTCAATGTTTTATTCAAAGAACCCTAAACGTAGTCTTTATAGTCTACATTATCTGTCAACTTTATAATCCAACTACTGACTGGAGAACATTGGAATGAATCATCATAATGAAGCGAGAATATTATGCGCACCCTTTTTTTTTATCAAGACCACTTATGAAATAATTTTGCGCAAGTCTTTCATCAGAACCTTTCTTGTTTATAGAGATATATTTTTCACACTAAACACTTAGTGACTCCTTCGAACATCACACGTCATTTCAATATCGGCGTCTTTTTTTCTAGGCCCCAAATTACCTAATTGGTTAAACGCTGGGGACCCACCGGGTCCTGAATATGGCGTAGCTTCGCCTATAAGATTATGCATGCATGAATATTGTCCATATTAGGCCAGAAGGGTAATGATGGATGCGAAAGGATAATAATGATGATGGTGATGATGATGGTGATGATGGTGATGATGATGATGATGATGATGATGATGATGATGATGGTGATGACGATGATGATGACGATGATGATGATGATGATGATGACAATGATGATGGCGATGATGATGGTGAAACATTGTCACGTAACAAGGGCAGTCGGTACCACCACTAGCATCAGTCCCTCACCTCCGACTCCTGCGCAGACACAGCACGCAGACGGCCGTGGTGCAGGCGCCCACGAACACGAGGCAGCCCAGCGCCACGACGCTGAGCTCCACGGTGCTGAGCAGGTGCCCGCCGCGCGCCTGCGGCACGGCCGCGCCGCCCACCGCCAGCACCTTGAACCCCACCAGCTCGTGGCGGAGGTCCACCGAGCGCTTCAGGAGGGATCTGAATTACGGTAGAAAGGATTTAATACGAACCAATAAAAACATACGGCTTCGATCAATTAGATTAGGTCCGATTTGGAATTTGAGTCTTTTGTACAGCTATGGCTCTATGGGCATAATTTTGCTCTTGTGCTAGTCTCAGACCGTGAGCAAGCCCTCGTCAGTACGAGGCCTACGATGAATAGGGCTCGCACCGATGTTGACTGTGCTCACGTTTTTTAAGTAATTCCGGGATAGACGCGCTCGGCAACACAGACGCCAGCGGGGAATTCGACTATTTTGCGGATATGAAATGCTTGAATGTGAGTTCGGGTGCCCCCTAGTGGTCCCCCTAGTTCAGAGTCGGTTTGCCGCGATCGGGTGCATTGGTGCCACCTAGTAAGTGTCAGAGTCTGAAACTGGATGGCTAGCATGCCCGAAATTCCACCGAATAAAATTACATAGAACATAATATGACTACGAGTATGTTAGTACAAATTAAAATATGGTCGTCGAATGCTAAACTACTTTTACGTAACTTGGATTCTTAAAACAAAAAGTACAATTTATTATTCTAACTGTCAGACACTTACTTTTGAAGAACCTCCATATCGATGATGGCATTGGACATGGGGTCCACGGCGTATAAATAAATATCAGTCCTGAAATAAAAGAATAGTCAATAATAACAATTCTAAAATGTAGAAAAGCTGTGACATTACCGTGTTTGAACTTTTCTTCTCGTACATGTAAGTAATTTTACATGCATGTTCAAAACTATGCAGATTCTTTACTTTTTAATAATACTTACGCATAGCCATCCATTGCTGCCTTCGTATTAGCCTCAAGTCTCCTCACTCTGATATCATAGCCAGTCACAGTAGTAAGATAACGAGTTATATTAGCAATCTCCTTCTCTACCTCCATAGGTCTGGCTCCCACTACTAACACTAGCTGTTTGTTTTCATCCAATACATACACCTGAATAAAATGAAAGTAATTAGAAAAAAGAATATCATTTATGTTTATTTACTTGTGGCCCCTCTCGGGTCTTCGCACGGGTAGACAAGATTTTACTGGAAAGTATTTTCCAGTAAAATCTTGTCTCAGTAATTATGCAGCTCTCTAATAGAAAAAGAATTCCTGAAATCAGTTCAGTATTTTTTTTATTTTACTTTCTTCCTAATACTATTAGGATGGAAGTACATATCGAAATTACCAATACCACTATAGATTAATTGATATTAATTAAACAAATAATAGGTTATATTTTACGGCTTTTTCGATTTTAATGCTAAAAATACTCACGAAAACATTAGCAATAGCTGACTTTCCATCATCAGCACCACGTTTATCAGTGGCTTTCACGTCAAATCCGAAAACTCGACCTGAATCTCTCACTAGCGAGGAAACCACTCTCACTCGACCTGTAATGGGATCGATGGAAAAACGAGGTGCTTGCTCATTGATGATTTGGTAGCGAATGTCAGCATTGATGCCCGTATCTGCATCGGTAGCCTGTTGAAAGTGGTAATTATTATATTTTTTAAACAAACTAGATTTTTGGCCTTAAATTGTCTTTTCATCTAAATTGTACTACATTTTCCTTATTATAATATGCTCACCTGTAACTGAATAACTTGATAGCCAAATGGAGCAGTGGTAGGAATAGCGGTGACCAAAGGACGACCCCCATTTGTAAACTTTGGCGCGTTGTCATTAACATCCTTTATTCTTACAATTACCTTCACATCGAATTTACTCATGCCTTCTAAAACGTCGTCTGGTACTGGGTATATCATATGCGGTAACTCTCGACTAAACTTTTGCCTTTCAGCTCTGACGATAATTTCATAGACATCACGTATTTCCCTATCAGGACTTCTTGTCATGTACAATGTGCCATTTTTGGGATCAATTATGAAAGTTTTCTTTATATCAGTATCGTTTTCATTCAAAATGAAATATTTCATTTTAAATGTCTCATAATATTCTGTCAAGTTTAGAGTGACTAGTTCCACCGGAGTATGTACATTCTCTTCTATTTCCAATTCATAGTATCGAGAAATGAAAACAGGTTTGTCTGAAACTTCTATCTCATCCGGCACATCTGTTACAGTCAATATTAGCATCGCTGTTGAACTAAGACTAGGTGATCCTAAATCTGAGGCCACGATGGTAACGTTATGAACAGTTTGTGTTTCATAATCCAATCTTCCTGTAGTAGTTATGATACCTTCCTTTGAATCAATTGCAAATAAATTCAATTGATTCTTTTTTTGAGGTAGACTGTATAAAATAAGACCATTTCCGTTACCAATGAAGTCAGAATCATTGGCATATATTTTAGTCACAACAGTGCCAACTGGAGCGTTTTCAGGTAGAACTGCTTTATATACAGGTATCATTGAAACCGATTCAAAATTATGATTTGATAGTTCATGAGCTTCGGGGTGTTTCCACTCCAGTATATCATCGTAGCCGAAAAATGTAGGTGAGTTATCATTTACATCTAGCACTTGTATTTCAACGCTCACTGATGAAGATAATTTCTTTTCTGGTCCATTATCTCTGGCTACAACTGTGAGAATGTACTTATCTTCTTTTTCTCGGTCAAGTTCACCATTGACACTAAAGACTCCAGTGAGAGGGGATATTTCAAACGGAATATCTGTACTTGAAGGTTGAATGAAATAAGTAAGATTTGCATTTTGACCAAAATCTGCATCACTTGCATCAACTTTACCTAAAACACGCCTCGAATATTGTGCTTCTTCCACGCTGAATGTATACCAAGATTTTTTGAACATCGGATAATGGTCATTAACGTCTTTCACAAATAATCTGACAGAAATGTGGTCACTTAAATCACCCCCATCGAAAGCTGATATATTAAGTCTGAATTCGGATTCAGGAGGTAATATTCGCGCAACAATGATATGGCCGTGTCTTTCATTAATTACAAAATATCTTTTCATTTGCATAGCCTGTGTTGACATAGAGTAGGGCGGTATGAAAACTTCTGATAAAAATTCATACCTGACTTGACCGTTTGTGCCACTATCCATATCAATTGCATTAAGCTTCAAAATAGTTGACCCGATAGCAACATTTTCAGGTATTAAAAACAGAGGACCTAGTGCAGTGGCATTGTAAGCAAACTTGTTTTTCGGTTTCACGTCTATGTTGATAATTACTCCAGATGCTTCATTTTTCTTTTCACGGTAAATTTTCACTGGATTTTTTTCGTCAATTTCAAGCAATTCTATATTTTCACCTAAAGGTATAACGATCTGATTGTATACAGGCATATTATCATTTTCATCTAAGATTGATATAGTCAACTTAGCTTCGGAACTCAAACCACCTCTGTCTCTTGCAACTATTCTTAAAACATACATATTTTTTTCCTCGCGGTCCAGTTTGGTTCCAACAAAAGTCACAACACCTGTCTTTTCATCAACATCAAATAAGTCGTGTCCTTCGCCAAAGATGGTGAACATAAATAATGCGTTTTGTCCCAAGTCTGCATCTTTTACAACAATTTTGTTGGTCATTTTGACTTCCGTACCTTTCTTGGCATTTTCATTTATAAATCCTTCATACGTCGGCAAATCAAATATCGGAGGATTGTCGTTATCGTCGTCAACATGAATAGTGACCTGATATATTCCAGCACCAGAAATCATCCCTTTATTAAATTCTGCTATAACAGTCATTCTATACGTATCTCGTTTCTCTCGATCGAGTGGCTTTTGAGCATAAATTGTACCATCTTGACCTGTAAATTATTTATAAAAAACACATTAAACTGCTTCGTAAGTGCACATGTAATGTGATTAAATCAGGAATATAAAAAATCATTACCTATAGCAATATCATCAGTAACATCTTGCTGATTTGCTATGATGAATCTAATGTTCCCTGTTCTGTTTATAGGTAACGTGCTTATGTTGACATGGAAAATTTGTCCGATGGTTGCACCAGCAATATTTTCCTTGACATGAAACACGAGTGGTGAATGTGCTCCCCTACAATTAGAAAGAGTGTTATTGAGAATCCAAAGTAACAAAGTAAAAAGTTGTAAAGAAAAAATATTACTTCAATAAAACACCTCTCTCGTCCTTTACATCCACAACGTGAATTGTAGCGTTTGTAGAAATCGAAATATTAGCATTTTCTTGCATTGCTACAGCTTCGAAGTCATATAAAGGCCTGTTAAAGTTTTTTAATTCGTCTATGACTGTTATTACTCCAGATTTTTCTTCCACGGCGAATGGGACTGAAAATAAAAATGAAATGTCTTGTATAAAAATCTAATATGCCAAGATAGATAAGGACAATATTCTCTCACAATTAATTAAATCCCTAATTTGGTATTTTAAGATATTTACCTCCTTCTTCGTATCCATGTAAAAGGTCGTAGGTTACTTCATGCTTGTTCATAACTTCATTGATTCGGACCTGTCCTACACTGGTCCCGATGCCAACATTAGAACCAACCCAAAATTCATAAGGAGCTCCAATGAAATCCGGTTTGTTCCCTGTGAAAAATAAAAACTTGAGAAGTGTCGAGTCGGATAAATAAACATTTTTATTAGAAACTAGCCTTCCGCTCGCGGTTTTACCCGCGCGTAATTTCTCTTTTCAAATACCCCCCCTTCCCCCCACATTTCCGGGATCAAAAGTACCCTGTTCAACGGGGATAGTGTAACTAGCCAACAGTGAAAGACTTATTCAAATCAGTCAACTAGTTTTAGAGTTTATGCGTTACATACAAAAATACAAAACTTTCCTTTTTATAATGTTAGTGTAGATAAAAATTGCATTGACATACCTTTAGTTGCTCGTGTTACATCAATTGTTACAACCGCAAGAGAATATCTTCTTTCGCTAGGATTAGCTGGTTGGTCAGATGCTTCGATGAACAGAGCATGTCGGCCTTCGATTATAGGAGATTCCGCAACACTTATGACACCAGTTTTTGCGTCCACTTGGAACGGTGAAGTAATTGTTAGATTACTTGTCCTTTGTAAATCATACAACACAATACCGTTTCTTCCTAAGTCTGGATCTACAGCTTTAACTTTTCCGATGGGTGTGCCAACTTTTGAATTAGATTTGATTGAAAATTCATATAGATTATTTGGAATAAATGCCGGATTATTATCATTCGCGTCGAGTAAAGTCACTTCAACGGTAACAAATGACATCAATTGATGAATATCTTCAAAGTACTCTATGTTGTCATTTTTAGTGCCGAGTTTATCTGGGAACACGTACATGGTCTTGTCTCTGTATGTAGGTCTAGGCGTCGTAGGATGTCGATGCCATTTTGATAAACGCTGCTTGTCTAAAAAAGTGCCCACGACACTCGGATTTTTTTCTTTTGCGTATACTTTCATTCTTAAGGAAGAGTGTTTTTCTCTATCCAACACAGTCTGAAATAAAACAAATTACTATAAGTAACTTATAAAATTATATAAAACTCTTGAAACTTTGCAATTTAAAGTAATTTTATTTGTTTACCTGGTTTCGAACTGTCAGCCAACCCGTCCGAGGGTCAATGGAAAATGCACCATCTGGATCATTAAGCTGATATGAAAATTCACCATTGTCTCCCTGATCTCTGTCAGAAGCCATTACTTGTAACACACTAAATCCTGCAAAATGAAAAAAAAAAACTTCTAAATTTTTTCCATAATAATTAACATTTTGCATAAATATTAAATAGATTGCAGATAAGTACTTTACCATTTGGTAGATTTTCTACTATACTGATATTGTAGAAGTCCACTTCGAACTCGGGTAAGTTGTCATTCAGATCTATTATTTCTATCTCTACCCGAGCTTGCGCTGCTTTTAACGGGTTATCCACTTGTGCTGCTTGAATGTGTAGTACGAACGTGTTACCTGAAATATAAATATAATTAAGTGTAAGCCACTGTATAAAATGTGGAAGAGTCATAATTTTGTTATTTTCTGACGATTAATAAAAGTAAAAAGCCTTTTTTGATAAAGAATATTTTGAGTTTGAATTGGAGTTTAGAAACGACTAGGAAAAAGCATAACTCTATTGTAAAATCTCCCACTTGCTATTTCAAAACATTATGGTCTTACCTGGAAGTCCAACTTCAGTGTCTAGATCAATTTCCTTTTCAAGAAACATGGTGCCGTTATACTGGTCCAGGGAAAACAGCTTCCTATCATTTCCAGAAAGTAATTCATAGCGAAGACTGGATCCCACTCCGAGGTCCTGGTCGTACGCTTGTATCGGCTCCGAGAACAGCAACTCTTGGTGGATGCGCTTGCCCTGAAAAAGTAGATATTATTAGAATGAACTAAATAGATGTTCTAGTTTACTGGAAATCAATGATATTTTATTACTACTTTCGTAATAAGTCAATGCTGATATGATAAAATACGTTTATTAACGCATAATAATATTATTTGTCTACTAGCGGCCACCCGCGACTCTGTCCGCGTGGATTTTGGTTTCCAATAGCCTAAAGCCTTCCTCGTAAAATGGACTATCCAACGCCAATAGAATTTTTCAAATCGGACCTGTAGTTCCTGAGATTAGCGCGTTCAAACAAACAAACATACAAACAAACAAACAAACATACAAACAAACTCTTCCGCTTTATATATTAGTATAGATGTAGTGATTTGACATGCCTATTAACAGAAAACTAATTTATAAACAAGAAAGACATAACAAATTGTTTCTATGCTGTTTAATTTTATTAAATACTAGCGGCCGCCAGCGACTCCGTCCGCGTGGGTTACGGTTTTCGCACACAGTGTTACTATGGATGGCTTAAAGCCTACCTCGCCAAATGGTAAGTGGACTATCCAACACAAAATATTTTGTCAATTCGAACAGTAGTTCCTGAGTTTAACGCGTTGGCGCGCAAACCAATTTGGATCATGAGTTACACGTGTTATTGTGAGTCAACCATAAAAGATAGACATATGCTGTTGGGGGATATTTTTTAGGAAATTTTATGTAAAATATTTCCGTCATACATGATTTCTATGTGACTTTAACCATTAAGGCTGCACACGCGACTGAAGCTTAAGATATGGAGAAAATTCTCCCGTTTTCCCCACATTTCCCTTCACTACGCTACTCCTGTTGATTGTAGCGTGATGAAAAGTATCCTATAATATGCCCAGGAGTATGAAGAATAATTGTACCAAGTTTCGTCAAAATCCGCCAATAGTTTTTGTTTCTATAAGGAACATACAGACAGACAGACAGACAGACAAAAATTTTACTGATTACATTTTTGGCATCAGTATCGATCACTAATCACCCCCTGATAGTTATTTTGGAAATATATTTAATGTACAGAATTGACCTCTCTACAGATTTATTATAAGTATAGACTAGCGGCCGCCCGCGACTCCGTCCGCGTGGATTTCTTTTTTTCGAAATAAAAAGCAGCCTATGTTCTGTCTCAGGGTCTAAAGATTGTCTGTACCAAATTTCATAAAAATCGGTTGCGAGGTTTAAGCGGGAAAGCGTAACAGACAGACAGACAGACAGACAGACAGACAGACAGACAGACAGACAGAGTTACTTTCGCATTTATAATATTAGTTGGGATGTACAAAATCTATGTAAGAGATCGGAATAGTACGTATTCAAATATCAAAGCAACGATTATATTATTTCTGTCAGAGGTCGATCCTCTTAAAAATATAAATAGTCAAGTGTCTAGGTGTATGATGGCAGCCTTGTATGACTACTTAACAGGTTGTTCCATATCTTGAAATAAATTGAAGTGAAAATAAAATTGAAGACTTAATAAGGTCTTGAAGGTTGAAAGATGCGTTGAACATACATTAATTTAGATCGTTAGATATGCCTCGGCACCGAAAAACAGTAGAATTATTTTTGACTCGCCGCATTAACAAGCGACGGTCGCTTAAAATGTTTGTACCAGTCTCGTCAAAGTATGACGAGGGCACATCGAACGATTTAAATCTTTGGCATCATTAGACCGATCATAAAAACACTAGTGTGCTTTGTCAATACGGCGTGTGTCTTACCAGGATTGGGTAGAACTCTGGAATCTGCGTCCTGTAGACGTCCAGGGTGAACTTCGGAGGCAGGTCGTCATTGTCCTGGACTGTTATGTGGATCGTCGTGTTCGAGCTTTGAGGCGGTGAACCGCGATCCTGGAGTCAACAAATATATTTATAAATGACTTAATAGATAATGTTTTTATATGTAGTTTTTTCATTGAAGTCTTTCAAAATTAGAATTATTCTAAATTATGTAGGATTATTAGTTATTGATTGAGATCAAAACTTTCTAAGAATACACATATAAAATTAAATACACCATCAGGGGTTTTTAAATAAAATTTTATCATTTAATGCTGTTTTTTCAAGTAAATATATGTACCTATACGTTAATGCATATTCGATAAAAATAATTATATTAGTCGTACAACTTTCTCAGAACACATAAACCTAACGACGCATTGTTTTGAAACTTGTTAAATGGATTATGAAGGTCCGACTCGCGCAGAAAACTCGTTACTAGACAATCTGAAACTCCAATCGGGTCATTGGACTCTGTTCTTAAATTTATAATAAACTTTTATCGGCAATGTCAAGGGTTTAAGGCCGTTCGATGCGCACTTGCATTTTTCTCTTCAATTTGGCGCAGAAAGAAGTTTGTTTAACAGCCAACTGCTGATTGGACGATACTGATCAACGTTCTGGTTGGATAAAAAAAAACTTCTACTATTTACTAGCCATCAAATAAAGAGAAGAAGAGTCACGAATGCGTCGCCGGTCTTAGGCACTTTTTACCTCCAACTATTAATCTTAATCTTATCCTAATAATATAAATAAGTTCTCTTTCTCGTTGTCACTTTATAACTCAATAAAGGGCTCACCTATCCATACCTTTTCAGGGTTTGTTAGGGCTAATTTAGTAGACAGTTTATATTATGAAGTTTCCTCAAAATTGCTTGAGTGGTTCTTCATTTACCACACGTAGCGAAGTACGTACGTCGTACAGTCAAGAGCACCAACATGTATACAAACACATTGAAATATGAACTTGACTGCTTTCACATAAGAGTTGAGAGCTCATGCTCATGAGTGTACCGGGCCGCAGGAATGCTGCAAACATTTCCCTCACCGAAGCCGTGATGACCAGCTCGAACTCCTTGTCTCCGTTGTCGTAGTCCAGCGGCTTGGTGAGCAGCAGGGCTGGCTTGTGCGAGCTCTCGAGGGCGAAGTGCCCGGCGTCGCCGCTGAGGCTGTACTGGATGTCGGAGTTGGGCGTGTTCGGCTTGTCGCGGTCGAACGCGCGGATGCCCTTGAAGATCGTCAGCCCTGGAAGATGGTTGAAATTATAATTGACTCTATACTTATACCAATATAATAAAGCTGAACAGTTGTGTGTTTGTTTGAACTCGCTTATTTCAGAAAATACTGGTTCAAATTGAAAAAGTATTTTTGTATTGGTTTGTCCATTTGTCGAAGAAGGCTTTAGTATAACATTATGTGTGCGAAAACTAAACTCCACGAGGTCGTAGTCGCAGGAGGCTGCTAATTTAAAAAAAAATAAGCTGTCCCTCCTTGTTGGCTGATGTAATATTTAAATCAGCTATAATATTCAAATCATTCAGATAGGCCTGTGAAAAGTTCACACAGTATACAATAAATAACACAGGGTTACAAAATCAAACTTTTTTTTTGTTGCATGAAATTTTTCTACTGTTGTTTACTAATTTGGGTGATTTTGTGAATTTGATTTCAGATTTTTTGTAGCAGCTCTAGTTAGTGAGATACAGGTACCCCCTTGATTTGCATAAGTATTCGGATAGTTCCTGTCAATAGCACTGTAACTTAACTAGTTTCTTTATTAATTTCATT
Source organism: Nomophila noctuella (assembly GCA_958496325.1). Lineage (NCBI taxonomy): Eukaryota > Metazoa > Arthropoda > Insecta > Lepidoptera > Crambidae > Nomophila > Nomophila noctuella. The sequence continues at coordinate 547,650 of OY292491.1, read as the reverse complement.
ATAATTTCTTCTAGACGGAAATGTTTGAATAATCTAGATTGTTTTTGTGTTGTTTTTGGTACTCCAAAAACAACACAAAAACAATCTAGATTATTCAAACATTTCCGTCAGTGTATGGTCCAATAATTTAGTTTTTTATATGTGGACTGTGTGAAAATGGCATATTTTGACTACTTTGGGTTTTCGTCGCCATCAAACGCAAAATCTTGGATACCAAGTTTGGTGTGTAATAGTTGGGTTGAATCTTTGCAATTGTAGGCAAACAAAAAAATATCCACACTTAGGTACAAAGCTACCTATGATTTGGCGTGAACTCATCCAACCGTCATAACGACTGTTATTTCTGAGTTACGAAAATCATAGGAACAGACCACTAAAATTTACTATGTGGATATATTCAACCTTAAAATCTTTCATAAGACCAGTCTTGAGTATTAGCGACACATCAACACCACAGCAACTATTTCCATCTTCGGAAAATCCATACCAGTGCTCAGCGGACTATCCGAAAACGACGGCGCGGTGGTAGTGACAGTGGTTTTGGCTGATATCAATTGATTGATATCAAATGTTATGGTATTTTTGATGGCCTGCAAGTTAGGAAGTTGATAGATGACAAAAAAAATATCAACCATATGCCAGCTGTCGAGAAAAGTGCATGTAAAGAGTGTGTTTGGATAGTGAGAAATTTCTTGGGTAATATGAAGTCGGACGGCTACATTCAGCACGTTGCACAGTTGCTGGTGCACTTCCAGCAGCTTGAATGCAACATGGGTACACAACTTCACTGCCTTCACAGTAATTTACACTCTTTCCCTGAAAATCCCGGTGACCTAAGCATGGAAAAGTGAGAGCGCTTACTCCAGGTCTTTCGCAGTATGTAGGAGAGGTATTAGGGGTACTTGAATAAGCATATGAGGCCTGATTGTTGTTGGAGCAAATGCTCCAACAACAATCAGAAGAGAATTTTAAATAAAACAGTACTCATGATACATCTCAATCCAAAAAATCTAAAAAAAAACCATTATAGATATTTTTATATTTTTTTGAACATCAACCTAGGTGCATTTTCTATGAAAAAGTATGTCACTTCGTAACTCAAAAACTGTAGCTGTTACATAAAAACGGCATTCATTTTTGTAATCAGCGAGGAAAAACTATTCAGATTCATGTATAAATGAATAAATGAATAAATGAATAAAATCTCATGCAACAGATATGCTGTTACCCGGTGTAATCTTTAAAAAAAATGCCTTAGAAATTAGTTAGACAATTTAAAATCTACCCGACCGATTGGAATGTCTGCACACAGCACACACCCTCACTTCAAGATGAAAGGACATTAATAAATTATATGTAAAAAAAAGGAAATTATTCATTTTGGATTACAATAATGCATACAATAAAATATAAAAATGCAGTTTTTCCTAATCTCAGATTAAAAGAAACACCTCTCAAGACGATTTAGCACTTTAATTTTACGAAACATTCGCAAGTAATTGAATTTCTTAATAGCTCCTAAGTTAATATCGTTGAGGTACTAATAAATTTAACACGAATGAAGTTTCAATAATATTATTTTCTATCGATTTAGGTGAAGCACTTCTAATGCAAATTCTTCAAACAAAATGTTTTTCGATACGTTTATTGAACACTTTATTCGGCCAACCAAAGGTATTGTAATAATAAAGGAATAGGCAAACATAAATACTTAAGAACTATATTCCTTTTATATAACAAAAGGATAGGTATTTTCACAACAAGAAATAGGTAGTATTGAATTTTATTATTACACACATATTTTTTTATCTATAAGTATTTGAAAAGATTTAACTGTATAACATATTTATGTGATTCAACAGTCATAAAACATCAACTATCATAAATTATTTGTAATATTTCTTAGTTAATAAATAGTAATGCCTTTGAAATGTTGATGTAGTCGCTTTTATTAAAATCTGCCTGGAAAAACATCGTTATCAATTTTCATTCTAATTAATCCAAGAACTTGTAAAAAAGCAATGCAATATGAAATCTGCTGAAGCTCCTCTGATTTTAGTAAAATTGATGAAACCGTTTGAACAATAATTACTACAACAAATATCAAGGCGAAACAATATTGTCACGTTGGAGTAAACTTTTAAACATCAATCTCAATTCCAGTTTAAAATATATTGCGTAAACAAACTGTGTCTGGCAATTATATTAAAAACTTTATTTGATCCATCGCAAACTCGAAAACTTAAATATTTATTAACACAGTTGCCTTCCATGAGACCATCATAAGTACAATAAGTACCTATGTTGGCTTTTTTTCTTAAAACTACGCAACCGATTTTGATACCGTCACTTTTTAATGATACTTAGAATGATAAAATATTAAGGTTTACATGGATAACACATAGAGGCTCGACGGCGCTCGGCCTGCTATTGCCATGGTTAAGCAACTTTCGCAAAGCCCTTTGCAAATTTTCATCTTCAAACCGTTATCCGAACCCGCCACGGTCGTCTCAGATTGTTGTCTCACTAAACTATGAAAATAGGGAGTGGACCTGTGCTGGGGCACTTACTTGTGCAATTTAATTATATCTGGGTGATCGTAAAATCGGCAGCTGTAGCCGAGAAACGGCCAGAGGTTTTAGTACAACACATGGGCAATTATTATAGTAAACATTGAGTTATAACAATGTACAACCCGCTATCTTTGTACCAAAACATGACACATGCAATAAAAATGTGAAGGTACTAAATACATAAAAATCAAACCTGTAGGAGTAAGTTCATCTACCGTGACTCGGTACGGCGTGTCCAGGAACTGAGGCACGTTGTCGTTGACGTCTTCTATGTACACAGTTACCGACAGATACGCAGATATCTGGAAAAATAAAAAACAGATTAACACATCTATACATACATAATCCGACAAATTACGAGTTGCTAAGCTATGGGCGTAGAACTAAAACCGAAAATCCCGCCGAACTTCGGTTGCGATTTTCCGGCCTAGTGTGTTTCCATGCGATCACGGCAAACAATACACCGAAACGTCTGTTTAAACAGCAAAAGAATAACTGAACAATCACACAATGCATTGCCTAACAGATAACGTCAAAATAAATCCTGTCTTAAATCCACGAAATTTAACACATTACGAGTGTACGCGCCTCTACTTAATACAATTTAAATTTTTGTATAGTTTGCCTGGATGTAAATATCAAAATCGCCTGTTGCATTTAATAAATTTTAATCTTTCATAGTGCAATATATTTCGAGTGTGTACTTTAACTTTTGTGCAGGCTTTTTATCATTTCCAAGGATTTCTTTAAATTTGTATTAATGAAGGATCTTGAGTTTCGTCTTTGTATTTGGTTGACGTTTTGAAGACGTTTTGAGTGTTATTATTCTCCTGGAAAATTTTATCTTTCATTACACCTTCTTACGAACCATATATATAACAAAAGTCTTGAAAGTGTAGTTTTAATCAAAATTTTCCAATGACTAGGTAGACATATATTGAATGGCACAAGTGGCTTGATTTTTCTGTGTATTCGGTCTAAGCTAAACGTAACAAAATTGTTAGAAATTGAACGATATAAAAAGTACTTAAAAAATATCACCATTAATACATTTATTTAGAAGCAAAGTAAAATTTGTATGATCTCAAGCGGGGGATCGATCCCAGCACCCTTGCATTCCGGGGGACAATTGAATATTTTATTGACCACGTGATAACTAGCATAACTACCCCTATATTATTTTATAAAAAGAACTCCTAAAATTAGAACCGAAAGATCTGGGACGTTTTGTTCCGTGTTAATTACTCACTATGCAAATACCTAACAGGATTCTGGTGGAAACAACCTCTGCGTGCCCGCCACTACGAACACTTACTAGATGAGACAAAGAAACATAATATTATTTCTTCTCCATGTTGGATAAATGCCTTCTAAATTGGCTAGAGTAAATCAACTAAAAATGTCATGCGCACACCTTATCCTCCTCTATTACCTACCTATACGCAAAACGATCGGTAGAAATGAACCACCATACCAAACAAAATTCATCAAACTTTTACAAGTGGCTTAATTTAATAATGCAAATTATAATTGTATTAATTGGCAACACCTTAATATTCTTGGAGCTATTGGACCAATAACAAAAAGGTTCTTAAGAAAATCGGTTCTTTTATTAAACTTTTTGCTCTTAATAAACAAAGCAATACCTACTTCAAATTGCGTAGGTCGAGAAAGTAATCACTGTTCAAATAAGAGTCCTACATCGAAACCCAAATCTCCAGAGTATAATTACAGCGGCCTGATCAAAGCGTTAAAATTTATAGGGATGTCTGTCATTTCCACGGCTCAAAATCTTTGGGTTCCTAGGTATCTTACGCACAACAGTTCGTTGACTTCATTAAAATGACGCCTTTACAATTTTTACGATACGGGTTGTAAAAGTAAACGTAAAATCGCTCTTTTAGTCCCATTCGTTTTATTTAAACTGCTAGTGTTGAATCAATCTCAATGCTTTATGGCAGGCTGAAGATTTTATAGTCGTCGCTACTTTGAAAATTGATTTATGTAAACTTCTTAATGGAGCATTTTTTAAATTGGGTTTCGCTTTTCATTTTTCACAGAAGAAAAACGTCAACATGTTTTTGCTTAAGTCTGATTTAATTGGAGAACGGTGGTCGTCACTGCGCGAGAGTCACCTCAAATTTATTTGATCAGTTATTTATGCTATCCTTTTTCGCCATTATATGATTTACGTGTGGTAGAGCAAGATAGCAGACACACGTAATCTCGTGACGTTCAAGCTGTAATCGTCATATTTGAAACCTTAATGAAAACGAATTTTAACAATGCCAAAAATTAGTACTGAAATAGTACTAAACAGTACCACCAGTAAAAATAAAAGTACCATTATAGTTTCGGCGTCATAGCTATAGGTTACTGAGGATTATGGCTTGAACGTCAAGCTGAAATCCTCATCTCTGCTCTGATGCAAGCAAACGATAACCTTACGGTCTATCGATTTGGTTTATGTTCCAAAAAATTCTACTGCAATAGTACCAACGACATGCCAAATCTCAGATTTAGTACTCAAGAGATTCCAAAGATATAAAGGTACTATTTAGTACTATTTCAGTACTAATTTTTGGCATTGTCGACATTTCAAATATGTACATATAAGGGCCATAGCACACGGCGTATTTTAAACGCGCCGACCGACCGACGCGCGTTTCAGGAACGCGCGTTTTCGGCGCCGTAGATGCTGATTGTTGCGTTTGCAATCATGATACAAAAGTTACAAAGTTGCGATAGAATCGCTTTTGAATCGCGTATTCGCGTGTAATCTGTGCGTTGGTCTGCGCGTATAAAATACGCCGTGTGCTATGGCCCTAAGGATTACAGCTTGAACGTCACGAAATCTCGCGACCCAACTGTCAAGTGGGATTAAGAAACTGTGGGATGTTTGTTTTCTTGCCCAAATCTCCTTACCTCCATCTCGCAATCTGCATCCACGAACCGTACAATACACTGCATAGTTATTTAATAAATATTAACATGTGAACAAAAATCTCCACTCAATCATTGAATTTCTTAACTTTAGTTAACGTATTAGGTGTAAGTATTTCTTAACGTTTGCCTAGATACCAACTTCAGTTACCACAAACATTTCTTATTGGATTGGACCCGTGCCTATCAGAACATTCAATAACATTACCTGACAAATAAAGTCCAAGAACTTGAGAATATAATACTACACACACAAATATTGTAAATAAAATACATTTCAATCCCTTACTGTTGATGACATGACGTACGTTGGAAAAACTGTTGTCTCTTTTTGTCTCACCTTATTCATGCTAATTCTCTCTGTCACGCAGTGTACATTATTTCCATGACAACGGAATTGTAATATTCGTTATTCGACATTATCTGTAGACAATGATATTCATTCCGTTCTGCATAAAGTAATATTCATTAAGGGAAAAATAATAAAATACTATGTTTAAAATGAGTTGTTTGTCATAAATTATACGTGTAAAATACAATTTCAAATCTATGGTTAAAGCTATATTTTATTGTAAGTAACTGTTTTTCACACAATAATATATTGTGTATATTGAGGACACGAGCAGGCTATCCGTATTTACGTTGAAAGGAACGCATTTTTTCAAAAGCTGTGTATAGCGGAAGTTAAATTACTTTTACTAATTAAATTCTTTTAAATACGGACAAGTTCTGTAAGATTATGCTCGTTACTGGAAAGAGCAACTAAAGCTGCTTTACTCGGCTCATACCAAATATGGTTGGGAAGGGAGAGGAATGTCATCGGTGGAGGTGATCGTTAGTATACTATAAAGGGGCCCCTTAAACCTACACGCTGGGTCGCAAGTCCCAGGCGCCGACTGACATTCCTCTCTGTTCCACGCGATGGACCCGGCACCCGCACGGAGAATCCATGGATAGCTAAGAAGTTCGTCTCATAACACGTGAAAATTATTATTTTAATTTAATATAATTTGTGCCTTTGTGCCATTCGTAGCTATCGCTAGGTGGGAATGGGCCATGGACATTCAAGGGTCGATCAACTTTTTAACCGACATAAGTTTGTCCCGACGACATCGCATTCAAAAACGACTAAATTAAGACAATTTAGAAATTATTTCTATGTTTTGTTCAATTAACAGTTAAGTAACCTTAATAAAAAACCAATGATATCTAGATAAAATGAAGAAGGAAACGTAAAAACTATGGTAACTCAGTATACGACTTTGCATAAGACATAGCTTTCCATACAAATTTTAGCTGTCCCTTCATCGAGGTAGCTATATGTAATTGCTAATTTAAGAGTTTTTTTCCTTGGAACATTCTTAAGTCTGCTAATATATTGCTTATAAATTAAACAAGGTTTAGTTCTTACTATGTTAAATATAAAAATAGGTCTTAATTTTAAAGGAAAAAAGGCTTTAAAGCTCTGTCCTTAAGTCATCTCATTTTGTGGTGTATACTGAGTGACCGCGAAAAAACGTAAAAAATATTATGCAATACGTCACAAATTTCTAGTAAAGAACGGCGATACGATCTTATTCCTTGCACGCGCGGCGGCGAGCCTTAAATTCTTGCCGGCTCGCCGCCAGTCCGCAGCAAACTCTAGAGGAGTGCGCGTGTATTTATTCAGTGTCAGCAGAGTTACCGGATTATTTCGATGAACGGGTAATTGTCTTTTAATTTCTTCATCAAATTTTGAAGGTCCTTAAGGCTGATTTCCTATTGGTCAATTCAAACCGTTCGCCATATTAGTAAATTTTAATTTACAAGCCATTATGTAAAAAATGTCTGCTGAGTTGCCTGTACACTGCGTTACCAAAGTGGTAACTCCAAAGACAATTTTGGTAACTCTTTAGACATTGTGCGATTTTCATAGACATAGTTTCATGAAAAGTCGTAATCAAAATTACTTTCAGATTGTAAACTTGCTACTGGCGGTGTCCATGATGGAAAACATGCACAACACACCTCATAAAGCCGCTCAAGTTGTTACTTTATTGCAACAAAGGCTCAGTCAGCGAGTAGTCTCTTCCTACCTTCTCTTTAGTCAGTCTGCTGTATCCCGAGTATACAAACAATATAAAAAGACTCGATCATTATTTGGAGACTAACAACCAGCCGCTACCGTGGTACTTCTGAACGAGAGGACCGTTTCATTGTTTCTATCTGCCTGTGAATTCGACACCTTACGGTTGTGGCCGTGCAGGTGAGCTGAGGCGTGTTCGAGATGTAGCTGTTAGCGAGTGGACAGTAAAGAGACGTCTAAAGGAAGCCAACCTGACTGAAACAGATCCAAAATTGACTGCAGGCCTCCGGCAAGCTCGGTTACAGTTTGCTGGAGAGCATCTCAACTCGAGTTTTGGGCAATGGAGGTCGGTCCTGTTCACAAAGGGTGCATGATGTGACAGGTGAGACCGGGACTGCAGGCGTCCGGGAGAGCAATTTTCCCAATGCTGGTTCGCAGAAACCGTTGCCTTTGGTGGCGGTTCTGGCATCATGTGGGCTGGTATCTCGTTGGAAGATAAAACCGAGCTCGCTTTCATGCCTGGATGAGGCCGAGAAGGACTAGGAGCTGAGGGACACATCACAAACATTCTTCTGTAACATGTTGTGCCCAACGCAGGATTTTTTGTCGAAGACTTCATCCTAATGCAGGTCTAAGCTCGATGCCACACAGCGCGCGTTAGGCAGCAGTTCCTTCAAAGAGTCGATTTAAACACAATGGACTGGCCTGCGCTAAGTCCAGACCTAAATCCCATCGAGCATTTATGGGACGAGCTCAAACGAAGGTTATGAACAAGAAATTCAGCCCCATCAAGCCCAGAAGAGTTGAAGGCAGCTTAATTAGAGGATTGGGGAGGTATACCTCAAGACACCGTCGAAAAATAAATAAGGTCGATGAAGGACCGACTACGGGCTGTAATTAGGGCTAGGCAGTACTAAATCCTGGACCCATAATTTTTATACTCTTTAAGAAAAAACCCTGTTTTATTTGTGTCAATTGTGATCTCAACACCTATGAATACCCAAAATCCCATTTTCCCTCATTCAAGTTCAGACACTAATATAAAAAAGTAAACATGGATATTAATAATGATGATATCACATCAAACCTGAAGTTTTAAGCGTCCAAATGACATATCATTTGTATTATAATGTTGCATACTTTTACTTAGAACAATGTTTGAATGCAAAGGTTGCGCTTGAGTCGATTTGGTTGCTCGCGAGTGTAGTTATGTGCAGAAGTTTATAGATTGTTCTTGTCTCTTGTCTCTTGAGTTACCAAAAATGTCTCAGGCGTTACTAGTTGTCCCTAAATTTGTAAGCCGTTTTTGCAAGGTAACAATATGTGTTTGATTTTATTTGTATGACTATTTTAGGTTCAGGGTAAAATAAGATTATTTACTTTAATTTCAGAAAAAACTGTGACTAAATTTTAAGTTTTTAAAGAAGTACAGAGAAAATTAACAACGTGTCTGACTCGTTAGTAACTCAGCATACATACATCTCATATTTTAATGCCCATATATTACAATTACATACAAATGCTGTATACCAAACTATTTGATTTTGCATGACAGAATAAATCCACTAAATTAAAAATTTAAGTCTCTTTTTATTCAAGAATTGCAGCGAAATAACTTTGGGTAACTCCGGTGACAAAAATTTGGGTCAAGCTTTACACTTTTGAGTTTTTCAATAAGAAGTAGTTTAAAAAGTTCGCTGCTCGCTTAGGAAGCCGTATCTCAGATATATTTAACACACTTCTGAGTAAATTAAATAGTTAAATAAGCAAAAAATTTTTTTTGAAACACGCCGAAATTTTTTGCCCGTTTTGTCGGTTAAAAAGTTGATCCACCCTCAAACAAACGTGACATCGGTAGCATCTATGCAGGTATTCACTGGTGAACAGCGGCAGCAGCGCCGCGATAACAAATTGCTCGCGTCGTCGTCAAAGCTCTAGCCCAGTAGTTCCCAAACTTATTTTGTCTACTGCCCACTTTGAGAATAAATATTATTTAGCGCCCCCTTTATTCAATAAAATAGGACAGATAAATAACTACACGGAGAGAAATATAGAAATGAGTTTGAGCAATGTTTAAATTCATATTAGTTGATGTTTACAAGTCGTTGTTTACGAGGCCTCCTAGATGAATATAATTACAAATATACGCCACCCCCCTGCCTCTACACAATGCCTCCATTTTCTTTCAGAGTCTCTTACCGCCCCCTTGAGACCTGTAGCGCCCACAAGGGTGCGTTATCGCTCTAGCCTTACCAAATCATCGCCGGTGTCGAAGTCGCAGCCCAGGCGGAACTTGACGACGTTCTGCGGCGTGTCGCTGTCGACGAGCTCGTCCACACTCTGCGCCAGGGCGACGGACACGTGCGTGCGGTTCACGTCCCGGTACGTGAACAGCGCCGCGTCCTCCTCGCGGTCCACCGGCTGCAGGCTGAGGTTCTTCCTGGAAGAATAAGTCAATAAATAATAAATAAATAAAAATATTGGACTAACACACCAATTGCCTAGCCCCAAACTAAGCTCGAAGCTTGTACTATGGAACGGATAGATAGGGATACTTAAATACTTTTATAAACATCCATGACTCGAGTACAAATACCGATGTTCATCACACAAACATTTGCCCCTAGCGGGATTCGAACCCGCTAACCTCGGTTTTGTAGCCAGGGTCTCTGACTACTAGACCAACGGGCCCGTCAAATAATAAATAAGTAAATAATTATAAAATTTTAAATTAAACTCCGTTCGCGGCTATACTATAGCTTTACTTTAAGCCTTGCTCTATAAATGGACTGACACAAAAACATTTATTTAAATCGGACTTGTACCTAGCTAGTTACCGCAATAAATTTTAACTTTATTTATTTTTGATTTCATTTTATTTTAATTGGCACTTTTATATAATAATTAAACAAAGAAAATATAAAATTAATTTGTATTTATATTGATTATGATTGCAGTTCCGATTCGCAGTAAAGTTATTTTTATAATTTTTATGTTGGTAGCACTGCACGCGGGGGGGAGACTGTCTGTCTGTGTTACTACCGGCGCCGGCGGCGGCGACGCAAATAGTGACTTTATACGTTTAAAAATCAAAATTAGGAAATGGAGACAATAAGGGGCATAAGCGAGTAAATATGGTGAAATTTTACATTTTTCGCGTCAATCGGTTGATAGTGTTGCAGATAAACATGACGTGTAATTACTTTTCTATTTTGAATGCAGAAATCAGAATGGCGGCAATAGTTACTCCAAATTAAATGTTAAGTGCTGTGATGTGAGGTGTTAACACGGAGTTATTTAGTGAGTGATCAATCGGCAATTTGGACGATTAAGTGTTTCAAAGTGTTGTTTTCGCACTGGGCAAATGTCGTTTGGTGTTTTTCTTCACGATCCCACCAAACATTTTACACAAAAAGTGAACGAATACGCCTTTGTAAGGAACTGGTCTTTATGAAAAAGAAAATAGAAGAATATAGATTTTCGCGTTTTTGACAAAAAACCATCACCGTGCACACATCGCCGTGCATGCCTGGTTAAAATTATCAAATAGTATCAATCCGTTTCATAATTTAAAATATCCGTGTTAAAAGTAATCGAATCAAGTGGTCGACAGTGGTGGATCGTATTCGCTGCAGGAGCCCGGCCGTTGCAGAAGAAGGTGAGTTGTACTTTCAATCTGTTGTTGTGACGGTGATTTGTTTCTGTTACTTAAATAGCGGATTAATACACAGAACCTTGTTTCTCTTATTTCTCTATTATACTAATTCTACTTTTATTATACAGTCCACACTTTGCTCATAACGCAAGCTTAAATCTGCATTTTCATGAATTCCATTATTTATAAGTCTCTTGTTATAACATCCTACATGTAATGTAATTTAAAAATTGTTATCTGACTTATTTTGTACTAGCGGCCAGTTTTGGCTTCACTCAAGTACGCAATGATATTGCTATATTTTTTAAAATATTATAAAGTTTTTGAGTATGTACATTCGTATGATGAAATAAACCTGGTTTAATAGCGCGCCAGTGACATCTATTAAAGTTGTTGCGAACTTTTAAAAACTGCTTACTTGTAGTTCCTAGCGCTAGAAATAATTATACATTTTAGTACCACCGCTTTTAAACAGATGGCGTTTAACAAGAAAAAAATAACGCCATTACATTATTTTTACATTATAATTTGTCATGTGTTGGATTGAAACCTAATATTTGCCTTCCTTGATTAAAAGAACAATTTATTAATATCATTATTACATACTGGAATTTACCAATTGTTCCTTGTTAGAAAATAATCATAATAGGTATCTTATTTTTCTCTTCGAACTTGAACTCTGCAGACTAAATACCTAACAACCCACCTAATTCGTAATGATTCGGACCTATCACAATAGACTTTACATATAAACTAAGACCTTTTTTTTGTTTTTTAGGGTTCCGTAGCCAAAATGGCAAAAAACGGAACCCTTATAGATTCGTCATGTCTGTCTGTCTGTCTGTCTGTCTGTCTGTCTGTCTGTCTGTCTGTCTGTCTGTCCGCCAGTCTGTCACAGCCACTTTTTTCCGAAACTTTAAGTACTATACTGTTGAAACTTGGTGAGTAGATGTATTCTGTGAACCGCAACAAGGTTTTCACACGAAAATAGAAAAATAATAAAAAAAGCGGGGGGTCCCCATAGTCAGAACTGAAACTCGAAATTTTTTTTTTTCATTGAACTTATACGTGTGGGGTATCTATGAATAGGTCTTTAAAAATTATGTTAAGGTTTCTAATATCACTTTTTTCTAAAGTGAATACTTTGCGTGACAGACCCTTCCAAAGTGGAAAAAAGTGTGTCCCCCCCCTCTAACTTCTAAAATAAGAGGATGATAAATCTGAAATAAATATATAATGTACATTACCATAAACACTACCAACGAAAATTGGTTCGAACGAAATCTATTCAGTAGTTTTTTTAATACGTCAAAAATAGAATTTGTACGGAACCCTCAGTGCGGGAGTCCGACTCGCACTTGGCCAATTTTTTTTTTGAGACCTAGGACAACTTCTGCCGAGTAACGTTAGCCGAGTTTTTCTCGTTTTTTTTTCAACTTAGGTATTTGGCGCGCTATTTCCAGAACGTGCAAATGGGCCTTTTCTCGCATCTACAAACTCAATTTTATTTGAAAAATTGATTGATTGTATTACTGTCATCTTCACTTTTTAATGTTTTCTCTCCCTCCCTCCCTCCTACTTCCCAAATTAGTCAAAAATTGTTTTTGATTAACACTGCTGTTTTACTTAATATTATCCAACAGACAGAACATATTGCTTTTCTTAACCGTGTAAACACGGCATTCAAACCGAGTTACCTATTCGACAGGCCTGTTGGTCGAGTGGCTAGAGACCCTGGCTACAAAACCAAAGGTCGCGGGTTCGAATCCCGCTAGGGTCAAATGTTTGTGTGATGAACATCGGCATTTGTACTCGAGTCATGGATGTTTATAAATGTATTTAAGTATGTCTATCCGTTCCCTAGCATCCATAGTACAAGCTTCGAGCTTAGTTTGGGGCTAGGCAATTGGTGTGTTAGTCCAATGAATTTATTAATTTATTTATTTATTCGCCCGAGTACGAGTGTCCAAAAACGAGTACCTACCTACATTTTAATGGTGCATTTTACTATAAGTAATTAAGCTGTAAGTGAAACATTGTACGTCGGCTATCGCCGGTATCGGTAAGAATGCACTAAAGCACAACCACTACCCTAATGACTTATTAACCCACATTAAGATTAGCCTTACGGTAATGTCTAGCCTACATCTTAACCACGTAACAGAAATTATATAAAACACAGAAATTATGACGTAAAAACGTAATTAATGCGGACACCGAATTTTTCTCATGTCTGCGGAAACGCCGGCCGCCGGCTAACTTAAGTTATGTAAAGTTTATTGTGTGCAATAACTTTAAAATTTAATTGAAGTGATCTTATAATGTTGTGAAGAAGGTAAGTTGTTAGTTTAACCACTTGAAAATAATGATGGTAGTGATAAGTACTGTTAAATATGATTATGGCGCCATTGACAGAGTCATTTGTGCTAGATTGTACTTAATGTAGGTAAGTGCCGTGCAAGAGCCGTATGACGGATCGACTTTTTCAAGCTAATTGTCGTATTCCTTTTAAAGTTTGGAAGTAATAATTAAGCTTTACTACACAAGTTACACGGCCTCGTCTCAGACATCACCACGTAATATTTTTGCCCAATGCGAGATTGAGAGACTAAGACAACCTATTCTTATTTCTCGTACTTACCAACCTTCCTGGTCTGTTCATTGAAAATATTGCTTTTAGTAGACATGAATACTCTACGAAGCTAAAATTGCTATTCAATTCAATTCAAATCATTTATTTCAGGCTGGGCCCATAAAAAGTGGTTATTTTATATAAATCGAATTAATTTATACTACATAATCTGTACACAATAACCAAGCTAAAGAGTTTGTATGTTTGTTTGTGTGAACGCGCTAATCTCAGGAACTACTGGTCCAATTTGAAAAAATATTTTTGTGTTGGTAGTCCATATGACGAGGAAGGCTTTAGGGTATAGTATATATGTTACCGGCAATCTGTACAATCCGGCATTATACACAATACCTAGGCAATGAATAGAATCCCAAAAACGTAGAGGTGATGTATGAAAGTTTTATACTTTGTCTAGGTACTCTATACAATACCAAATACGCACCCGGTAATGTACGCAATGAAGAGTGGAACGAGGATAGTAATGTTGGGTATCGTTCGAGAAGTGTCGAAACGATTAAATATTAGTCTACCTTTAGTAAGATAGAGGTTGTTTTCATTAAATCCATTTCTATAGTATCAAAATGATTTTAAATATAAAATATTTTAAAGGGTTTACAAAAAAAAATAACCCTAACCTACTTTTTTTTATCAATCCAGTTAGTCTTCCGTCCCAAAGATTGTAGGTTAGTTAGGTCTTTTTTGCAAAATATTTAAAAATAAAGACCAAGATCTATTCATTTACACATTGCCTGTGCCACAATAGGTACTCTAAACAACCCCTAGGAATTGCATAGATTACCTCGGTAAAGTATGCAATGGAAAATATAATTCATAGTATTTCATACATTGCCATAACGCCCCAGGTATTCAATGCCTTACCTAGGTAATGTATAGAATACCTCGATTATATGCTTTGCCGGTAACATATATACCTATGTGTTAAACCGGAGGAAACTAGGCGGACGGAGTTGCGGGCGGGCGCTAGTTATTTTTTTTATTTTTATTTTTTATGGCAGAGGCGGCAAACGAGCTAGCGGGTCGCCTGATGGTAAGCAATCACCGCCGCCCATGGACATCCGCGACACCAGAGGTATCGTTGATGTGTTGCCGGCCTTTCAAAAGAGAGTACGCTCGTTTCTTGAAGGTCCTCATGTCGTAGCAGTCAGGAAATACTGCAGCAGTGAGATTGTTCCACAAAACTGTCCTTCGAGGCAAAAAGTTTCGGGAAAAACGCACAGTGGAGGACCGCCATCCATCAAGATGGTGAGGATGGAATTTAAGTCGATTGCGTGTAGTTCGATGTAAGAACTCAGCTGCTGGCAGTAACTCAAACAGTTCAGCGGAACACTCCCCGTTATAAATGCGGTACAGAATACAAAGGGACGCAACGTCCCGCCGCAAGGCCAAAGGGTCCAGTTGACTAGACAGAGCTGAATCGCCAACAATACGAGCTGCCCTACGTTGGATACGGTCAAATGGAAGTAGTTGGTACTGTGGTACACCTGCCCAAAGATGAGAGCAGTATTCCATATGAGGCCTGCCTAGGTACTACCAATTCGACTCTGAATTATGTGCAACCAACTAACCGTTTCTGAAGCAAATATATCGGATTGTTCTTTATATTACTTAAAAACTTAGAATATCCAAAGATTATTAGACAAAAACGAGACGTCTGTACGAAAATGATAAAATCGATACCTACCGTCGCATAATACCAGTAACATGTTACCGCAACAAAATAAATTTGAATAATATTGTTAAATAACTACCTATTCTGTTTTTGAAACTAGATCGAATCTATGATAAAAGTGAGCAAATATTTTCGACAGCTTTATTGAAAGCTTGATTGACGATGGATCTTGAAATCCATTTTTTGGTGTGCAAAAGCAATTGACATTAAGATTTGAATTTTAATGGTTTCTAATGATTTGTAGTCGTGAGAACATGACGACTTTAGGTCTAAAGAATATATCTTCCTTTCCAGAGTACCGAAGTCCGTTGTCACTACCCAGGTGCCAAAGTTATAATATCTACCTACTTGACGGGTCCGTTGGTCTAGTGGTCTAAACTAGTATAGGACCGTTAAGACTAGTATAGGTACCTACAATATCTTATTTAATTATTAAATAACTTCTAAGATTAGGCATGTCCGTTATACTTTCACAAAAACCCGGAATCTGAGCTTTCTGTATTGGGGTTTTTATCAAACAAAACGTAAATACCTATGCGGTGAAGGGCTTTGAAATTGCATAAGATTCCTCTACACAAACTTGAATTGAAATGAAATGCATTTATAATATTAGCGTTGGGTACAAATATTTCGCAAACTTATTTTCGCACACAAAGAATGAATGAAATGATTTTATTCGTCGATCAGGAGCACATTAGTGCTGAAGTGTATAGCGTGTAAGGTTTTATTTGCATTTAAATCCTCATCATCTTCAATGCGCTGTTATTTTGTAACATCAATAATTTGTAACTCTAGATGTCGTACATAAAAATTTTATACCTAATACCTATTTAAATGTTGTAAGTAGTCATAATTACAATTTAAGAGCCTTGAAGGCAGAAGACGCCAGTGGTTGCTTAATATTCTGCGATTAAACCTCTATAATTACAATAATGATTTCAGTATTCGAGTAGGTACGATGACAAAAATATATTTGTTTGTTTTTTTTGACAATCTAGTAATGAAAAAAAGCCAATTGTATCCCAAACGACCACAGAGTACAATGTATGATATTGTAAGATAATACCCATAATGTCTTTCTTTACCGCTCGAAGCCAGTACATGCTCTCGTAATTAAGTAACCTCAAATATAAACAAAAACATAAGTTAAAAAATTGTACTTGCATCGTTTGTTATGCAAAAGGCGAAAGTGAAATAAATTGCAGTACGTACTTTTCTTTTTATGAACGATGACCGTCAAGAATGGTGCAGATAATGCATATTAATTATGTTGACAAAGTATCGCTTATTATCTGGTCTCCAAACTTATAAAAGGTACTTTCAAAATGCCGATTCCTATTCCTTAATGGATTTCCATATATAATAATGTCAAGAATAACTGTTAACTCTTCACTTGAAAATATCGAATGAACTTTGACATTATTCGGTGTGATGTAATTATGAAAGTATTACTTGGAACTTACAGTGGACATATTGATGTTAGTTTTACGTTGCTTTTGAGAAGCGATTGGCACACAAATATGGTATACAATAGTTTAAAGTCACTTATACTTAGTGACGACCTTTACCATCGACTTGCTTTTGCGTCTTTTATTTGACATATGTAGCTGACGAATTGATGCATGTTTGCATTGCACAATTGCACATGTATGTTTAACGAAATTTTGAAATACGAATATATGCTCAAGAAGATAACTATTAACTAAATAAACGTTTAGTTCTACTATGATATTGAAAATTGAAAAGTACTTTTAATATGAAAATATGATACATATGAAAGCTGCCCTGGTCTGTTTGTCTGTCATGTCATCATGTCTAATGTATTTTTCACTAATAAAATTTCATTAAAAACAATTGGAGGTTATAGGTACGTTTTGTCAATGATTTATGTATGTATATTGAAAGTGACGTAAGTTTTTGTTAATAAAAATTGTTTCAATCCGTAATTGATACCTATCCACAAAGTAAACATTACATAAAACGGTTAAGATTTAGCACATAATGCGAAATTGAAAGTAAAAGTGGAAAAGTTAATTCAAACTCTATTACTGGCTGATAGTCAATTTAGTCGTTTCTGCGAAGACAATTGCAATTGAAAAGATACCGCAAGGGTTCCTGATTGCACTCGTTATGCAATGGGAAATTCATTTGCATTTCTTTTAAGATGGTTTTGATGACTGATCGTGGGAGAGCAAAATAAAGCAATATCAGTTACGAATATCGAAGTAAAACTTAGTATTGTTTTTTTTAGTTTTATTTAAATGGGAATTTGAAAGTTTTTATTAATGTTAAATGTGTTATAATAGGAATCATTATATCCGCTTTCATCAATCATACCAATCCATAGAACGCCGAGCTCTTGAATAACTGTGTTATCTGAAGATTTCGATCATTCACTCTCATTTAAGAAACAATTGTGCATCTTAAAATTGTGTGCTTAAAATTCCAACGTTAAGCATTACCGGATAAAATCATTCCGCAGTTCTTTGTTCTAACTATTTTCGATACGAAGTATGTGAAATGGAAAGTGAATAAATCTGAAAGGTCTAACACGGCTCGGTCGCTGATAGCAGTAGATAATATCGGAATGGCTTATTAAGCAACTTCCTAAGCCGGAAACATCGAGCATGTTGCCTAATTTGCTACGATGACTTTTGAATAATTGAAACCACAGTTCATTCGTGGTGAGAAGGTTTATCAAAGGTATGAATGATTAGTGGAGAGATAAATAATTATGCAATAACATGTCAAAAAAGTAAAATATCAACTTTTTATTTAAACGCAAAATGGGATTTTTTGTATGATCTAATCACATAATTTATTTTTTTAATTAACCAATATTGTACCAGTGCTGGGCAAAGGTCTCCCTTAAATTTCTCAATCGTCATCTGTCTGCGGCCTTGCCAATCGCGGGAGAAGTGAACAAGATCGTCACACCATCTTTTAATATAAATGTGAAAAAGATTATTTGTTTGGATGTTTGTCCGTCAATCACGCTGAAAATATTGAACGAATTTTAATGAAAACAGAGCTTATGGGCTGTCATAGGTGATATGATACTTTTTACCCCGATTGAATTTTACCACGGGATAAAAAAAGAAACTTGTTCATTCAGCACGGGCAAGGCCGCGGATAAACTCTAGCTTATAAACAAGTACAAGTAAGTTGTCCGTTCTTTACATTGAACGAATACAACTTTACAACGATACATTGATAAATTACGAGTTAAACTGGAAGTAAGTGATACAAATGTAAATTGATTTCAAGTATTCTGTGAAGTAACAGCGGTAATGTCTGAAGCACTGGCCTGGTTCAATAGCATTTGATGTTTGCGTGTTTTCTCAAATTACTGTTTTATTCATAAGTCACGTTGTTTTGTGCGCTGTACTTAATTTTTTTTTGGAGCATGATTTTGCTTTTTATTATATAATGGCACTTAATAGCTGGCCAATATTCTTTTTTTATATTTGGTGTTTATTCCGATGTTATTATTAATGTTTGAAATAACTGTGTTGTCATGTACAAAACGAGCGATTTGTGCTGTACTCACCACAGGCGTTTTAAACAATGGTATAACATTCCGAACCTTACAGATATTTGAGGATTTTGACCTCTAAGTTAACCTTTGCGTTGATCCAAAATGATTGAAAATGTTTGGCGGTCTAGTCCATATTCCCAAATATTACCTTCTACTAGTTAGGAAACATTTGGGAAAGTGTTGCACATCGAGCTACGCTAGAACTAGATTAGGTACCTACTAGAGGAGGTAATTCTAAAGTTCGTTTCATCCTGTAAATGGATAAATATCATTTGGAAAGAAATTTCAGTACACTTCCTTTGTAATAAAAAAAACTGACTTACCTAGGATGCACTTCCACTTTAAGGACTTCATCTCCGACTTTGAGATTTTCCGGTATCCTCACGAATTTCAAATATTCGCCTACAGGATAGAAGTTGCAACCTGAAACAAAAATTATCCATATAATTTTTTGTTGATATCCAACCAATTCTTAATTGTTGTTAAACACAATGAAAAAAATAAATACAATTATTTTTAGTAGTTACTAAATCATAAATATTACACTAAAATTATGTAGATTAATTTTACAAACATAAATTAATTACTAGAGCTAAAAACTGTTACTGCGATGGTCAAAATAATTTTCTGAAAATATTATAAAAAATATAAGAACCTTGTTACTTTTTTACGGATCTGCATTCCTTCCTAATAAGTCCATTCTAAACCTAAAACAAACGAGCCAAGCCAATTAATAACACTAAATACCAATCGAACAATATACCCATTATGGTCGAACAGTAAAAACATTTTAGCCCACGAGCTAACAAGACAATACTACAAAAATTCTCATCTCGATACAATCCTAGACGAAGTGTTGCGGTCCGTTGCGAAATCTTTTCCCACAAATGGACTACGTTCGGTCGTGGCCGCTATTCTGATGTCGGATTTGAAGAAAAATTACTGGTATTAGTACTGCGGGAGTATCTTTGGATGCTGAACAATACTGATCGATTGTGTCACTTGATTTAATACTGTTTACATGTAAAATTATCCCTTGTAGCGGCCGCCCGAGACTCCGGCCGTGTGGATTTCAGTTTCCACACATAATGTGTTATATATATGCGGAATACACATTATGTGCGGAAACTGAAATGTCCATTTGTCGAAGAAGCTATAATATGTATTTACATATTATAGCTTCTTCGACAAATGGACTGTCGAACAATCAAACTATTTTTCAGTTTGAGCCAGTAGACGTTCTAACAAACAAACTCTTCAGCTTATATATATGAATACAGATTTTCTTAGTTAAGTATATTTTGTGCAATGAGGTAGTTCGTTTGAGTCTAAAAACTCTTTGATTCATCTCTTATTTGTAGGCAGGACTTTTGGTTTATTAGCTTAGCTATCACAGGTTAAACCAGTCGTATAAGTAACCCTGTCCTATAATAATGTAAGTAGCTTCGATTGGTTTAAATAGGCATGGACATCAGAGGTTAAATATATACGTATAGGCACACATTGGTCGATGCTTCTTGGTTAATGATCCAAGCAATCCCGATTCATACCGGTACCACCGCTTATAATAACCAGTTTATTTTCATCAGACTGGCTTGGTACCTTTGGTCCAACGTCATTGACATTTAATAATTAAAAGATTCTGTACACTGAAATATAGACTGGGAACACAAGTTTTGCTTATTTATTCTGACAAGAAGATTGAGGAGAGGTAAAGCTTAGCTGAGAAAGTACTTCCACCTCTCCTCCAGTAGAACTTCGTAACTGTTGTGCTATGTTTCTGCTGGTGAGTAAGGTCGCCACAGCTCAGTTGGGGTTGGTATGGGGTCTTAAAGGCAGGCAACGCATATGCGACCCTTATACGGTTGTTGATGTCACGGTCAGCGGTGATCACTTGCCATCAGGTGACTGACCCTCTTATGCGTTAGTCTCCATATAACAAAAAAATATGACAACTTGGTTAATAAACATGATTCATGATGCTATGGAAAGTAGTCCATTTGCTACTAGCTTCAGACCAACACCGACAATCGTGAAGACAACCAAAATTTCACATCACAACTCAGTTTATGCACACATTATTATGATTATTAAAAGCTTCAAATAAAACCAGCACAGCAATGAAAGTAAGTTTAACTTTCGCGCAGTTGAGATTAAAGAACATTTCGTGAAAGAACCAATATTTCTCACGATTTGAAGATAATGAGTGACGCGTAGAGAACTAGAGACGGATAATTCTGAGTGATGTGAGTTTTGAGACATAAATTCTAATTAGTGCTTGTATGAGCTTGGCTTTATGTGGGAGAAAAAGTTTGATGTTGTTGACTTATCGTGTGCATTATTGTTTCTTGGGACTTCGTGATTAATTTAGACGGAACATTGAATAAAAACAATATCTACGAGTAGCCGAATCATAAAATATAGTAGGTATATTATACATAATTAAAAATGTGTTTTGTCGTACAAGTAATCTTTGAATAATTCAGTGCTTTTATGAAGATCAATAATCTTGCAAGAAATAAATAATTTATTGTGAATTTCTTTGTCAACACACATTCTATGAAAAAAATATAGGAAATTGCAAAGAAAAAGATACACGCATTCCAATAAAATAAAAACTTACCATGAGGTACCTACCTATTGGCTGCGTTTAGTTTCCAGTACAGTCTAAATAATAGGGCGCTTCCAGTTCAAAAGTTCATAGTTCATTATTGCATTGCGTGTGTTACATTACAACTTAGGAAAACAAGGCAAAATAGGGCGCGGCAAAAATCATGGTATACGTAATATTTCCTTTCCCTAAATAATATAATAACAGAGAAGATCACACTTAACTGTCTGCTGTATAGCTGGATGCAGTTATTTCTCTGATAACAACAACAATGGCCGGGAGGAAGTGTTTTGATCTAAATTCAGATCTTTATATTACGGCCTTGTGAGCCATTCAATCAGCGATCTTTTCCCGTCAGTGATAAGGATCAGTTTTGTTATGACATTGAAGATCAATAACCGATCATCTGCTTCATTGATACCACGGTAATTTTCTTTTGGGTGCAATTGGCCAGTTATATAGAGGTGCAATCTCGTAGCATTAACATTTCGTCCATGTAAAAGTGAAAATTTTGTTAGAAATCTTCTACTTGTTCCGCGCCTTACTCTGTTATAATTATTTTTCATTATTGTTACAACTGAGATAATGATTATTCTATTCTATTTTGATATATTCCCGGGCTTCTTTGTCCCGCTAGAACACCAATGCGCCATCACACCTTTGCGGTATTCCGAGGTGCAATTATGGGAACCACTATGGAATTATTTTCACATTCAATCAGATCAGAAGACTTTCCCAGGCTGGAAGTTTAACGGTGTTTAAATAGGTACGCTTATAAACGATGAAATTGGTTTAGATTGCGAAAATGTGATAAGATGAGCAGTTCTAATTGGTATGTGGAATCTAAATTGCTAATTTATGACTATGCGACTTTTTCACGGTCGCCTACTATTTAATTACTTTGAGACTGAAATATGATCTCGTAAAATATTATAAAACCAGATTTCAGTTAGAGACAAATTAGGACATCTTATCTTTAATTGATGTATTTTTTTCTTAATACATAAAAGACATAAAAAAATAGAGCGAAGTTAGCGCACAAACTAAAGGAATAATATTTGGAATATTGGTCAAAGATTTCACACGCCTTTACAGCTCCATTATTCTATTTATTTTCTTGAATTTAATGCACATCAAAACATACCTCATTCTGTTAGGCTGCTTCCACATCTGACGAATCCGTCGCGCTTGCATGTTGGGTTCGTATACAAGCATCGTATGCAAATCACACCAAACGGTTGCAGTAACTTCACTATAGCACAATAGCAACGGACTTAATGAAAAGTCCTTTAAAAGGCTGATGAAAACACAGCAGTTAATCCATCGCTCCTTCTGACATTAATTATAGGACACCGCCGACCATTTAAAGATAATTATAATCGTCTTGCAAGTTCCAGTCGTTTAACCGTAACTATTAACGTAATTAATTTTGAAACACAATTTATAGCGAAGTACTCGTAACTATTGCAGTAAAATCATGTAAGTTACAAAATAGCAGCCATTTTGTAATCTCTTTGAACCTCGAAGAAGTTATGGTTAAGTATCAGTTGGCCACACTCGACTCGTTGGAACGGCGCGCCATTAAAATCATAAATGATCCTAAACTGGTCAAAAGGAAGCTACAGACTCTCGCCCACCGTCGCCGTGTGGCTTGTCTCTCCGTGTTCTACCGGCTACACTTCGGAGAGTGCGCGCAAGACCTCCACAACCTAATTCCTGCAGGTCCTTTCCACCTCCGGACTAGCAGACGCACGGCGGGATACCATCCCTACATCGTCGACATACCTCCTGCTCGAACGAAGCGGTTCGCCTCCTCCTTCATTATACGAACCGCCAAAGAATGGAATTCCTTGCCGGCCTCTGTTTTTCCGGAAAATTATGATCTTGGCGTTTTTAAGGCCAGAGTAAATAGGTTATTCATAAGTGGGTATGCTCCACCCTCGACCGCATCATCACTTTCCATCAGGTGAGATCGCGGTCAAATACCCACTTATCCATTAATAAAAAAAATAAAAAAAAAAAAAAAAAATATCTTCGCAGCGTATTTACGTCCTAGGTTGATTCTTCGTCGGAAAATTATCTAAGTATAGATTCTGCTTCTTGTACTGTGTGTGACTAATTGGAGAGATACTAGCTAGCATATTTCATTAGTCGGACAGGAGAATAACAAGGAAAGATTCCCTAGTGATAAGTATGAAGGGTGGTATATAGTCTGAATAAGGCATAGGAATATAAAGTCAAGCGTTATTTCAGAAGAATTTAAAGTTTTTTCTGTCTTTAAGTGGATCTAGGGCCAGGAAATGACTACAGTACTGTCTCTTAAAAAATCTTAAATAGTTTTCATAATAATTTCTGCAAAAAAAATCTAATGTCTTAATTAAATCTAAATGGCTAGAGGTAAACCACTTCGTCATAATTTCTCGTTTGTAAGTGTTAGTTTATTGTCCTCCAGCAATTGCAAGTACATTGACTTCATTGATAAACAGGACCGACTAGTCTAGGACTAGTATGATACTCGTATAATCACATATTTCCTACTCTGTCATCCGTTTCCATGTTTTCACTTTCTGCACTTGCACTGGCCGTGTAATTTGCTAAGCATACTCAATGGTTACAAGTAATGTTTTAGATTGAGTAAATTAGCCGAAAGTTATATGAGGATATAATTTTAAAATTATTAATGATACGTAACTATCTATCATTAGTCTTGGAATATTATTCCTGTCTACCAGAGATTTCATTGCGGAAGTTAATATTATTTACTTAGGTACTAGCGGCCGCCCGCGACTCCGTCCGCGTGGATTTAGATTTCCAATAGCCTAAAGCCTTATTCGTCATATGCTATCCAACATAAAAATAATTTTTCAAATTGTTCCAGTACTTCCTGAGATTAGCGCGTTCAAACGAACAAACAAAAGCTAACTATAGCCTATGTGTTATTCTGATGTATAAGCTATATTGTGGTAAAGTTTCATTCAAATCCATTCAGTAGTTTTTACGTGAAAGAGTAACAAACATCCATTCAACCATACATCCACACATACAAACTTTCGCCTTTATAATAGTAGTAGGATGTTTTTAATAACTAATATATATTTCTTATATAATTTAACGGGACTAAACGCGATATTAATTATGTAGTCAAGCAGTAAGTAGTAAGTACGTAGTAAGTAAGTAGTAGTAAGTAGTATACATATACTACATAATTAATATCGCGTTTAGTCCCGTTAAATAATATTAGTGATATAATGCAACGCGAAAGTCTAAAATCTTATAATATAGGTACTAGCGGCCGCCCGCGACTCCGTCCGCGTGGATTTCGATTTCCAATATCCTATGTGTTGTTGTGATGTATAAGCTATATTGTGGTAAAGTTTCATTCAAATCCATTCAGTAGTTTTTACGTGAAAGAGTAACAAACATCCATACATCCATACATCCACACATACAAACTTTCGCCTTTATAATATTTTATATAGTAGGATATTTTACACAATGAAGAAGCCTAAAACTAGCTGAATTTGATTTGTATTTGTCAAAGTCAAATCGTCAAATATGTACAAGTGATCGTGTTTACATATCTCACTTCTAAATAATATCGAAACTGTCTGTAGTTTTTTCGATTCGATAAGAGTTTTAGTTTCATTTAATGATTAATTTGTAAACAAAGTTACATAAGAAGGTACAGTTAAACTTGAACTTTCAACTCTGATGTTACGCTACAGCACTTTCCATCCACGCTTTCATTTCAAATCATCAAATCATCTTCTATGTCTGGCCACCATACTACTGATCGCTTTAAGATGACCGAACTGATGGATTTTTGAAGCGAAATCTTCACTGGCATTTGGTAATAATATCTACATACATATGAAAATATACGTGTAACGACACAACGGTTATTTTACTTATTTTATACTCCGTATGACCTTGAGTTCAATACCCGGATCGGAAAAGCGTTGACTTTGCAAAATTGTGGTGATTAGACCATTGGTTAGGTCTATTAAAATAAAATAAATACATGATTTCAATGTAAGAGAAACATACCTATTATACTTACAAGTAGATGTAGTTTATTTTATTTGGCAAAACTGAAACTGAATGGGGATTGAATTCAAGTTCCAAGCCAAATGCATCAATTGTTCAGTCTAATTAATATCAAATTCTGCAAAATTAATTTCATTACTGACGATGGTTATAAATGATTTATAGCAAAACCAAAGATAAATTGAAAAAATAAATTGATAAGTACAAGCTGGGTTTGTGTTTAATTTATTTTTCAATTGTTTCAAGTGATGGTTAGGCCCTGTAAAGTACGTATATATATTATATGAAATACCATATTATGAGCTATGTCATGTAAAAGTACATCATGATTATTTAAATTCAGCTAGAAAGTTCCCTGTTTCAACGGAAAACTAATTATAATATTACTTATAGCTGTCACAGTCAGCAAATTTCATATATCAATGCGATAAACATCTCAAAAAGATCTTATAATCAAGCAGTCTCTGTTTATCTCAACACTAGGTACTCACGAAACAGTTCTTGGGAAACCACTTACATTTATAACATTCCTTGAATTATTTACAAATACAAATGTGTTGATCATTCCGCACATAATTATCTATACTTATAATAAATCTGTAGAGAGGTCAATTCTGTACATTAAATATTTTTCCAAAATAACTATCAGGGGGTGTTTAGTGATCGATACTGATAAAAAAAATGGAATCAGTAAAATTTTTGTCTGTCTGTCTGCCTGTCTGTCTGTATGTTCCTTATAGAAACAAAAACTACTGGACGGATTTTGACGAAACTTGGTACCATTATTCTTCATACTGCTGGGCATATTATAGGATACTTTTCATCACGCTACAATCATTAGGAGTAGCGTAGTGAAGGGAAATGTGGGGAAAACGGGAGAATTTACTCCATTTCTTAAGCTTCAGTCGCGTGTTCAGCCTTAATGGTTAAAGTCACAAAGAAATCATGTATGACGGAAATATTCTACTTAAAATTGCCTAAAAAAAATCCCCCAACAGCATATGTCTATCTTTTATGGTTGACTCACAATAACACGTGCAACTCAAGATCCAAATTGGTTTGAACGCGCTAAGCTTAGGAACTACTGGTTCGAATTGACAAAACATTTTGTGTTGGATAGTCCACTTACCACTTACCATTTTTCGAGGTAGGCTTTAAGCTATTGTATATTCCTTTATTTTAATAATAATAATAATAACTCTTTATTTCAGATCATTACAATATCCATATTTTGTTAGTCCAGTATCTTAAAACTAATTGTTAGTATCTTATTCTTGAAAATACATGAAATACATGAAATAAAAGTAGACGAAAGAAAATAAAAATACAATAAAAAATACAATATTTTGTCATTGTAAATTGTGCTAGCGAACTATTTAGTTCTAAAATGTGCCGATAGATGGCGCACCTCGCTAGAGCCGCGGCCGCGGATCTGAATCGCGGTGAACAGATGATTTCTCAAATGTATAAGGTCCCAGATTATTGTTAATTAGGCATGAGTCGTACTTATGTGCATGCAAGTTGACTGCATCCATATATACCGTTGTTTTATTCAGCTATTTTTATTAGTAAGACTTTGTGCGGAAGTCGTAACCCACGCGGACGGAGTCGCTGGCGGCCGCTAGTTGTATAATAATAATGTCATGAGAACTGTTGTCCCTAAATAATCCGAAGTAGGAAGCATGTGAGCATTAATATGTTCTATATTTTCCCTCCCCAACCGAGCTCTGGCGACCTTACTAACCAGCAGAAATATAGCACAAGGAAGTGCTACTTAATTGTGGTCTTCTGTGAGGTGGTTCCGAAGGTACTTTCCTAGACGAGCGGTTCATTCGAGTGGAAATTCCACTAAAGTCTATCGCTCTTAACTCTAAATAACGATATGATTATTGTGAACAGTGGAAACTATAGCATTATGGACCATACCAGACTAGATGTCGGTGCTATCCGTTATGACCTAAATGTTGATGGTGCAGGCATTGATTTTAAAACGTACCTTCGCCTCCGGTCCGTGAAGGCGGCATCATTCAATGTCATGATTACTATCTCGGAAAAGCTGTTATTTCTAATGTTGAATGGTGGTATACCTCCGGCCGATTGATAGCTGTATTTTGGGCCGAGAGATAACGATCTAAGAAATTCCACGGTGCAACAAGGAAATCTGGGTTGGATTCAGAGTACCTAATTGCTTGTTTTGATGTAATGTATCGATTTATATAGTCGATATACTTGGCGTTCTTTATCATCATCATCATCCTAGCGCCTCTCCCGGTTGCATCCTCGGCCATTGCCTTGGAGCCCAGGGTACGCTGCGACTATGATCCTGAATTGACATACCTGGTTATTACTTGGCGTTCTTTATATGGCAGTAAAAAATCATTTGGTTATATCAATAACAACGTTTCAATCATAGAAATAAATTTTGATAATTAATCTCAATAAATTAGATTGCAAGTTTTGACACTCGAGATAATAATATAAAAGCCATAGCCAAGCATAATAAAATAACTCGTCCAATACAAAAGCTATACGCAATCTAGCAAGCAACTTGGTCATTCAATACACTAATAGATTTATTATGAACGTATTCAATAGAATAGAGCCCTTTGACTCTAAGATCTCTGAGCAAGGTCGAAGACACCATGCGCAATCTGAATAGCGGACCGGTTAATGCCTGACCTACGGCGATTTCGATTTCTAACGTATCTTAACCCGTTATGATGGCTCCATCTTGTAGGGTCTGCTTGCATTTTACTTGATGAAGTTTTCACTTCTCATGTACCTATTGAGCTGCTCCTAACGTTTTAATTTATTTGAACTTAAGATACCTACATATATAAATTTAATATTTTAAAATATGTACGGTGTCTTTTCTGATTTAAATTGTGATTGTGAACGCAAAAAGTGGGGCGGTAAGATTTCACGGTACACATTCTTACAATGTATCAATACGAGTCTAATGAAAGTTTGTATTTCGTTGTTCTCACTTGATATATCGTCCGTAATAATGTTGTGGGAGAGCCATGCTGTTGAGGATGTAGCGTAAAAGGCCGGCTCTATCGGAGACCATAACCTTATAGTAATAGTAAAAGGTTGGAATAGTCTGTTGCACGTTTTGACGTGCAAGTGTGGAGGTCTTAAGCACTATAAGCACACAGAGAATTTGGTATAAGTAAATACTAAGCCGTGCTGCATTTGAAAAACTTTGCTATACCCACCAGGAGTTTATGGACCCTTGTCCACAATCTCTTGGTATCTCTTCAGATCTGTAAAATTCATTCGTCATTCGAAATTATTAAGAAAACCAATTTATATCCCAATAGCTTCCAAAACAAAACTTCTTGGTGTTGCGTATGGCAAAATATTAAATTACTTCTTACATAAATCTTAAATCTTAAAGAAACGGCAATCATTCCATAATGATCTATGAATTATTTTTAATTTGTATTGGTCCGGCCGATTTGTAAGTCACTTTCATTTTTTAAAGGCCGGTTTCTGAATGTTAATTCTTCGGAGTAGCATTATTTTTTTGGTGGCAAGTTACTTCCGAAACAGCGAAGGTGAAGTTATGGTATCGGTTTCGTAACCTTTTTTTGAGATTACCAAGTCATAAATTCATACTAATATAATAAAGCTGAAGAGTTTGTTTGTCTTAATATTCTTCGAAATTGTGTGTTTAATAATGTAAGTAAGGAAAAAAATATCAAATATAACTAACTAATTATTTGTCTTTGTTTTAGTATTTTCTGTTAAAAGCAGCATAGTTTATTACTAATTATTATTATGATTGTTTTATGTAGATGTTTTTATGAGGGCACAAATACTCAACAAATAAGTTAAATGACAATAATATTCCACGTCATCCACAAGTTATAACACTAATATTTACGTCCTTTATAACGTGTAGTGAAACGATGGAAATTTAATTTTATGAAATTGTACAAGCGGAATTTATGAAAACATTTGAAAATTTTCTACGTATACGAGTAATTTAATAATTAGTGTCGTGGATGTAGATATATTTTCTGGGAAACTCATTCTTTTATAAAAACATTATGGAATGAAATACTCTTACATTGTGTAATGATAATGTTACTTGCATTAAAATATTTGTTACAGGTACAGCTTATACATAATATTATCTCACACATGATAATTTGATACCATAATAGGTGGAGTTAATATTATGAACTTGATTAGAAACTTTAACAACCTACCTACGATACATATTTGAATAAATTCATTACCAAAACATGACTTTCAATATTTAGGTCCCAATAATAAATTAATAAAAAATAACTGCGTCCCCGGTGTAGTAGTGAGAGCGCTGGGCTCAAAAACAGCTGAGGTCGTGGGTTCAAATCCCACGGGGAACACCACCGCTTTGCGTAGGTTTTCTCAGTTTGGTTAG
Organism: Nomophila noctuella; assembly: GCA_958496325.1. NCBI lineage: Eukaryota > Metazoa > Arthropoda > Insecta > Lepidoptera > Crambidae > Nomophila > Nomophila noctuella. Next base: position 517,485 of record OY292491.1, on the reverse strand, counting down.
GATGTTGCAGGCTTGAATCATCTGATTTTCCGATAATAACGATGATTCCTTCCTTCGGAAGGCACGCTTAGCCGTTGGTCGCGACTTTGGGCCAAATTGTCTGGTTTCCCTTGTAAGGGTTATGGAGGTCAGACGACAGTCGCTCCATCGTAATAACCAGGCTGGTAAATTCCCTGGGTTCCGAGGCAATGACCGAGGATGCAACCGGGAGAAGCGCTGTGAGGTGATGAATGAAATCAAAAGTATAATAACTAAATTATAAAGCAAGTATAATTTAAGAGGGGGTGTAAAAAATATCGCGTATTTTCAAACACATTTTAAACCTTGAAAATGAACTTCAAATGACCCGAAAAAAAAATCGTAGATATTCAAGCATCGTTCCTAAATAGTTATCACAGAAAATATTGAAAAAATTGCAATTTTCATTGATAAAAAAAATCTTGAAGTTGCGTCTGACTTGATTTTTGGTTACATTTATTTCCGAGACGATGCATTTTGGTGAACCAATATTTTGGCATATAATATAAAATTATATTATCTAAATATTTATCACAGAACATTTTGAAAAAATATCATATTTTACGAGTAATTCAAAGAAAACTAGTTTGGCGCTTACTACGTTCATATTCCGCGCAGCTAGCTATCGTCTGTCGCACCTGGCGCGTGCTCACAGGCATGTTTTGTTTCATCGGTTAGTCGCAACCTCTCCGTTGAGACGAGAAGACTATGATTCAGTACTCTCCCGGCTCGAAAAAATATTTCGTAAAATTATTATATGGATTGACGTGAATGACGGATCGGCCGAGAGCAGTATATGCAAGAAAGAACGATGCTTTCAAATAGTCGCTTGTTGGAAGACTTAGTAGCAATTTGAAATTGAAAGTTTACAATTCCAGCCTAAACTATTAAAACTTATTTTTCGTAATCAGTTTTTTACTGTGTACAATAAATGGACGAATAAATTAGGTGTTGCGGCAATATAATGTGTAAATGATTTATTTTGTATATTACTGTTACAAGATAAGAGATTTACGATTTAGAAGTTTTTGTTTTGCTCCTTTGAAACGTGACATGACAATCTATACATAAAATATTTTAATATTTAAACTGTGCAAAAGGAACTGTATGACATAGTGAGAGTACGAAAGAAAATATATTGAAAAATAATGTTTATAACGAGGCAAGCTAAATTAAACCCGTTCAAAAAAATGGTGTTTCAAAAAGCAACTATCAAAGGAGACGGGCGAATCTGGGCTTATCGTTACACAAATAAAATATTTATCAAAAAAAAAATCTAGATTTTTAATTTTTAATCACGAAATATTAAGCCATTTTACCATGGGGTATTATATAAAATATATAATCATAATTATTATTGACCTTCGTTACTTCCTAGCTTTACTGTCACTTTTTTAACAATGTTGCCAAGTGAATTAAAGTAATGATATAAATAAAGGAATGATATAAAATAGAAAATCAAAGCAAAAAAAGTGAATCAGTGTTTTTTTCTTTGTATTATGTTTTAAAAAAACGTTTAAAATAATGGATTGTATAATATAACAACGTTTTTAAAAACATTGTAACAATAAATTGATCAACAGATTGTTTTTTTTTTCTTGTACTGGCAACAAAGTAGAATTCATGTCGCATCAAACGTCAGTTGTCAAAAAAATCATATTATTTACGATGGTGGATATTTCGTTTTGTTGTGTCTTCATGTGCTTTTATTATTCAATTAGTGTTGTTTTGCGACTTTGGCTACGTATAAAGGATTCTGACGGTTATTGCTTTAAACGAACAACCCACGCTTTTCTTAACGGACTTAGTTTTCTTGCCTACTCGACTTACTTCAGCTATAACGACCGGATTTCGAAGCAGAATACAATGAGTGATCAACGACTTCATTGTATCAATTGCGGCATAGCTAGCTGGTGGCGTTTGTTTGTATGTTTAATCGTTTATGATGAAGTAGATGATCAATAAATAAATTGAGAGAAATGTGTTTTTCATTCATACTCATACCCATCTACATTAATGTTATAAAGAGGAAAGATTTGTATTTTTGTTTGTCTATTTGTATGTTTGTAATTCTTTAACTATTAGAAAGCTAGATTCACCCTGAGTAACATAGGCTTCATTTTATCCAGATACGGGAAGAAGTTGCCCCGGGTCGCGGGTGAAACCGCGGGAAACAGCTAGTCTTTTACAATAATCTTAGGAACCGCAATGTGTTAATGTCCTTAAATACAATCTGATAAAATCTAGTCAGAAGCAGTCTGTAAATACAACGTGCGAGTACTGAGAGTTTGTACGAATAACTTACTACGATGCAAATAATAAAACCCTATATCTTTTTTCTCCTGTGTAGCAGTTGTGAAAAAGTTATTTTATTTGAAATGGAAGGAATATCAAAATAAAATAGTGTAGAAATGGTTGCTGTAACGTCAGGCCCAATATTGTATGGACGTTCGCCCGGCTCCTTTCTTGTCTATAGATTACTGCTTCCTAAAGTCGATAGTAGAATTTTTCAGTATTGTGCTATTATTATTGACGATTTAAAAGTGCCACACCGAGATCTACGAGTCAGTCACAGTTCTATTACGTATCGAAAAACAGTTGCTATCATAGATGCCATTTGCTGCCATGTGTGAGGAATCATGCAGATTTAAAACATTTAAAGTAAAATCAAAAATTAAAAGACAAAATTAAAATTTAAAGATTAAATTAAAATTCACAAAGATTTTGTAGTTAAAAAAACATATTATACGATTATTAATTAAATAACTTGCGCGTACCTTTGCGTATTAATAACTACCAGAAAAAAGTACAATACAAGTCACTCAAAGCATAAACAAAATAAATCATTATGATACTAACATTTATGTATTACTAGCTTTCCACCGCTTAGTTACGTCATCCTGCCTCCAATACTCTCTTTGACAATTTTTATCTGATTTACTTTGAATACTGTGCGGAATCGCCCGAAACAAATTGAAGTGGCGACCTCTGTCTCATTGCGTTGAAGTCATAGGACGAGAGGGGGCCGAGGAAGCGCGCGGGTGCGATCCGATGGGTGTCTAAATTGATGCGCCCTCTTAAGATTTTATTTATTGACATTGTGAGCAGAGGCTTAAAAACAATAAGATTTAATTGTGCTACACCAATGAGTGTTGTCACTAACTTTTCTAAAGCACTCAGTAGCTCGTTTTGTATTCCACGTCTTTACAATGATGCAAACAATGAATTAAGAGTACATCGAATGAGACACTAAGCGATGGGGATAGGGAAAAAATTCTGCACACTGCGTTTCCTCGGAGTAGCGGGAATGCGGAACATCTCAGCTGAATGCGTTTTTTTTCCGACACCAATCGTCTGTTCCCACCAGATTGCTATACTTATTACTCTTAAGGAGAATACAGACGTCCCTTTGCCTCTACTCTTTTGCTATCCCATGTATCTTATCAACCTTATATGCTTAAGGTTTTATAAGTCTTGAACACGCAGTTAAATTTCTAAATCCAGAGAGTATAATATGATATGTCATGGGATGGGGCATAATGAGAAGTTTTATATCAAAACTAGCGGCCGACCGCAACGCCGTCCGCGTGAATTTCAGTTTCCGCATATCACATGGACTATCCAATACAATAATATTTTTCCAATTCTTTATTTTCTTAAAATTTAATATACTCGTATGAGGGTAGAATCAGTCTTCATTTCTAAACATCATTAATAGGTAGGTATAGATTGTCTTGAGATCTGCTGCGTGCTGACATTTTATTTCACACTTAAGTGGGTCAATCTTATTAATATTTAATTAATTTAAAATCAAAAGTCGTTATATTGGAGTTGTTGGTAATATTTCGAAATGACCTAATTTCAGTGGAATGTTTAATGCCGTGACCAATTTGTTAAGAATCATAATCAATTAATCTTAGTTTAACATTATTTAATTGAATCATACCGATATAACTTAACGTAACATGTCAATATTTACCTGGTCTGTTATTAATAAATCATATTTCAAATGTTCTCAATCATATAAGCTTCAGTGATGCACTTATTAATCGTTAATCAACTACATAAGAATTTTACTTTACTGTTATCGAGCAGACACCACGTCCTATCACGTTCACTAACTATAGTTTTGGATAGTCCAACGTCTCATTAAAATATTCATTCATACAATTACTTCCCGTTAATTTAAACACCTCACCATTTTAGTCTTAACACAACACACTGTATAATGAATGACAAGCAGTATTCCTATTCAATTCATTGAATGAGCTCCCTTCAAGAGCAGTAATTGCACCTGCGATGTTTGTTGCATAAGCGTCAGTTCCGTATGAGTGCGCCTTTAACTGCGCGCACGCATCGGGTGCAACGTTTCCCGGGTTTTTGCGCCGGTGCCAATGACCCGATCTGCGCCGGAGTCTAGCGGGCTAGCCTTTGATAAGGGCTCCGTTTCACTGAGTCGCTGAATAAATGGTACATTACTAAAAAGCTCAACATTGCATGTGGGAGATCCGATATGCTCAATATCGGATTTTCGGCTATTTTATTTGAGTCTTGGAAGTTGTTTTTTTTTTTATATATCTCAAATATACTTTTTAACAGCTTTTCGGCAGTCATATTGTCTTCGACGACAACGACATAACTAAAATATTCTTAAATGAGCTATATGCCTTTATAAATGTTCGTTGGTAGGTCTGACAGAACAAAGTTGCCGAGGTCATGCATGGCATTTCTCAGAGTCGCGACCCATTAATAAAAGCAGCAGCGCGAACGTGGTTCTCTCACAATAAAAACACTTTTTTCTCATATCACTATAAATGCAAGATACAGTATCAGTATCTACGCAGATCACTCATCTCTCATAATATCTCATCTCTTCATAATTTATAATTTCCTAACTATCAATATGCATCCATTTGGGTGGCTAAACTTACGAAATAGTTATTTTTGAGTGCTATGGCTAAGGAAATGTTGGGTTAAACCAATCTACTTAAAATATCGAGCTGTCTGAGAAAAGTAATTTAGCTGCGTTTTGAAGTCATGTAATATCCTGCTCAGTGATTAAGCTGTGGAGTGCAAATCGACTGGCGGTGGCAATCTGAGTGCGTTTAGTTGCAAATCTAGGGCTAGATTGCAAAATTTACCTGATGTGCAGCAGTCTGATACCAGACCTGTTACACTTTAATGAAATTGTCATTCAAGAATGAACTGACATCAAAATTACCAGCGGCCGGCAGACCGACATAACTGCAGAGAGATTAACCTTACATATTTTTCGCGTTTTCATAGCTCCAACTTCCAGACTCCGAACTGTTTTGATGATTTGTTTTTACCTGGGGCTTTGCCCGCGTTATGAAGATTCCTGTTTTCTATAGAAGCATTAAATCGGGATAAAAAGTATTCTATTACCCAAGTCAGCCCATATTGGTATACTATTCAATAGATTTTGATGAAATTTGGTTATTTAATTATTAAATAGTTTTAGCGTGATTTGCGGACAAACAACCAAACAGACAAACTTTCACATTTTTAATCTAAGTATGAAGTATGATTTAGCCTGTCCCTTGGTTTAAACTACCTATCAAAGACGTCATCTAAAAGTGCAACGTAACTATTGATCGTGGGCGTCAAGATATACATCTTGCACAAGTATCGTAATACGGTGTTAAACTCATATTGACCAACCTGGTTCACAAAGAATTCTCAACAGTTGCCTACACCCATTATTTCTGTGTCATCAGTTAGTCACGTACAAACAAACATTACGGCTTACCAGAGTAACTCAATTAGAGTTCCGTTGTTCTAAATTGACCGTTACGCTCATGATTTTCCTACTTAAATGGATGTAAGATGGATGTTACGGTGGTTAATATGTAAAAGCTAAGGTATTTTTTCTATAGCAGGCATCTTGATATTATCTTAAATCTAAATACCAGGTTTGCATATTGCGACATAGAGACGTGATGTTTTTTTTGTTATATTTTTTTTCTTAATCAGTAATAAATACCTTAGACTAACACACCAATTGCCTAGCCCCATACTAAGCTCGAAGCTTGTACTATTGAAGCTAGGGAACGGATATTGTATATTACATGGACATACTTAAACTTAAATACGTTTATAATATTTATGACTCGAGTACAAATGCCGATGCTCATCACACCAAACAGTTGCCCCTAGCGTGATGCGATCCCGCGACCCTTTGTTTTGTAGCCAAGGTCTCTGACCACTAGATCAACGGGTCCGTCAAATATGCACACACTGGATCATTTCTGTTAATCAACTATTCAACCAAGAAATGTCGGTTATTGATCATGAAATGTAGAGACGCAACAATTGAATAATTACTGAAAAAAAGTAACGCACTTTTTCCTTAAAAACCAACGATGGAATCTTTTCTATACAATTAAGTCGTAGATGGTCATATCTGGCATACCAATTAAATTGAATTGAATATAATAGTAATTAACAAGATGAATTTCGGCGCGAACGTTTTCATATAAACAAACCTCAGACTAAGTCAAACAAAAGTACCCACCCACAGGTCGCGAGCCAGACACGAGCGCGGCAGAACAGTTTCCACGATCATCATGGCCTTCTGCGGCTCCCATGACATTACTCATTACTTTTTAAGATCATGGTTGTCTATGTTTACTTAAAAACTTAAATAACTGTCTAGTTTACTTAATATTTGTGATAATCTTTGCGTTAAAAAAATAGAAGGGTCTCTATTTCATGCATGTTTGCTTAGAACTTTTGAAACTTACGAAGCGGATTTAATGCGGTTTTGAATAGGTAAAATTATGTGTGAGAAAGCACGTTGGTATTAAGATCACGTGACTCATAATATAATAACATCGATCAAGAAAAGTCTGTTCAATAAAAATCCTTACTTCTGAAATATGGGAAAACCCCCCAAATAGGCAACCCTGGTTCGCATACATCACACACACAAAGAGTACAGAATTATCTTCAAGACGAATCGTTTTTTATCTCAATGCAATTGTTCCGGTGAAAGTCGAGAAAGCATGATCTCGTGAACTCTTGACCATAATTTAGTAAAACTAAAATGGTACTAAGTGAGTACTTAGTCGGTAATTAGACTAAGTCGCTTTAGTTAGTACGTGCGTGTCCGGCAATGAATGGGCACCACAGGACGTGTCAATTGCGTAAAGTTGTTGCTAGATAATTAAACGCTTTATCATTTGATACCGGACTTGAAGAGTTACTTACCACCGAGATTTCCCCAGATAATGATAACTATAAATTGCTAAGCGTAAACTTTTTCCGTCGACTTGGGGAAACCTGTGGTTAATTTATTATGCCTGTGTTATTTGGTTTTAAAGTTAATATTGATTATTAGTGATAGAGTGTATGTAACTAGACATATTAAATCTTGGATCTCCGTGATAAAGGATTCTAGTGCAGTATAACTACATCGGGAGAAAACTCACAGAAAATCATAGGTTACAAAGTATTACTTTAAAATAGTTGGCCGATTTAATTGTTAATGAAAATATCAAATGATCCCATATGTTAATACGAAAAAGGAAATAAACGAATATCCTAAAGATACTAACTTGATCTTGTCTTTGCGTTGTGTGCTATCCGGTTAACGACACAATTTAAAAGCATTTAGAGCGAAACATGATTTGAATCTTCGACTTATCTCCGCTTTCCATATTAATCTAACCACAAGCTTACTCAATGCGGTCTTTTTGACTGATAAGACTTCTTTGTGTGTGATGAAAATTCTACCTCCAGAGCAAAAACCAGTCTTGTTAATTCAGGTTCATAGTCAAAGCGTAACCTGGGCTCCGAGTAAATGGCAATGGATACAACTAGAACAGGCGCTCGAATGATAATGATGTGTGTAATGGAAATTGTATACGCGTTAACAACTTGCCCATCTGATGGTTTCAAATGTATCCTACACCAAAGACAATAACCATCAACTCATAGTCAACCGTATAATTTTTAAGGTTAAATATTTTGAGGTGACATTTGCCACGTAAATTTGCTGTAATTTGAGTTTTTGCCTCCTCAAATATTAAAACAAGATGTTGCAGATAGTTACGGTCTATTACTATTAAACTTTTGTTCATTATCATACATAGCTCCGTCCAAGTAATAGGCTTTAAAATTAGAATGATTAATCTTTAGATCAACGAGGCGTGGACGTAAGTAAACAATATCCATAAACGTGTAGTATTTATAATTATACAACTTGTATGTATATTGTTCAAATGAACAAAACACAAATTAAAATCAGAATTAACATATTAACGTCTGCAAGTTAATAACTCTTAGATGATGAATGCAGAGATGACTGATCATTAAAGTACAGCTACAATGTGTAATGAAAATGTTTTGTTTATTTTGGTTATTTAGTGAGGTAATGTTACGTGGTCTTAGAATCCATAACGCTACATTTTAATACCTACACAGAACTGTAATGATGTTACAGCTTGAAGTTAACATGTTTATAGGTTTTTTATTTTTTCGATGGTTGACAAAATAAACATTTTAATTTAAAATAATATCAACATGTTTTAAATTTTCATAACAATTTTGTGGCGACACAAATGACCACTCTTAACTTTCTATAGGTTTTGACACTTTCAATCTTAAATACAAGATTCATATTCTTTATAGCATTACCGACTAGGTTTAAATTAATATTTATAATTTAATAACAAAATTTAATAATAAAAGTGTTCTTCTAAAAATAGCTACTCCATAACTATTACGGTTTTCAAGTAAGTACCTAATAACTCTCAGAAATAAATCTTAAACAGCTACCATGCACTGTTGTGCTTTGTAAGCGGTTGTCGTGGTGGGAAACTAATGTTCTTTCTAGTATATTAACACCTCAATAGAATCATAAATAACACAAAAGAGCAACGAATCTACCTCATAAATTCCAAAAGAGATACTTAGAAACGGTTTTGAGCTGTTTTCTCTGTTGACTTTTTTAATAGTAATTGTTGCGCTGGGTACAGGGACCAGGGGAAATGTTAAGTATAGCAATTTAGTACAATAACTTTAGTATATATGTAGTGCATTTACTTTTTTCATCATTAAAGTGCTGTTATATTTTGTAAATTGATAGCAGATTGCTTTGTAGATAGTTAATTTTTAGTCACCCTCTACTATTATAGTACAGTCAGAAGAAGTTTCACATTTGACTATTATTATGCAAGTAACATGAGCTGGACTTCTTTGGGGTGATATTGTGTAAAGGATTCCGCTATAAAAAAACTATCGCTATTCAAATCAAGATGTAACAAGACAAAGTCAAGTCGGGCGCATAGTAAATCCGGTACATCGCACGATATCAGATGTAGGATGCATGCCATGCGCAAACAAAACGAGTCTTGATTTTTAAATAATGCTGAATGCGTGATTCACGATGACAAGTTATGAAGTTTTTCGTTAAATCTCCCATGAAGAAGAAAGTAAAAGTTTTCAAAGTTTCATGGCTCGATGAATTGATATTTAGTACATAAATTAAACACTTCCTTTTGTTTTACTTAACTAGAACTAAGTAATTACTTAAAATAAAAATCGAAATCACATCACATTTTTCCGGATCGTCACTTGCCTCTTCCAGATCCCCAATAGGAAACAGATAAAGCAAAAGAAATCGGAATACACACGGCCATTTCTATATTGTGCCGAAGTAAGTCACATCTCACGACCGAGTTATTTTGCCGACACACCTGCAATGTTGTGCGGTCCGCACACACTTTATACCTTCGACTTAAAGTTTATAATTGCACGGTTGCAGGTGGCAGTTTAAAACGTTAAATGCTAGCCTAGTTTTGTAGCTTATGCCGTAATGGCGATGACACCGTCTCTTTCTTCGGCTAATTAATTTGCTCGGGTTAGAGAAACCCATGAGAGCTATCGTTTATAATTTTTGTCGGGTTCCGTATCGCTACGAAGTTTTTGAATATGATACGCTTGATTATGCATTTTATGAGGTTAATTGTTAGAGCGGTATGAGTAGCAGTGTGTTGGATGTTGTAGTTGAAAGTTTTTTAATGCCGCCGGTAAATATTCATGAGATTGTTTTTTTTTTAAATATCTTTATCCATGCAACATCGAATAATAGCTCGCAAAGAAAAGACTGTTAGATGAATGACCACAACTATGTTCTGCTTTTTTGTTGTAACATTTTGTTTGACAAAATTTGTTCTAATTATTAAAAACCAGCGGCCGCCCGCGACTCCGTCCGCGTGGATTTCTTTTTTTCGAAATAAAAAGTAGCCTATGTTCTGTCTCAGGGTCTAAAGATTGTCTGTACCAAATTTCATCAAAATCGGTTGCGAGGTTTAAGCGGGAAAGCGTAACAGACAGACAGACAGACAGACAGACAGACAGAGTTACTTTCGGATTTATAATATTAGTTGGGATGCAAAAAAACAGCTCTCGCAAATCAACAACGCTCTGTTTATCTCTTTATCGAATATTGAAATTGAATATTTGAATGTTGGAAAACGTTATAAAGATATACATATGTATTTTTTTAAAAATACTTTTTATTTATTTATGATTATAATGTAAACGGAAGTAACTTTTGGATAGGATTCGCACCTTTCAGTCACTTAAAAATGTGTTGTTAAGTCCACATTTCACAATAACCTTTTTTTGGTTGCTCAAACGTTGGAAACAAAAAACTAATAGAAAACGTGATCTTTAGTTTTACGAGGTAGGAACACACTTAAAAAGCGCTGTATTAAGCCATGCCTAAGTAAATCTCTTAGCCGTTGTCAACACATTTTGCAATTAATGACGCAATAAAATTTAACAAAACAAAAACTAGTTAATTTTACGGTCCTTATAATTTGTAAAGATGATTGATACGCTTGAGTGTTGAAATTGGCTGACAGAGCCACGTCTCATCTGTTGGGCTTGAGCAAGACGGTTAGAGGAGAATAGTGTTAAGTCCAAAAGTCCACTGTTTTCGAATTTGATACATAACTAAAAGTATTCACTCATGTTTAACACTTCAGACTTCTTAACACACTTAACACACTTATATTGTGTGTCGAGTAGTTTTAAGAGAATATTTTATATAATATATCACTAGAACTTTTGGAACAGTAGAACAACTCTTGTATAATATGTTTTTTATGAGCATTATGAACTGATTTGACGAAGTCAAACTCTTTCACTATCTTAAGATCGCGGTGTCAATTGACGAAGTCCAAAAGAATCGCACTATTGAAGAATCCACGATGTCAATAGGATAGTTCATAAAATATTCTTCTGCATTGACACTGGCCTGACGAAACACCCAATATGATAGAATATCTGTACGTGGGTTATTGTAAAAGGTTAGCCGCTGTTACAAAATAACTAGCTAGGATACGTATTATCATGTATTTATTTATTTATCATTGAAGTACAATTAATTGATACCCCTCCGGCCGTATTCGGTCATGGCGGCCGATCTTATGATCAGCCAGGTACGCAGGATATATTACAGTGCATACACAGGTGCACTCCCTATTTCCTCACTCTCATAGTTCAGTGGGACAGCAATCTGACACGACCGTAGAGTGATCAGGCGCAGGACCAACGTCTTAACGTGTCTTTCGAAGCACGGAGGACCTCGAGCTTAAATTTTCCGGCACACATCCGATGACAGGCCTCTGCGAAAGTTGCTTAACTTTGATAATTGGCTGAACTTAATTAAAGTAATTGTTGACTTACATAGCGCCGCCCTTGCCAGCACGCAGACCAGCAGGACTGGCCACAGCCGAGCCATCGTGCCGCTCAGATCACTACACTGAACATCTTGTCTCCAGTCCGCGGCACTCACGCGCACTCATAGTCACACAGTCTTTGGAATCTGGAAAGAGAAATGGATTTTATAATACTGTCGCTGGTGTTTGATGGATAAGGAACATTTCATGTGTTGTGTGTTAACCACAACATATTTAAAACAAAAAACTAGTTTTTACCCGCGGCGTTGCTCGCATTATCAAGGTTCCTGTTTTATCCCATGGGGGCATTTAATCGGGATCAAAAGTACCTAAACCAGCCCATAACATGCCTATATACCAAAATTCGTTTCGGCTTGTAGTTTCGGAAAGTAGTTTCAGCTTGATTGACGGAAAAACATCCGAACAAATAAACTTTCAAATTTGTATTATTGGTATGGTTTGTATGGAGTATAATATGCTCTGAGATACTACATGGATAAAAAAGTTACGTCCAAACCTAGTCATGTTAGACAACTAGTAAGGCTATAATCAACGATCCCTTCGTAAATGAACCATACGTAACAAGCGGTAACTTGAAGGTGACAAAAAAGTATAAATCGGGACGAGTAAAAAATCTGCTCCCATTTCGTGTACGGCCATTTGTGAGTGGTCAGTAATAAAGCCTTATTATATGTTACATCAATGTCGTTCAAGACATTCGGTTTTGACGTTGTGTAATATCGAAAACACTTATAGCTGGCCGATTAAATGACAGCTCTGAATATCAATCACAAAATTTAACTTGAAAGCTTATGTGTTTTTTTATTGTATATTGCATTGCAATTTTATAATTTCTGTTGCTGCCAAAGCGAAGTTATCAATATCAAGTATTTTAAACATCGCTATTTTGTTTGTTTAACTTAACCTATAACTACTAAATTAAAGTTATACTAATATAATTAAGCTGAAGGGTGTGTTAGAGTAAGATCCCAGAGCCCCCAGACCTACGTCATTTTAGCAAAGCTGAAATTTTGAGGATTGTTAGTATAATGTGTTATTAAGAAGGTATGCGCACCCACTACCTTGAAAGCGGGGCCGTTTCTCAGGTAGCTTCGTGCTGCGTGCATATAATGCAAACCGTAAGTAACGCCTGCCTCAATGTTCACTGCAATGAGTACTGACATCGTTGTGTCGTGAGCGGCGACTGCAGGCATTCCTTCATCCTACTACTATTATAAAGGCGAAAGTTTGTATGTGTGGATGTATGGATGTGTGGATGTATGGATGTATGGATGTTTGTTACTCTTTCACGTAAAAACTACTGAATGGATTTGAATGAAACTTTACCACAATATAGCTTATACATCAGAATAACACATAGGATATTGGAAATCGAAATCCACGCGGACGGAGTCGCGGGCGGCCGCTAGTTAATAATATTCAAGACGTCTGGTAGAAGTAATGGCACACGGAAAGTGTCTGGCAATAGTATTTTTAATTCTACATAATATACTCAAAAACATATTTGAAAACGATCTTTGCTACTTTAACGTAGGTTAGCTATTTTTTTTGTACCTTTACTTCGTGCTACCTGAGAAACGGCCCCGCTTTCAAGGTAGTGGGTGCTCATACCTTCTTAATAACACATTATACTAACAATCCTCAAAATTTCAGCTTTGCTAAAATGACGTAGGTCTGGTGGCTCTGGGATCTTAGACTATGTTGGCCTACTGGTTGGAATTGAAATGTTTTTTAGTGTTGGATAGTCCATGTGACTAGGAAGGCTTTATTATGCTACAGTATAATCGAAATGCACGCGGACGGAGTCGCGGGCGATCGCAAGTGTTGAAATAATTCTTCAAAATGTATCTCATGTGTCATTTATAATCGATGGGAATTCACCGCGTGAGAAAGACCACGACCTGACCAAGAGTCTCACTGTTGGTGCAAGGGAAGGTTCACGACCAAATGCGGCATCGAGGCAGTTACGAGTAAATGTTTCCCGTCCCGGTGTTATGATACTATGCAATTTAATAGAAATCAATAAATTAGCGTACGCCGGAAGGCCGGTTGCACAGCTATCAGTCACCACTGATAAGAATCGAAAGCAAGCTTGATTCATAATGGGCTAGATTACTATCCAACGATCGACGTTTGAAATTTTATCGAATCAAAATGAATAAATTGAGGGTTTAAGCGCAAGAATGCACGTTTTTTTATCTCGATGAAATCAATTAGGGAACTATCATATTTAAATAACTTTTTTGTCTCCATTTTATGAGTGAATATGTATGTACGATAATATTCGCAAATGGGTGCTTTGATTTAGAGTCATCGACTTTAATATATGTATGTAAGTACGAAGATAAGCATGCAATTAAGTAATAACTGTCATTTTTCAATTTTCTGGACTTGTACTGTGCAGACTAAAATGCTAAAGCGGGTGTTTAACTGGATAGACCAATGTACTGTTTTTGTCTTGCATCAGTAAATAATATCAAAATATGCAATCGTACCAATATAAAGAGACATGTTCGCATAAAACATTATAATATCTTCAGATCTATAGCGTACAGAGCACGCGAGTCCGGGCTAACGGTTGCGTACGGTGCCTGCGGAGTCCCGGCGGTTGCGACGTCCGACTGTTGGCGATGTGTTAATTCGATAATTCGCACGTTGCCTTTACGTGTAGTCCAGTGTTTTAGGTTATTTTTGTTTGGTTTGTCCCGGTTTAAAATAGCGAAAGGACTTGCTGACAAAAAGGTTGATATTATTGACAAGTTACTGAATTTTATAAGCTTTTTGAGATGTGGCGTGTGTTTATTGTTGCATTATCATCATCATCAGCCTATCGGAGTCCACTGCTGGACGTATGTCTCTCCTAGAGCTTTCCATTTAGCTCTCCTTGGTAACTCGCATCCAATTCCTGCTTTGAGTGCCAGCCAAGTAGGAGAAATAACAAATTCTAGGTAACCATCTCCACCCGAGGGCATTGACAACTTGACTATAATGACCTATCGAATGGATAGGAAGGTCATTATAGTGAATAAGCCATCAGTTTGTACCAAATCCACCAGATTTCTTGGAGACCCCTCAGAGCATTTAAACACTATGTTTATCTTCTCCCAGTCGCGGCAACACGTTTTTTCCTTCCACTCACTTCCATTAGCTGTCAACTCCACATGCACAACTGTCAGTTCCGTCTATTCAGTTATTGACTTGACCGAAAATATGCGACCGCAGCTCACTTTATAATTTTAGTCGGCATTTGTACTCGAGTCATGGATGTACATAAAAAGAATTTGAGTATGTCTGTCCGTTCCCTAGCGTCCATAGTACAAGCTTCGAGCTTAATTTGGGGCTAGGCAATGAGTGTGTGAAATTTGTTTATTTATTCATAACGTGATGATACTTCTGCATGGTGTGTCAATCATTTGAAATACGCAGGCGGCAGGCGCAGTCACGCCGAACTTCGGGTGGCGTATTTTCGGCCTAGTGTGTTTAAGTCCTTAATATGCAGTTTAACGCGGGGCTATGCCTGCTTTGTATTTCTGTAAGCCTGTGTTATTTAAAATACATTGGAGACGTAGGTAGTCACGCGGAACTTTGGATGGCGTATGTACTTTCGGCCTAATGTGTTTAAGTACCTAATATTCCGTTTAACCTCATCCTAAGCTCCACGCAGGCAGGGTACCGGTGCAGACCGGTGCAGGGTCCCGGGGCGGTCGTGCACGCCGCAACGATGTGTTAATTCGATAATCAGATGCGTCTGTGATGCTGAACGTGCACGGGTCGTGGGGGGCCCGCAGGCTTCCTCCGTGAGATGACGGCGTGTTGTTGTTTACGTCGATGTATTATAGAACGTGCATAGATTTCAATAGATAGGCCCCGGCACCAGAAAACTGTGGTTTAATTTTGATTGATCTGATGTATGTTCCAATATGCTGACACTGAGGAAAAAAGGCGACCGCCGCTTAACATTTTAGTGCCAATTTCAGAGCGATCGAAGTGCATGTCTTATGATTTAAATCGATGATTTCATGTATGTTATTATTATTCCTCCTTGAGTCGTGTTCCTCATTACTGATCGTGATCATTGTATGAAATGAAACCAACATAAACTCTCTTGGCAATTTTAATGTAGTGGTTTGCCATTGACTCCTCCATGTCGCACACTTGTAGTGTGTAGCTCTTACCACGAGGCTACCGAGCTGTTATTATTATTAAATTATCAATTTTTTTTATGGATTTTGGATCTAGATTTCTTCATAAGATAACGGCCTCAATGCTTACGTGCATTTAATGTATTTCATCTGATGGTATAAGTGACTAATGCCACCCATAGACATCTTCTGTAGCAATGATGAACCATTGTTTAGTGAGTAAATTGAGCTACGCAATACCATCATTGTCATGACACTGACTTTTACAAAATTATTTATTTCACATTACGACTAGAGTTACTTGTCCGCAATCTTATATTTAAGTGCAAAATCATTTCTTAAACTTTATCAGAAAGCCGAATTATTGATAATTGATTGGTCCCGCTCACTTCGGCTACACTTGTGTAAACCATTTTCATCACATTCAAAACCTTCTATTTAAGTTTTATCTTAAGTAATTTGGCGGAAAAGATTACTAAGCCCCTAAAACGCTCACCTACTAACGCATTGAACAGTGCACGATTCTGTGTCTGACTTAATTCCACATTTCTTCATACAAATGTCCATGCAATTACACTAGTTGTGTAAGCGATCTTCATGAATTATTCAGTTATCATAACTGTTTCGTAATATATGCCCGTAAATCTTGTTAATATGTTAAAATTGCAGTCTTTTGTGCTATTTGTAAAGATATGCGGATGCTGGTTATGGCATTTTTCCTTTTATTCGCAGTACTTAATTGATTTAAATGGCGTAGGAAAGTTCGTTAGTTTTGAATAAATTACTATGAAGTTGATTAAAAAACATAACGTTATTGCAGACGCGTATTTTTGTTTTTGTAAAGCCTATGCTTAAAAAACTCACAAAAGAAACACTTAAGAGATGCTCACTTGGCGCAAAATACCAGCATGTACTTGTTGCATTTACTATCGATATTTTATTCTGATGCCCAAAATGTCATATCGTAGGTATAACAGTCGCTTTATTTAAGATTAAATCATTTAAATTTATGTTCTTTGATTTATTAAAATACGAAAAAAAAACTAGATTTTAATTAACACAACAGGGCTTAGTTGATGAAATGTCACGGCCATCACCAGAAGTTAAGACATCGAGAGGTCTCGGCCCGCGCTCCGTTACATATTCAGTCTCGGTTCATCGGTAATCGATTCAACGGATCCGATTAGCGTGTACTGCGAACAACAATCGAACGGGTTTTACTCGAATACAGACTTGAAACAGTCATTTCGATCGTTTAATGTTTAAAATTAGATCGAATTTTGCATACAAGATTATCTACGCAGTTTTTTGGTGCATGACACGTTGATTTACATTAACAATGAATTGTTTTTTTCGAGAACGAATTGTTAAAAAATTCACCCTCCTGGTGGATAAGATCAGTGGATTTTTTTATTTATTTAAACAATGAAGTAAACTTTACTCTTGCTGCTTCTTTACTTAATTATCTATACTCCAGTCAAAATAGACAAAATTAAGACTCAAGTTTGCATTAATTCCCAACAAGCTGGATTTTTGTGCAGGCCTTGAATACGTCATTACAAATGAAATGTCAAAAGTCCCCATCGATCCCGCTTGTGCGTTGTTTTTTATTCGTGGTCAAAGGGCCCAAATTGGCGATTTTTGCTTATATCTCTGAAACTAAGAGTGCTATCGAAAAATAGTTCAGGTAAAGTTTGTAGATCGTAAAATTGTCTACCTAAAAGATCTCCACACTTTTCTTGTACAAAGCAGCGCTGTCGAGATATCGCGACTATAAGCCGCAGGAAAGTCGTATTTTCGAGTAGTCCACATTATGCAATTACAATAAATTGTGTTGAGTAGTTTATCTGAAGCAGGTGGCAGTTAAGTATGGATTGGCTCTAAACTATTATTTACCAATTTCCAGCCCCAATTTTCAAGATTTAGATCATTGAAGTCAAAAAAGACAAAATGATGTATCAAACTTGCATTCATTCCCAACAAGCGGGACTTTTGTGCAGGCCTTGAATACGTCATTACAAATGATATGTCAAAAGTCCCCATCGATCACGCTTGTGCGTTGTTTTTTATCTGGACTGAAAATCTTCGGATCCTATTTCTAACCTTTCTGGTAGTCAAACCTCAATGGTCCCCATAGAGACCTTTACTCCTTACATGAAATAGGATCGATAGGCGCGAAAAAAAATTTTTGGAATTTTCAGTACAAAATGTATGGGAAAAGTTTATTGCGCTTTCTGAAAAAAAGTTTCATGCCAATCGATCCTACTACATGTTAGGATTAAAAGACTTTATCAGACCATTTGAGGTTTGAGTACTAGAAATGTCAGAAATCGCAAAAAACTTTTCCCATACATTTTGTACTGAAAATTCCAAAATTTTTTTTTCGCGCCTGTCGGTCCTATTTCATGTAAGGAGTAAAGGTCTCTATGGGGACCATTGAGGTTTGACTACCAGAAAGGTTAGAAATAGGATCCGAAGATTTTCAGTCCAGATAAAAAACAACGCACAAGCGGGATCGATGGGGACTTTTGACATATCATTTGTAATGACGTATTCAAGGCCTGCACAAAAGTCCCGCTTGTTGGGAATGAATGCAAGTTTGATACATCATTTTGTCTTTTTTGACTTCAATGATCTAAATCTTGAAAATTGGGGCTGGAAATTGGTAAATAATAGTTTAGAGCCAATCCATACTTAACTGCCACCTGCTTCAGATAAACTACTCAACACAATTTATTGTAATTGCATAATGTGGCCTACTCGAAAATACGACTTTCCTGCGGCTTATAGTCGCGATATCTCGACAGCGCTGCTTTGTACAAGAAAAGTGTGGAGATCTTTTAGGTAGACAATTTTACGATCTACAAACTTTACCTGAACTATTTTTCGATAGCACTCTTAGTTTCAGAGATATAAGCAAAAAACGCCAATTTGGGCCCTTTGACCACGAATAAAAAACAACGCACAAGCGGGATCGATGGGGACTTTTGACATTTCATTTGTAATGACGTATTCAAGGCCTGCACAAAAATCCAGCTTGTTGGGAATTAATGCAAACTGGAATGTCTATTTTGACTGGAGTACTAAGAAGCTTACAAAGTTACAGAACATTCAGCGATAATTCCTAGCAAAATGCTTCTCACTGTTAAGTCTACTGACACTTTTTACCGTCTATATTTATGTAGTAAACTACGAAATCTGTTTGCCTTAAAAAACATAATAACCCTATAACGTAGAATCCGAAATAATGGACACGTATAAGAAATTATAACCAACAAAACTTATTCGTGAAAGATACCCACTTAAATTACATTTAGTGCTTTCTTGACCGATTTAAATGGCGTTCGGAAACATTAGCCTTGGAAAGCAGATAACAATTGTCAGGAAAGTCTAATAACAATAAATATTGCTTTTAAGCGCTAGAGTAAATAATAAAAACACTGCGATATTAATAGAAAGCGAAATAATGGGCCATGATTGTGACTAGGCTTGTTTAGTGATTAGTGGTTATGGAAATTACACTTGTAGATTTAACCTGTTGCGTCGACTTTTGCAAAAGTTGTAGCCTGAATGTTTTACTCTAATTTGCATTTCGATACGACATGGCATTTGGAAAAAAAAACACAAAGGTAATTAAGTATCTATAGATTTATTTTCCACCATTAATATCTGAAATCTATAGGCCTGTTCTCTCCACTGAGCTATTTATAATGGAGGCTGGAATGCGTTTGCTCAAATGAGTATACACTAAGTTGACGGCCTGTTAAAGATGTCCACCGTAGCCGTTACTTTATAAGCGGTAAATATTATTTTCAAGATTACATACACCATCATAATAACTGTTATGCTAAAATATGCAATTGTTAAGGATCACTAAGCCGAACAGCACTAGTAAAACGCATATCATAAATTTTAAATCGATGTAAAAGAATGACCATGCCAGTAATTATAGTGCTTCTAAGAAATTTTACTAGAATCCAAAGCTTCAGTCGTTTGTATTATTAATATTTAACGTTTTATCAACTCTCACTGCGAGAGCGAGAAATGCTGTGGTTTTTAGATTAATTCCGCAAGATTATCTGCGTGACTCGGAGATCAATGTTAAGTCTATAAATAATCATGAACTGAGGCTTTTACTTCATAGTAAAAGCCTTAGTTCATCGAATATTTTTAATTATCTTTATTGGATACTAGCGGCCACCCGCGACTCCGTCCGCGTGGATTTCGGTTTCGCACACAGTGTTACATTTTAGCTTAAAGCCACCCTCGACAAATGGACTATCAACACAAAAAAAAATATAGTTCATACCCGACGACCCGCTTGGTGAAATAACAAAGAAGTTGACTATTAGACCAAGAGGTCGCGGGTACGAGTTCCGCACAGGATAAATTTGTGTGCTTGAACATGTATGTTTTTTTTTTTTTTTTTTTTTTTATCGAAAGACGATCAGGATGACCTGGTCTGGGTGATGTATGTATCTATTCAAGTATATTTTTCATACCACTGTCGGTTCTGATGTCTGTAACACATGTGATAACGTAATTATTATTTACAAAGTAAAATTTATTCAAAATGTACGTAAAGTTTCTCAGTGATTAAACTTTTGCTTTCCTATACATTAGAAAATCGATTGCTAACCCTTAATTAACCATTTATGCTTGACTTGAATACTAAACAACTATTTGTATCCGTATAATTAATTTGGAAGCTTTCATTTTGACAGATACTTTAATCTGATCATAATGATCATTGATGGATTCATTCGTGTTGATCAAAATTTATGAGAAACACTTTTAAGTCAGGTACCATGAAATAAAGTCATTGAAAGAAATCAATTAATTAAAATCCATTTAAGAATGATTAAAAATGAAAGTATAAATTGGTGGTGTTAGTGACGATACATATTTAATAAGTACTGCTTTAACTTTCGTTTGCGAAAAATTGTGTCGGACAAAGCTGAATCATGTTTTTTTCGAAATCGATTTTGTTAAATATTTTTTTTTTCCTGAGTAAGATAAATTAATTATGTTTAGGTGTGTTAACCTTATAAAAATCTACATATTTAGTATAGCCCAAAGAGTAAAAATCATAAAATTATTAAAGCTTATTAAAGTTTATCATTAGTTAATTAAAGCAGGCATTACTTAATTAAAGTAAAAAATAAATCTCACCATAATTGAATGGGCAACATCCAAAAAACAAAAAACAATGTAACAAAAATCCTTAATAACACAACACAGAATTTGACATATAATATTTCCGTTCAGAAATCGTCAAATCGTGCGCGTAGCTTTCGCGTGCGCGTGCGCAGTTCTCGCGGCGGAGACGGCTACTGGCGCTGATTGCGGTAATCAGTGCATCGGTCGGCTTGCATTGAGAAAATTGCGAAGCCTAACTGTGAAGATGTGCAGGCCTTCGGTGGACGCGGGCCATTATGCGTGGATTCTTTCGTCAAATTGCTTTAAGGGTGATGTTATTTTTCTATCACTGGGTAAAAATCAATCACTACCTGTGTTTGGAAAATGTTGCTATTTGCTGCCGTATTATATTGATATTAGCCCAATTTGGGCTAAGTTATTTAAGGCTTTTAAGAGGGTAGTGGAAACTCTCACGTGTCTTATTCACACCTGCAATTTGAGATAGGCTGCAGCTAAAATGTTTTCTCATCCGTACATTTACCAGTATTAAAAGTAACAAATTAAAGACACAAAAAAAATAGTATTACGAGTACAACTGCTGTGAAGAACAACACAAGAATAGATTTGGTTTTGCATCATTTCGATGTTGGTTGTCGAGGAGTATAATCTTAAAGAAGAGCGCGACACGCAGTCGATTTTTAAATTAGTCAGAATTTTCTCATTAATTATTGCCTTCTAATCGCCACCCTGAACTCATGTTTAATTGTTCGTTTATGCCTCATTGGTATACATCCACCCAAACCCAGTTAAAACAATCAGTCATCTAAACTTATAATGTAATAGCCAGTGTTTTTTTTGTTAATAAGTGTCAAAACGAAATGTTAACGGCGAATTTGCATGAATTACTCACTAACGTTTCCTTTTTTACTGTTCCTCTGGAATAACTTTCACTATTCCTTAATCTCGTGTGAAAGAGTGTGTCACGGTGGTTGACTTGACTCGAGCACGCTCTGCTTCTCCTGGTAAGATCTGGGCTTCGGCCGATGAGCTTGCAGGCACTATAATGTGGAGTACGCATGACACTGACATTGCAAATGAGCTCGTGTATTTCAAATTAACTCTTGAGTTCCATTGTTTGTATACGTTTTCATTCTTATATTATTTAACGGGACTAAACGCGATACAACTTGTATAGTTGGTACATGTATAGTATATGTATACCTACTACTTAGTACTTTAGACCCGTCAAATAATATAAGTATTAAAATGAAACGCGAAGCGTAAAATCTTACAGGTTTTCATTGTTGATGTTGAAAATTTATAATTTAAATAATGAATTAGCAAAGAGTTCACCTGTCTTGAGCCTTTATAATTATAATTAGAGATATGAATTGCAATGGTTTAAAAGTGAAATTGAAAGAGTGCGAATGTTTGAAGTTATGCCGCTTCTTTTACGTATCTTGAATCCTTTTTATATTATAGCCAATATTTGTACTTTAATACATTTGTTAAATGTGAGATAATAATGAGTTGAGCACATAATAGCTTCTTGTTATGTTTTCTATCAAAGTCTAAAAAATCATTAAGTAAACATTTACACAACAAAATATGTAAACGAATAAGAGGAGTTTAGAGATTTGATACTTTAGAAATGAAACTCGTCGGCTTTTCAATTATTAATTTATTATACAAACGTTAACGCGCTATCGTATATTCTATGCGTGACTCGGCATTATGCGTCCCTGCATCCGGTTCCGAAGTTTTTGTTGAACTTGTATTCTCCATAACATCAACAGACAATTTGAGATACAGTAGAACTCCAATTATCCGAACTCCGACTATCCGAATCGCCGATTATCCGAATCACTTTCAGAAAAAAAATTGTCCAAAAAAAGTCTAAGTGCGCTATTATTCTTCCCCCGCAAAGCCAGTGTTTGCGCATTCGCTCACTATTGTCCTTCCCTCCGCGAAGTCAGTGTAGGCACAACATGTGAAAATATCATGTTTGTTTCATTTAATTCAATAAAAAATAATGCAATATCAAAACGTAGTTTTTTTTTCTCTCTAATGGCAACTTTTTAAAAGAAACTCCGATTATCCGAATATTTGATTATCCGAATGGCACCCGGTCCCCATTAATTCGGATAATTGGAGTTCTACTGTACCTATATTTAAAGATCGTAAGCGTAAAACGTAACCTCCAGATTCAGTTCTCAAGCAACTTATCTTACCATAATCAGTATTTAATTACCCCAATTGACTTTCGCGCGTCCAATATAATTATTATACCTTTGATCACGATTTAACTTTCATTGAACCGGTTTCATCTTCCGTTTCCACGTTTCGCTGGTGTTATGCTAATGATATGTGCCGTAATACCAGCTCATCGGTCAACATCTAGCGCATTAGCGTGTGTATGTTAGTGTCACCTGACACTTCGATTATTCAAGACTGATGTAATATGCGGTGCTATACGATTGACTGACTTCCTTGCGGGGCTTCCTCACTTACAAGGTATTAGCACTGTCTTTTAATATTGAACAGCTTATTAATTTCCTGTAAAAAAACAAATTGACAATGGTGGCTTCCAATCGATCCACTAAGAATGCAATATGCAAAAGGTGGTCACCGGCTGTGAAAATAAAAGCTAAGCTATTGTAGAAAAAGCAAGAAAATTTTTAGACTTTCTTAAACTTTGATAACTTAAGCGCCAGGCACGAACCAATGGCCAAATGCAAAAACTTGTGAACATGTAGAGACAAAACTTACGATGATGCTTGAATGTCCCTCAATAGCGTCGTAGTGGATACAAATTCGTGACTCTTCGACAATTAATGAAAAAAATCAAGCAATCCCGATGTTTGGGAGTTTCTTTTTGCCTTAAATTGATAAGCTAATATCTCACATCTGAATAAATCCTTGGAAGCAATATGTCTCGGCATGAATTGAGGCGTACAAACCAGGGTGAGATTTAAGATCGCCAGTCGAGATTTCAAGACTGCCGTAAGTTCATCGTCCCAATTCGAAGGCTCGGCGTCTTAACTATGCAACTGGGCAAGATTTGCAACGTTACATTTACGAGACCGGTCAGTTTGATGCAGGATCGTTTAACTGGAGTGCAACTTGCAGCTAGAGTAATAAACTCTGAAGTGCTTAGCTCACAAATAGTTAGTTCTTGGTTAAATGAGAAAGATTTCGTTCGGTTAGACTGTTTAGGTGTAGGTACTTTATTGAAGTCCCCATATATCATGTGACATTCCATTTGGTTCCATGTGATTGTCCAAAAGTTAAAATATACACAATAAACATTTTCGAATACTATGAAAATAAACAAGAAACGTGTCCTAACAGCGTCTACTTAAAAATATTTAGTTAATTTAGTTCACATCAATAAATTCTGTGCAACCGCTTGATTTATGATATTTCTCAAAATAAGGCCATCAAAATGTCAGAAATGCATCCTAAATTCAATCCGACCGGTGACAAAACTATTTGAATGTTTATTAATGAATTGTACAACCTTGCAGAAGAGCACTTCATTTCATGCATAAAATTATTAAGTAGAATATTAATTTGAAAAGATCCAGTTAAAGTTTTATTATTTGCTTTAGCATAATCAGTATCGTAGTCTGAATATAAAGTATTCAGACTACCGGCCGCCCGCAGCTCAGTCTGCGTGGATTTCGGTTTCCGCCGAACATGCACTATCCAACACAAGGATAATAATAATTTATCATTTTGAACCAGTAGCTCTTGAGATAAGTCCGTTCAAACAAACCAACAAACAAACTCTTCAGCTTTATTAGATTAGTAAAGATTAAAATCCGTAGGTGTGATTGGCCAGTCGGTAATGTGGTAAGTAAGGTGAAACGTCGTGTTTCTTACTTTGCCGTTGGTGTTGTAAGAAAGGAAGCATTTCGACTGTCATAGCTCGTGGGCTAGTGGCATGATAATGCTACAATAATGAGAATGACTTGTGAGATACTCCAACGTAATGTTATATTTGGAGATCCTTTGCGAAAATAAAGTAATAACAGAAAGATGAAACAAATAGGTAATTTTCCTCCTCCTCCACGCGTCGGTCTCCTCAATGCTGAGGGTCGTGATCACCCTGCTGACGGAGCACTTTGTTGCGAATTATTTGCCGCCATCTGCCTCTGTTCGAAGCAGAGAGCAGCGCATCGTAGACCGTAGTTCCGAGGGTAGTGCGAATTTGGTCACTCGAACGCATTGGGCTCCTTCCTCTCGGTCTTTTCCCAGGTAATTTTACTTCTCTCTATTTAACCAGCTTCGTACCTACTGAAAATGTTTATTAGTAGCAGTTCAATTCTCTGTTCTAGTCTCTATTGATCTCAGCTAAAAATAACTACTTTATAACTAAAAACATCAATGTTGGGGCGGTGGGTTATATGGGTAAACAGGTACACCCAACAGTTGGTGGAGCCAGTGGGCCACGAGGTGTTGATTCGGCACATCTATGCTAATATAATAAAACTGAAGAGTTTGTTTGTTTGTTTGAACGCGCTCATCTCAGGAACTACTGGTCCGAATTGAATAATTTATTATTATTGCGTTGGATAGTCCATTTGACGAGGAAGGCTTTTGGCTATTATATAACTCGTATGAAACCGAAAACCACGCGGACTGAGTCGCGGGCGGAAGCTAGTTTTAAAATAAATGCTTTCATCGATCTTTATTTTAGTTTTTATGTGTGCAGAACCTTCCAACCAATAACTAAATCACTCACGGCCAGTCCATCGTCACGATGATATCTCTCGCATTTCTACAGAGCCAGAATTTCCGGATCGTCGAGCTTTTACTTTTACTGCAGAATGCAACAAATGTGCATAGGTCAGACAGCTATTTGTATATGTTTACCCTACATTGGATTAAGTAAGTTTCAAAGTTATTTTGCAATAAATGTGTGTAATGTTTAGGACATTATGTCATTGTTATTATGTGACATTTGTTTATTTATACTTTTAAATTAAGGATTCTCAGGACCGATTTCCCAAGGAGTTACAGACGTTTAGCATTCGCCTCGAAAAACAAATTGTTATAAAGAGGAAAACGTTAAGATCAAAGTTTCGCAACGTAAGATGTAAAAAAATATATCATTCTTAAATCTTACTTACACATTATATTATTATTCTACCACATTTTTTTCATGCTCAAAGGGCTCATTTTATTAGATTTGTATTTCGTCAAGTTATTCAATTTAACAATGTAGGTTTTTAAACTCGTGCTAAATTTTCTCATCTCTCTTAATTAATTAAAAAGACGGGACGAAACTAAGAAAACAAATACATACAATAGAAAGCGATGCCGTTGCAACTGGGTTGACATCATCATAAAGTTCTACTCGAAACCTAATAGAGTAAGATCCCAGAGCCCCCAGACCTACGTCATTTTAGCAAAGCTGAAATTTTGAGGATTGTTAGTATAATGTGTTATTAACACTTAAGGACGCGCGCTTCAATTTGCAACACAAACAGTCGCTACCGGGTCCAGCGGACCCAGAAAATATTATGTGTTTATTCTAAAACTTCTAAATGAAAATCGTTGATGTTTATAAATATCGTAAATAATGTCCAAAATAAAAACAAATCTTAAGTCAAATACTAATATTTATTGTTTTACTTAATCAAACAATCAGCACAAAAATAAAACGAATTTTGGCATAGTTTTATGACTAGTGTTAAACAAAAAGCTGTAAATTCTGTAAAGATATATTTTTTACAAATTTTTTTTTACTTTAATATACTGCTATAATGTATATACTAAAACAAAACGTAATTAAGCGATCAATTTTCATAGGAACTCGCAAAATCAACTTTCAAAATCAACTTATATTTTTTGGTGTATAATAATTTTCCATCACAGTTCTGCATTTACCTTTATAAAATTAAAACATATAAAAATTAGCACAAAGTTGTTCCATATGTACTCCATCAACTGGTGTATTACAGTTTACACAGAAAACCTTGGTTTTCCTGTCTTTCTTCCAGTTACAGAGACCGCAACGTACTTTTCGTCCACCCGTTGGCCCTTCCCGTGCGGTGGATGTTTCTGTTGGTTCTTCTTCTAGTAATATGTGTTGGATACGGGTTTTGATATGCTGTGATAATATTCTCTAATTAGTGTAGTCTCAAATTCTGGTTGCTTGCCATTTTCTACGAAATTAGGTAACAAAAGTAATAAACAAACATAAATAACATGATGAAAAAAACACTTACGTATTTAGTCGCTACCGGGTCCAACAGACCCATACATACATTTCAGGCCCTTAGCACTCGCATGCAGGGCGCCAACTGATATTCAAGGTGACGATCTATCGCCTCATTCTGTCGTCGAAAGGTACTAAGAGCGGCATCGTCGCAAACTACGTATTTTTATAGTATTTCAACAAAATACAAGGCACTGGGTCCATTGGACCCAGTAGCGCGTCCTTAAGTGTTAAGAAGGTATGCGCACC